>BLBF01000022.1:2813112-2856170 GCA_015471245.1 Laticauda colubrina | reverse complement strand
AGAAGGAGAAGGAGAAGGAGAAGGAGAAGGAGAAGGAGAAGGAGAAGGAGAAGGAGAAGGAGAAGGAGAAGGAGAAGGAGAAGAAGAAGAAAGGAGGGAGGGAAGGAAGGAAGGAGTAGAGGAGGGAAAGAGGAAGGAGAAGAAGAGATCCTTATGCAGGTTCAAAGGTTAAAGTGACACCACTACAGGTTTCCACAGAATATATAAAAGAAAATCAAGATGACAGCTCCAACAATGTGATCAAAGCTCCATTTTTGCAATTGTCACCTTGGTCTTGTTGGCCATAATCAGAAGACACATCCCTGGATGACAAAGAGATATATCTATTTTAGAGACCAGACTTTCTTGACTCCAAGTGCCCCACCTGAATACAGGTGACATTTAGCATGACAAAGGAACTGATGGTGAAAAACCCTTGGATTATCTATTTTTAAAAGTACAACTAATTTCAATATTTTAGAAAAACCCATCTATTTCAGCATTGTGTGCTTTACAATTAGAACTAGATGTATTTTACTAGAGTAAGAGGATTGTTCCACTATCTATAAAATTCCAGTTTTCAAGGACCAACCTTCCCCCCCACCATTTTAAATTAAAATATTTTCCTTCATATTTTGCAGGCTACTATTCTAAAAACATTTCAGTCAAAAGCTGTTAAAAATGTTGCAAGTTGTACAGTAAGCACAGCTCAACAGCACCACCATGTGAATCTAACTTATTTGTTTTTATTTTTCCTTACTCCTCCAAGTAATGATTTTAATAATTTTTGTTTTCCATTGTATGCTTTGGCTGATTTTAAACATGTTCTCCAAAAGAGTAGGTCATCCCTGATAGCAAGTATTTCATTTCTCACCTAACCAGGGATGGATTTCTTTTTGGGTGCTCTCTGAGTTTAGTTTTTTTCTTGCAGACATTTCATCACCTAAAGTAGGTAACATCAGCAGTGAGCACCCATTTCAGCTCTGGCTCATAAATATTCTGCTTAATTGAGATTTCTTTTCAGAAGAAATGAAACAGCAATTTTTTTTTAAAATCAGTTATTCCTACTAAATCATAAGTTCAGCTCTGATACCAGTCCTTTTTCCAATAATTGAATATAATTTCCATTAGAAATAGCAATAGCAGTAGTAATGCAATTATTCCTGGGGAATTAGATTCACCTGGAGGTAAGGAAAATCGCAACCTGAAATGTAAAATGGCAAACAGGGAAAAGAAATAAATATGCGTGCCAGTGAAACTAAGAGAAGAGGGAAGGATACAATTGAGGTGAATAACGATTATTAGAAATGGAGCTGATGAATATTGTGCAGGGAAAGAAGGCACAGGATTAATGAACGAAAAAGCTACAATGTGTGTCACAAAGTATGATAACTATGTTGTTAGGAGTGCATAATGAATAGAGGAATCCATGCATCGGGAAAAGTGGTGTGTTACTCTATAAATAACAACAGTGAGGAAAACACAAAGATGAATTTTGGAAAATATGCAAATTCTGAATGAATGACATCCAAGAGAGAAACACGATTCTCCAGGCAACATGTATGGATGGAGGGGAACGAACAACCTCTTTTGCAGAAAAAGTGACTGAGCCAAACTGATACGGAGTGCTGAATGAGGGAATGTAATTGAAAGAATGAACTAAAGTAACTGCTGAATGACTTGCCTAGCTAACAACTTTGTCATACAAAAGAAAAATGAAGAAACTAGAGCAGAGGTGTCAAACTTACGTCATCACGGTAAAGTCATGTGATGTATCAGGACTTTATTCCCCTTCGCTAAACTGGGCATGGGCGTGGCCAGCGTGTGTCGCCAAGAGTTTGACAGCCCTGAACTAAAGGGTCAGCTTTACTGGACAACTCACAGGGACAATTCAACAATTCTATTTAATTATTTCAAATAAATAAAAACAATATTTTTAATTTTTGCCATTCACATTCCATCCTGTCCCTCCTTTTGCATCCTTTAATGATTCTATTCCACAATTTCTTTGGTGTAACTCTTGTCCCACAGCAAGTTGGCTGCAGCAAGTTGACTGTGGCGAATTGGCCACAGCAAATTGTCAGAGACTCACTGTGTAGCCCTCAATGGAACTATATCTACATGTAATCCTTGACTTATGACCTCAACTGAGCCCAAAAGTTCTGCTGCTAAGTGAGCTAGTTGTTATGTAAATTTTGCCCCATTTTTCTGACCACAACTGTTAAGTGGATCACTGCACTTGTTAAGTTAGTAACCCAGTTGTTAAGTGAATCTGACTTCTTTATTGACTTTCTTTGTCAGGTCTTTGTCATACTGCAACCGTCATAAATATGAGTCAGTTGCCAAGCATCTAAACTTTGACCATGTGACCATGGGAATCCTGCAACGGTTATAAGTGTGAGAAATGGTCCTAAGTGACTTTTTTCCAGGGCCGACGTGAAAGAAAATGGAGAAACTTAGTTCATTTAATTGGGGAATGGTCACATCTGGGGTTTATTGGGAAGATAGATTGGCTTTGGAGATTGGATTTATTATATTTAATTAATCAGCAATTTATAAGAGATGGCATTAAGAAACAAACATGGATATTTGACCCAGAATCAGTTAAGCTTAATTTTGGGGGATGGTTTTGGATTGAAACTGTGGTAAATTTTCTTTGAGTTGATTTTAACAACAGTTTGTTAACAAAGAGTTTTGGAATTTTAATCTTATCATTTTTTCCCATTATTGATAAACTCTTATCATTTTATATATTATTACTATTGTTTTTGCTTTTAACTTTTGTTACTGATATAGTAGATGACAGGCTAACAATTTGTAAACAGATTTAGTTGTTTAAAATTATTTTGGCCTGTTTTGTAAGGGGTGGGAAATTAACATGGTTGTCTATATTTATCAGCATTCAACTAGGGAGGATGTTATGTGTATATGTGTTAATCTTTTTTGAGACACTTTTTAAATGTTTTTTAAAATATTCTGGTGCTTTGTATTTTAATGTTTTAAATACATTAAATATTCTAAAAAAGAGCCATGATAAAGGAGAAAATATTGGAAAATAGAGACAATAATCATTTCAAAAAATGTAAAATTAAATGAAGAGTAAATTGTCAACTTTTTGTTCTTCATGTTTCATAGGAAATTTAAATTTCTCTATTAACTTTGTGAGCAAGTGTGATATTTGTGATTATTCTCCACACAGAAAAGCCAAGTGCTCTTTGTACAATTTTTAAAGATGCACAGAATGACAAATCTACTGACATACACTTTAAAATTGGTCATTTTAAAATCAAAAGAACAATTTGGGAAAGCAAAGATATTGTACAAACAATTTTCAGTGGGAGCCTTTTCGTCATGTGAGAAATTAAATCACAATAACCATTTCTACACTTCCAATTAAGAATCATATGAAGGTTCCCTAAAGATACATTTTCTTATTTTCAAAATTTTCAAAATTTTTATTTGCAAAATTAATTGCAAAATTTTCTAATCTGCTTTGCTCTAATTTGATAGATGTTCTATCCTTTTCCACCTCAAAACCTGTATTATTTTTCTATTACATGAGCTGTGGAAAATTAAGCATATATTAATGAAAAGGGATGAATCTGTTATAACTAGAAGAGCACTCTTGAACACATTTCACATAGACAAAAAAGCTAAAGCAAATTCTGTCATTTATTGCCAACACAATTGTGTTAATATTTGGTTTGTGATGAAAAACTGTATTTCTTTTACCTTATTCACTGCTAAGTGTTCTTATTAAGTATAGTTCTAAATATTTGTTTTCACATCTTAAGCATGCCTCACCCCAAGTATTATGGCCCTTAAATATAAGGAACACTGATTTGGTTTTTATGTTTTGACATATAGAATGCACATTTATCACTAGAATTAAAAAATCTTAGGTTTTATTTATTTATTTTTAACTGCCATAGTTTGACATTATGTTGATAACAAAATCAATCAGCAGAACTGTCATCTTATATCATTGAGAACTTATATTTGGTTAATAATAACAGGCCCTGTAAAGATTTATGATTTATGCTAAAACTACAAATTGATTCATATCCTCAGTATAGCAATCTGTGGTATCTAGTTCTTTCAGTGATTAACAAATCAAGTATATTATACAATATCTGCCCATGATATGTGACTTAAATATAGTTCTCTAATAATCTCATAATCAATTTCCTCCTTGCTCACAACTGTACCCCTATCCATTTCTACATAACCCCACTAATTGAAAGTTTCCTTCCAGAAAAAAAATTCAAGATTTCAGCCTTAATCTGAGACACATTCGTTGCAATACACTAATATTGTGTATCCCTGGACCCGAAACATAAAAAAAATTAGATGTCACTGTATGCAAGCACGAAACAATATTATCCAATATAGTAAAAGACAATAATTGACTGACATTAAATCAAACTTATTTCCAATCACTTGCTACGTATGTACAGAAATACAATGAAAACAGTCAGTTTATGATTTCTGTAGCATAACTGGTATGAACAAAATGTCCATATATTCACATTATTTTGGGAATATGGGTAAAATTTCTCTGATCTTTTAAGAAGTAATTACTGATGGTGGTACCCTTATAAAAACTGTCCAAAAACCCTACACATTTTACATTTCTTCCATTACAAAAGCATCCAGAATACTTCATTTTTCTTGATGAAGTTTTAAAATTGTAACATCTTATTTGTAACAAAAAGCTCCAGAACAAGGTTTTAGGAACCAAAATGTTACCACATAAACCTCTGGATTTCCTCACTATTTGGCCAGTGAAACGGTTTGTTCAAAAAGAAATAGAATGTTATTGCATTCACCAAAATATATATAAACAACTCTAAGAAAAGTTTCAAAAGTGATGGCATGGGAATATTAAGTCTATATATAATATATGGCAAAATAAAATAACGGAATTCTAGAAGCTTTTGTGGAACTGTGACGGCAAACAGACATACAAAATATACTAAGTTCCAGAAAACAGATTTTGACTTCAGTGCATCTGTGAAACTCCAGCCAGCAAATATATAAACTGGAACTAATATGTACTTGACAAGCTCATGTCTTTTAAAGATTTTTTTCCACACATAAAATGTGTAATGTCTGTTGTCTGCAAGCAAATACTTATGGGCGTAAGTAAATTTCCAGATGAGGAATAAAGAAACAATTGCAAGGATACTGTATCGCAGAAAATAGATCCTCACAGAATGGAGAAAATTGATAAATTTACCGGGTGTCACTATAAGAGGGAAGGAAAAAAAAAGGCTAAAAGAAAAAAAATAAAATAGCTGAGGGAAGTGCAGGCAGGCTTCATGGCTGCTCCTGTCTCCAAGAACGATGCCACCATTGAGGACAATGAAAATAGCAAATATCACCACCAGAGTAACGTACGGCCATATCAAGAGAATCAGACTGCTGAAGTTTTTAAGTGACATAAAGTATCCAAGGAGAAATCTAACAATCCTGATTGATTCTGAAAAGATGTTTTGTGCCGGTAAGTTTTTCTTCTCTTTGCTTTTCAGTAATTCCAATTTCCAGCCTTCACTTAGCTTTTCTGCAACAATACTTCCACCACAGAAGACAGTCCATACAATATTCGTCTGGCGAAACATAACCCCACAAAATCCAAGGAATGCTGAGGTTTTATGATTGCCATAGAGACACATTAAATAGGCAAAGAGGGTAAAAAACGTGGACCCCGTGTCAGTATAATAAAGGAATGTAAAAAAATAAAGAGTTGGAAATATTGCTAGTGTCAAGGTTGACAAGATTCTCTGGAATCCAGAGGCAGCCTAAAGATAAGGGGGAAGAAACAAGAAAAAGAATCAGGGATATTGTTCCTAATAAAAATGTAAAAACAGGAGCAAATTCCCTAGGAACTTGAAACAGAAATAAAGATAAAAACATTAGCATTAAACCATAGCACGCAATGTTAAAATTCATTGATAGAAATTCAGCTCCTAGAAAAATGTGTTGATCAATTAATGGAGTTTTGAATAATCATATTGCCGCATTTCATTAATTGATTATGTTCACCCATGACCGAAAACATTATTTATAGAGTCAAATTTGTTTCTATGATTCACACATTGACATAGAAGGCATCACTTTAGATGCCTTCTAAACTTTAGAAGAAGCAATTTTGCTCCTTTTATATACAAAAACAGTTTCCTTCCCAAGATAAGGCTACCATTTGCAAATTTTATAATTACCATATACATGTATCAAACTCATATTTAACATAAAACATTTCACTAACATCTCACTACCTGTTACAGATAGTCCTCAACTTTCAACAGTTCATTTAGTGACCGTTTAAGGTTACAATGGCTCTGAAAAAAGGGACTTATGACCATTTTTCACCGTTTACAATCTTTGTAGCATCCCCATGATCATGTGATCAAAATTTGGATGCCTGGCAACTGGTTCATACTTACAACCATTGCTGTGTCCCGGGGTCATGGCATCGATCCCCTTTTACGACCTTCTGCCAAGCAAAGTCAATGGAGAAGCCAGACTCACTTAACAACCGGGTTATTATCAACTGAAGTGATTCACTTAACAGCCCAGGCAAGAAAGGTCATTAAACAGGGCAAAACTCACTTAACACATGTCTCATTTAACAACAGAATTCTTGGGCTCAATTGTAAATTCTAACCAGATACAAGTTTAATCAATCATTATTAATAATAATAAGATTAAACTGATATGTGATTCTAATTGAGATAAGACAACTAAAACCACAAAGGTGAGATACCCTGGGAGTGAGAAATAAGCATGGCTTGTTTCATAATAATACTGGTAATCTTTGACTAACAACAGTTCATTTAGTGACCATTCAAAGTTACAACGGTACTGGGAAAAAAGTGATTTATGACCATTTTTCATCCTGATGACTGTTGCAAGCATTCCCATGGTCATTTGATTTACATTTGGATGCTTGGCAGCTGGTTCATATTTATGACGGCTGCAATGTCCCAGAGTCATGTGGTCACCTTTTGCAACCTTTTGACAACAAAGACAGTGGAGAAACCAAATTCACTTAATAACCATGTTACTAATTTAACAACTTCAGTGATTCACTTAACAAGCATGGCAAGAAAAATCGTAAAATGGGGAAAAACTCACTTAACAAATTTTAGGAGCATGTATTTGGAATTCAAACCAGTCAGTCCTAGAGGAGATCAACCCTGACTCCTCTTTAGAAGGCCAGACCCTGAAGGTGAAACTCAAATACTTTGGCCACATAATGAGAAGGAGGAACTCACTGAAGAGCCTAATGCTGGAAACGGTTGAGGGCAAAATAAGAGGACAGCAGAGAATGAGGTGGCTGGATGGAGTCACTGAAGTAGTAGGCATGAGCTTAAATGGACTCCAGAAGATGGGAGAGGACAGGAAGGCCTGGAGGAATGTTGTCCCCTGGGGTCATGTTGGGTTGGACATGACTCCACCACTAATAACAATTTGGAATGTGTGCAGAAAAGTTCCATCCAAGAAGCCTTCAGAATTTTGTCAAATACTGCTTTATGTAGAGTGAAAGTGTTTTAAATATTTTAAAAACTATTGTGTAGAGCGAAACTATTTTAAATGCAATATACAGCATGTACCTTTTTATGGTGTATCCTGCAGAAGAGCAAGTATAATAAATAGAAGTTTCCAATGCTGAATATCAGATTAATGAATCGGAGGATTCCTGTAGAGCAGAGGATGCTTTCAGACCAGCCAAAGACCCAGCCTGTGGGCTTCAGGATTCCAACTGACAGCAAGTACAAACCAGGCAATGTGGTGATCATTGGATCCCACTGTCGAAAAAAAAGATATTTTTTTTTTAAAATTACAAATGGACAATTTCTATGTAGGCAAAACAAAACAAGAAAATATATCAGCTCCTTGTATTTCCCAAATTCTGTTTATTTTATTAACATAATTTAATAAAATATTACTTTAATAGTACCAAACATAATAACAACAATAGTAGATGGATGGAGGGATATTAACCATGTTGGGGAACCTGGTTTATTTTCGGAAAAAAGGGAGGAAATTGTATATAGTGCCCTTCAGATTTGAAGAACTGTATTATATATAATGTTACTAGAAAGATGTGAATATGATTAATGCAAGGTGATCAAAATTGTCTTATGATGATGATGATGATGATATTATAAACACCCAGAAACCACATTTAATACTTATATACATTTAAAAATAAAAAACTTAAATGTAAAAAAAAAAATTGAAGGAGGTCAACTTCCATCAACCGCTTCCCGCAAAGGCGATGGTGATGGTGATGGGAGTGGTAGGATGAGGATGGGAGTCGTAGTCCAAAAGAACCTGAAGGGAAGAAAGAGGCTGATCCTGTGCGGTGCTTCGGGGAAACAAGGATGGAGAAATGATAGGGAAAAGGGAGGGAGAGTCTATTTTTGCGGGATATCAAGAAAGAAAAGCAACCTCAAGGAGCCACCTTCGGCTGCTTTTGGAGCCTGCAAAACTCCGTACTTCGAAAGCGGCGCCGGGTCTGGGGACCAGCTCGCCCGCCCGCCTACCTGCTGGAAGTGACCCGCGCAATAAGCTTGCGCCTGAGGGACGTGGAAGGCCTCGTCCATGTAGGCCTCCCGCTGCTGCCGGTTGAACGCCGAGAAGAGCAGGCAGGAGGCGAGGAAGGCGCAGCTGAAGGCCGCCGAGAAGCAGGAAGCCTCGGAGCGCTCCATGGCGCGGCTCCCGTCCGGCTTGGCCCAGGCACCGCGGGGCTCCGGGAGGGGAAACGTACGGGCGGCGTTTCCGGAGACCGGCGACGGGGAACGAGGGGAGGCCTGCCCGGCGGGAAACCGGTCGACTGGAGGGAAGGAGGAGCCTCGGCGGGCCGCTGTTCTTGACCTGCATACAGGTTTGTGGGCCTCGCCCGGCTGCGGCCTCCTTCCCCGAGATAGGAAAACAGGGCGAGAGGTGGCGGGGTGGGGTTTACTTTGCAGCCCCGGTACAAAATTACCCTCTTCCCATTCTTAGGAGCGAGGTTTTTCTGCATGGTTCTTGTTGGTGCCGAAGGTGTTCGGGAACTGTGATAGCTGGGGTTGGGGGGGGTGGAGTTGTAATGTTGCCTGGAGAGCACCGTAGAAAAAAATACGGTATAAAAATGTCACTTAATTAAAAAAAGATCCAATGCCATATATACAGTGGCCTTTTTTAAACAAAAAGAACAAACGGGTTAGGGAAAGGTGGGTTTATTTTATTTATTTGTTTGTTTGTTTGTCAATTGCTTACAAGATAATAGGTAAAACCATAGTTATGAATACATTTATTTTATTTTATTTATTTTGATTTGTCAGTTGCTTACAAGATAATAGGTATAAGTATATATACATAGTTATGAATACATGAAATGGGTACACATAAGAAAAATAAAAGAAACAATAGGACAGGGACGGTAGGCACGTTGGTGCGCTTATGCACGCCCCCTAACCTTGAGTGCAATGTTGTTCCTGCTGATGTAGATTACCTTAAGAGTGAAGTTCAAATAAGAATAACTTAATAAATAATTAAAATTGCAGCATTTATATATCTTTTTTATTTATTTAGAATGGAATAGAATAGAGAGTAGAGTAGGAATAGAATAGAATAGAACAGAATAGAGTAGAACAACAGAGTTGAAAGGGACCTCAGAGGTCTTCTAGTCCAAGCCCCTGCTCAGGCAGGAAACCCTATATCATTTCAGACAAATGGTTGTCCAATCTCTTCTTAAAAATTTCCAGTGTTGGAGCATTCACAACTTTTGGAGTCAAGTTGTTCCACTGAATAATTGTCCTGTCAGGAAATTTCTCCTTAGTTCTAAGGTTGCTTCGCTCCTTGATTAGTTTCCATCCTTGTTTCTTGTCCTGCCCTCAGGTACTTTGGAGAATAGCTTGACTCCCTCTTCTTTGATATCAGAAGACTTCAATCATGTCTCCCCTATTCCTTCTTTTCATTAAATTGGACATACCCAAATCCACCAACCATTCTTTAGCTTCCAATCCCCTAATCATCTCTGTTGCTCTTCTCTACGCTCTTTTATTTGATTTTTATCCCATCAACTCAAGGTGGAGAACCTAAATTATACTGTGTCTACCTCCTAATTTTCCCACAACAACAACCCTATGAAATAAGCTGGGCTGTGAGAGAATGACTGGCCCAACTGGCTTTTTATGCCTAAGATAGAAATGGAATTCAAAGTCTCCTGATTCCTAGGGTAGCCTTTTAAACAAAATTATAGAGCTGGATGAACCAGAAGATTTTTCTAGTTTTCTAGTTCAAGGCAGGAGACATACCATCCTGAACAAATTGTTGTCCAGACTATTCTTGAAAAACTCCAGCAATGAAGCACCCACAACTCCTGAAGGCAAACTGTTCTATGCCTGTACATTTGTGTTTTTTTCCCCTGCCTAAATATAGATTCCTGTTTTTCTCACCACTGAACTGCATTTGGTTGGATAGGGCCCAATACTCAAGTTTGCCAAGTTCTTTCTCAACCTTGAGTGTGTCTTCCAAATTGTTAGCAATTTTCCCCAAATTGATGTCATTTGCAAATTTGATGAGTTCCTGTTTTATCAACCTATTTACATCATTTATGAATTAATAACCAATAGACCAAACTGGTTCTATTATAAATTAAAAATAATATGTATTAATCAATAGTTGTATTAATTAATGTATTGTAGAATTATAAATAATGAATAGTAACTAATTCAATTATAATATTAAATATAATTTAATGATTGTATAATATAAATATATAATTAAATTATGTATTATATAATTGTTACATTATATTTAAGACTATAATTGAATAGTCTTACATAATATAATTACTCATTGTATTATTAATAATGTGATTTATACAATAGTACAAATAATACATAATTCTAACTATACTATATTGCTTATATAGATAGTCCTTGACTTACAGCAATTTGTTTAGTGACCAAAGTTACAACGGCACTGAAAAAAGTGCCATTTTTGCTCATAGCTGTGGCAGCCTCCCCAATGGTTGCAGAGTCCTGGGGTCACAAGATCCCCTTTTGCAGCCTTCTGACAAGCAAAGTCAATGGAGAATCCAGATTCACTTAACAACTGCATTACTAACTTAACAATGGCAATGATTCTCTTAACAACCATGGCTAGAAAGGTTGTAAAATGGAGCAAAACTCACTTAAATGTCCCACTTAGCATTATAAATGTTGGACTCAATTGTGGTCGTAAGTCGAGAACTATCTGTACTATATTATGGTTGGTTGCACAGTTGGCCAGATCTTTACACTGAATTTGGCATTTTTATCCATCTATTAATTTCTTCCCAACGTCCTGGGATAAGCACATATTATTGTTTGATGGCGATAAAAGTATGGTAGAAAAATATTTACTATTCCATGTAAAGGTGATGATTATTTTGTCAAAGTTGAGGGATGTTCAAGTGGTGCTCCAGTTGTTTTGGGATTCTACCCAAGGCACCTATTACTATTGATATTATCTTTGCTTTATTTTGTCCCAGTGCTACTATTTACAGGTCTTCTATTTTGTTACCATCTCCGGTTCTTTCTCTTCTCTTCTGCTCTTTTGCTGAGTCTGGGATGTTATGTGGCAAGTGCCTGTCTGTTTGAATACTATATTTTTCATTTTCTATTATTTTATCTATTGTTATTAAAATTATTATTAATCTTAGAGAAGATTAATGTGATTTTCCTCTATCTGTGTTAATTTTTTTTCTTTTCTATTTTTGAAAAAAATATCAATCTAATGATTTACCCTAACCCTCATTAATTTAGAACTTCCTTCGATCCTTCCTTCCTTCCTTCCTTCCTTCCTTCCTTCCTTCCTTCCTTCCTTCCTTCTCTTTCCTTCTCTCCCTCCCTCCCTCCCTTTTAGCTAGCATCATCAAAAAAACAATCTTTAAACTAAATATTTTAGAAGTAATCTTGAGGGAAGATTTCTTAAATTTAGATTGGACAATGCATTATTAAGAAACCATGGGATAGATATAGAAATATATACAGTAAATATTCTCCTGGAAAAAAATGTCAGTTAACCAAAAATTAGCCAGATTGGTACCAAATATTATAACTAAATCAACTTTTTGTCAAATGAAAATGTAAAAAGCACATTAAAAACAGATTTACTTTGTTTGCTGTGAGAACACACTTTGGGTAAGTCAGAATGAAGGGCTTGAAAAGCTATTTTTATAAAAGTGCATCTTATAATTAATTACAGTACAATGTTGAGTGTGCTCTATTGTCATTTTGTTTGAAAGTCCTTGAAGAAAGGCCTTGAAAAAAAAGTGCTAACAGGAACCTAGAAGTATCCTATATGTGCATAGAAGCAAAGAATTTTTACATGGTGATTACAAATGAACTCTGGATATTCAGGCAGTTGTGAAGATTAATTAACTATAAGTTCACATTTTTGAAAAATGATAATACTCATATTGGCACAATTTTCTTACTTGGTGACAAATAGGCTGGAAAAAAATTCAGGAGAATCGCACTTTTCTGTAGAAAAAATGTTCTGGAAGCTGTTCCAATGTGAAAGCCAAGATTTGTTGGAGAGCAGGTCATTAGTGTAGGATCACATTTCATGAAACCTAATCAATTCTGGAACATAAACCCACTTAATCTAATTTTCCAGATGCTAACATTGGATAGACTACTAGACGCACTTCATAGCAATCCAGGATAGACCTGATCCCTTCTAGTTATCTCACAGAATTCATCTTTAAACTTCATAACGTCTCTGTTTTCCAAATATAGAAGATTAAAATATAAACCATTTTCAAATGTAACTTTTCAATGTTTATAAATGTTCCAGGTTTGATTAATTCAGAAGGAGCTTTCTTCTTCTGGTAAAAGATGGAATGTTTAACACAGCGCTTAGAATTATTTCCTGACTGCCTTGTGACTCTTATCCTATTTAATGGTGTGAAAAATGCTGCTACTCTGCGGAGGAAAGCAATGGAAGGAGCTATTGATGGAGCACTAATTAATCCTTCAATGGTAAGCAACTTGTTTCCATTTTACATATTCAGTAACTTTTAGAATTCACTAGGTCGCATACTGTTGTAAAAAAAAAAAAATCCAGTGAGTAGAAACTTCTAAGAAGATAAATAATTTTCACCTGAATTTTTAAATTGCCTGCTCAAATTTCTGGAACATGGTTTCTTTTCCTTCCTGACCCTATTTCTGTGAAAAGTATTTTGCTGAAGTTCTTTTAAACAGAATAACATTTTTTCCCTGAAATTATAAATATTAAGAGGACTGGTAGGTGTCTGTCTTTCCATAAATATAAATGTAATGCATAGTTTAAATTTTAATATAAATATGGAGTTAGCCTAAATGTGCTATTCCTAAAGTTTCCTAAGGTATCATTTAGACTAAAAAATGCAAGTTGTTGTTCTGGAACTGATACAGCAGTTGAAAACTTCATTATATTTTCTCTGGCAGGTTGTTGATCCTTTTCAGATACTAGTAGCCGCAAATAAAGCTGTTCATCTCTACAAAATTGGCAAAATGAAGACAAGAACACTGAATGCTGAAATCATATTCAACCTTTCACCAAACAATAATGTGAGATAGTTATAACTGGGGCTGAGATGTTGCAGTCCCTCTGTCTTGCTTCATGCAGCTTCACACTCTCTAGACATTTTCCTTTATTCTTTGGGGTATCTTTTCTCTTCCACTTTTTGGGTTGGTATACTGTCAGGAGAAAAAGACAAGGAAATGTTGAATTATAGTGAGAAAGGATGAGAAAAAAGTAGTGTAATCATAATACAAGAAGCTTCACCTACTATTGGGATTTGTTTTATTTTTGCTAGCCTCCAACTGCAGCTCCCCATTTTACTGGAGATCAAAGCATAATCTAAGTAGAAGAGCCATGGTGGTGCAGTAGTTAGAATGTAGTATTACAGGCTGACTCTGCCCATTGCCAGGAGTTCAGTCCTGATCAACTCAAGCCTTCCATCCTTCTGAGGTTGGTAAAATGAGGACCAGATTATTGGGGGCAATATGCTGACCCTGTAAACTGCTTAGAGAGTGCTGTAAAGCACCATGAAGCAGTATATAAGTCTAAGTGTTCTTGCTATTGCTAAAACATACCCCCCAAATGTTAGTTATTCTTAATTTGTACTGTGCTGTAAATTGGGGTGTCAAACTTGCGCCGTCATGGCGGCATCACATGACGTATCATGACTTTTTTCCCCCTTCGTTAAACCGGGTGTGGGCATCGCCAACACATGACTCATCAGGCCAGTGGACCGCAAGTTTGGCAGCCCTGCTCTAAATCAATTTTACAATATTTCAATATTGACTGAAAGTATTGAGCTGAAAGAAGGAAATCTTAAATACCTTATTTTTGCTTAAGTGAAAATAATATGTAGCTCATTGGATCTTCTAAAAGGGAAGGTTATTTTTGGAATAACATTTTAGATTGTCAGGTACTAATGACTATGATTAATACAAGATTATATTCTCCTTTAATGTCAGATTACAGATGCCTTCAAGAAATTTGGCATTTCTGATAGCGACTCTGCAGTACTCATAGTTTTGATTGAACATGAAGAGAAAACTGTGAACCTGAACGATGTAATAAGTCAAGTAGACGGCCAGCAAATTTCCATAGCTGATCTCTCTAAAATAAGTGATGTACAAAAAATTAAGAAGGTTTGTTTCAGTTTCTCTGAGTAAGAAAATACAGTAAAAGAGCATTTTAATAAATTAAAACATTGAAGTTTCAATGCAGCGTAACAGGTGTTCATTTGGGTATTATCATAAGGCTAGGATAATTTTCTCTCAGATATGGATGTATAAGATTGCAAACATATAAAAAGGTGTTTGCTTAATCTTTCACATGCATATCTTACCTTCCCCCCCTCTAAAAAAATCTGGATTGGTTTCACTTTCCTGGAAATCTCAAAGTCAATGTAGTTAAACCTTTTCTTAACTTCCAGTTACATATTTGTAAAGTTAGCAGAACGAGGAAGACTGAAGTAACTAATAAAAAATGTAAATGTCATAACACAACCTATAAACTAGGGATAAGCAACTTGTAAGCTGTTAAGTGTCATGTCTCCTGTGCTACTGAAATTCAGAGGAAGGTCATATTAGTACAATGAACTGAGTTTCTGGCTTCTTTCTGTCCTTCTACATTTTCAGAAGAGGTTTCTTGGGATATTTTCTTTTATTCTGTGCCTCAGTATCCCTTTCAGGGCAACTCTGAAGTGTAAAACAGTCTGTACAAATGTCTCCAGGCATTGAGCGGATGAACCCCTTCCAACCCTTTTAAACAAACAAAAGCAAATAATTTGTAGAATCATGCTGTCTCTTGAGAAAATTACTATTCTATTATTTTTGCAGGTATACAAGCTCACTCCACAAGAAGAAAAAATAGGCACCCTGTTAGATGGCATTGTTTGCAGAATGGCAACAAAAGAAATATGACTGCATTAGAACGACAGCAGTTTGTTAACTGAAAGAAATGTTTTTATTTTTTTCTTTGTTATGCCATCATTAAATGTATTTTGGAATCTCTGATTTGATTTGAAGCACAATGTTATTATATGAAGCAGAACAATGCAGCTTTTTAAAGTGCTTTGCTGCCAGTAATTAATGATTGTCAGATGTAAATATTAAAATGTAAAACTGCAGAATTCTGAGGCCATTTCCTGCTTTGTATATCACTGCGATTCTTTGACTCAAAGTCTCAATTTTTTTTTCTGGGAAATACAGACCAATGAATAAAATTGCAACAAATTATCAACAGAATTCTTTGGCAATGAAAAAAATGGGAACTTCAGATAATTCTGTGCTGATTCCCTGCTTTCATCTCATTTCACCCTCATGAAAGTCTCATAGAATTCATATTCTCTTGCTCCAAAGAGAGACTGTTTACATGTGGTAAAATTGAAAGTTAATCTGAGTTCTCTAGGAGGACAATTCTACTTCTTTATAACATTTCCAATAGCCATATTTATAACCATGGGATGTACCTAGTCATTTGTTTTCATAGGTACTGTTAAGTTTCTTCCATCTCACTCTATTGTTTGAATTCTCCTGCCCTTGGCCAAACTTTGTATCTTGAGGTTATCATCTCTTCTTTGATCAGATGGACCCAACACAGATAAATTTCACTTTGTTGTAACCCTAATTTTATTTTGACTACAGTCTTATTGCAGCTGTTCCACCTTCCTGTTTCAACCAAATATAACCTGTATAGCATGACCATGTTACTAGATCATAACTCATTCCGTTATCTTTTTCCCTTTGGGGAAGCCTCTTAACGAATGTTGTTTTTGCTGCATCTTTGAATTAAAAATGCCTTTTTTTCTGGAAAATTGATGACTTGCTATTTTTCTTTGGGTGGTCATGGGAGCGTACTTCTTCCCAAGCTTTCTGAAGATTACCCACAGCTGTTTTCTTATTATTAATAAGCTAGCAAATGCAGGCTGCACAAGATTAATATTACAATGCTCCAATGGAATAGGCCTAAAATCATATTTGGAAAATTTCTTCCTTAATCTTGGATCCGAATTGTCTTAATCTAGTTTTTCTCAATTTGTTTTTCTCTGTCTTTGAAATGCAACTGCAATGGTCATGTTGGCTGGAAATTCTAGAGCTTGTAGGATCAATATATTTATTGTGCTAATGCGAGGTTGGGAAAGCCTGACAGCTTTAATTTTTTAACATGGAGCACCTTGTTCCAGATCTTGCAGCTTTTTTTATTTTATAGATCTATGTATGATTACCCTTCGGTAGAAAATGTTCTGTCCTACTGCTTCCTTGGGGTTATGTCAAATTTGCTCCCAAAACAAATTAAAGACATTTAAATTGGATAAATCCACTTCTTCAGAGTGACATCACCAGAGCCAACCTGAGATTTTGATGTTTATCTATTTATATTTCGTATTTCTTAACTGTTCATCTCCCTCAGAGATTTATAACATATATAGTTGTAGATTTGGCCAGCTAATGTTTTTACTGGTAAGCTAGATGCCTTTGATGTATTCATCAAGTTGTAACAAAAGCAGATTTCCAGATGCTGCTTTAGAGGTTATCAAAGAGTTGAGAAGCTCATAATTCACATATCAAGTTAAAACCCTTTCAGTCCACTAACCCCTGACCCACTTACACATTGTCCAGCTGGACATGTAAAATTTAGAATATCATATATTACCATAATTATGCATTACGTACTATATTGTTTGTAGAAGAAATAAAGATATCAGCCGTAAAATCCGAAACCTAAGCCACTTGTTGAAAAATAACAGCAAAAAAAGATTAGCACAAAATAAAATTGTGTAATACTGTTTTCCAGTAAGTGGATTTGAACTTGTGTCTCTGTGGTTCTAGCCTAGCATCTTACTGACTGTTAAGATTATATATACAATGTTTTCTTATGAAGGATTAGGCAACATGGAATAGCAAAAGTTTGATTGGTTTTACTGGGTTTTTTTAGACAGATTACCTTTTAAAAAGCTTGTTGAGAAAGAAAAGAATAACTAGACAAGAATGAGAAAAGGATATAAAGCTTTGAACACAGCTCAGCCTTGGTAGCATATTTTATCATGGAAAATTAAAGATTTGTTTTCATTGCCTGACAAAACAAATGGCATATGGAATATATCATTTGTCTTGCTGGCTGAAATGAAGCTTCTATTTTTGGTAACTAACTGGTGGAAAGCAGGTAGATTTAAATCATATCCTTTTTTGAACATAAATTAAAAATGGCTTACGTGCAGTTAACATAAACTGATGTGCTGTAACTTTGTTGTTCTCTGTGGGAATGCTTTGTCAATTTTACCCTTAATGGTGGAATACATTGAGAGATGAACTGAGCCTGGATTTCTAAAAAACTTTGAAACCTCAGAGTGATAGTCCAGGTTGTGTGTTGTAAAAAAAATCCTAAGAGATAGGTAGAAATCTTCAGCTTCTATTATGAAGTAGTAGTTAAGGCAGCTTTTCTTTATCTTTTTATATATTGGGAGAATCCTTGAAATAATGTTCAGGTCTCAGGGAATCCCTGCATTAAAAATCAAGCATGCAAAAAATCCCTTCATAATTCAATTTGCTTCTAAAACACCACACTTTATACTGTTTATAGAAGCAGCAAATGGCAGTCTAGCATCTGAGTTAAAGTAAGTAAGAATTTCCATAATTTTAGATGTTTTAGGAGGTGAAATGAGTTTTTGAAGCATCTACAAAATGGATAGCACCCATTTGGTACTTCCTTGGGCTCTGCATACCTTGGTCGGGGCCAAGTTAATCAGAGAGCCTCTCTGAGGGAGATGGGTGGTTCAAAAATGTGAAAAATTATATAATGAACAGGAACTCACCTAATCTCCAATTGATACAATCTTGAAGGTTATAAGTATAAACTATTTTGTTGGCCACAAATTAAGTTACAAATTAAGCTTGATTTTATTTAGATTTAAATTAAGTACTTCTAATTAATTTAATTAATCTCTGCAGAACCATTTTTTCCATCAGCTACAATTTCATGACAACTTTTGGAGGTCTCAGATCTTATTCTAAGCTTTGGGGGACTGCACAAATTGAAATTTTAGGCAATGCTTTCTAGTGTAAAGGAAAGCTTGTGGTTAGTAAAGCCCACCATTATTGGTTTGTTAAGCAACCTAAACATAGTTTAAATCAAACTTCCCCAATCCAATGTTCCCAAATGTGCTGGACACAGCTTTCCATTATTTCTTGCCAGAAAATCAGAACTATTCCTAGGGTCATAGGTACGATGATTGGAATCTCTTTTTCCAGGGCATAAAAAAATGTAAGAAAAATGCAGTGCAGGTTGCTGATAACAAAACTTCATTTATAAATAAGGAACAACTTTCTGACAGTAAAATTTGTACAATATGAAACAGTCTGTCTGCAGAGATTGTGGGTTCTCTATTTTTGGAAGCTTATGAAAGGCTGGAATTTTTTCTATATTATTGCAGAGTGTTAGACCTTATCACTGTTTTACAACTTGGCAACTTTAAGAGATGGAATTCTAGGAGTTAAAAATGACAAACTCAGAAACACTGGGCTACATGATCATTGTGGACCCTTCCAACTCTACAGTTCTATGGTTTTAGGGAAACTGAATGTTAACTTTTCTTCCTGGTATTGATGGGTGTCTAACAACCACCCCTAAGTTGTCATGTTCTAGATAACCTGTACTACAGTTCTCATTGTAGTATAGGTTATCTCTTAGTCAACATGCATATTGACCATATTAACTGGATAATGAGATTCATAATAACTTTCAGTAGGTCATGAAATTTAGGAAGTCTGGTGTCATGTGTTCTCAGCCTCTCTGAATAAATCTTGGGCAATAAATGGTGATCCTCTAGCAAAGAATAAATACTACAATAATCACATGTTTAAACATAACCTTTACCACAGGGACTCAGATTTTCTAATGCTAATTAATTTCCTCAATATCATGGGCAAGTGTTACATTCACACTGCAGATAAAAGGGAAATGAGAAGAGTTTTCTAAATGCCAATGATTAGGTAAATGGTAGGACTCCTGGAGTCCTTTCCTTTCCATGCTAGTTGAAGAACCCCACAAATGTCACTACAGTATCTTTCTGCTTCTCAATGCTCTCCAGATAATGTGGGCTACAGTCCTTTCTTTTCTTTCATCAGGATGGCCATTAGCCATGATAGCCAATAATTGCATGAGGTCAAGTTCAGCATCACTGGACCTCAGTCTTTTGAGCTAGAAAAACTGCTACACGCTTAGCTATAAGTTAAATAATATAAACTGCTATACAGGAGTTCCGATTCCAGTTATCCAGTTTTTTATTAACATACAGTAGGGAGGAAGATCATAGTATTGTTATCTATCCATTTTTTGAAGAACTGAATTTAGTCTGAGTAGAGGGCATAGTCTAGTTAATTCTAATAATTCTAATAATCCCAGATTATGAGACTTTTTTCAATGAATTATGTACAGGATGCAATTTACTGAATATTGAATTGGTTCTACCACCTGCATAATCAACTTACTACCTCACTTCTTTCTGAATGATCATGTCCATATTTTGGTGCCTGAAATTCAAGACCATTGCTGATGTTGAAATATATCTCCAGATCAGCAACTTACTGACAAAACTGTTTTGAATATGGCTATTTAATAGTTAATTTAAGAGTGTTATATACATTACTATTTATATCAAAATAATCTTTTACATTATTTTTTCTTACATTTAAGAAAGTTGAGAAAGTAGTACAAACCCATGAGTAATTCCATTCCTGAATTGAAAAAAAAAATCACTGCTTAAAAATGCTATATTTGTAATTGTCTTCAAAGGGGTCTTGACTTTTTGAGTCTCAAGAGAAAAAAGGAAAAAAAAGATTAAATAAACTCAGTAATCTTTCCTTGCCCATACTCCCCAGACTGCAATGAGAATAACCATGATGATCAATGTATAGAGTAGACGGACTGTTGCTTGCTCATTTTCACACCAGTGTTTGCAGCCAAAAGAATTGTGCCAGTCCTCTCCATGGTATGCTGATGGTTTAGGTCGATGAGCACGAAGACAATGAATCCTGCCAAAATAAAAACACCTGAGATTAGCAATTTCCTTCCCTATCATCTGTCCCAAAGGATGCTTGATGAACAACAAAATGAATGGAATTTACGATTAATCCCTGCAGTTACCAAGAGTCAGGATTGTCTTGAAGACACATGCACAAAAACAGCCCTGCAATCTTCAATCTTTTAAACACAAAGTATTTGTCAGATATTTAGTTCCTATATGCATTATATGCACTGCATTTTTAAAAAAATGCAAATATTGTTGCTTTATCCTAAAATTAACTGTTCATGCTCTGACCAACATTTAATTTGAATTTCAAATTGTTGAGAAAACTGACGGGCATACTTGATACATGTGGTTCAATTCTAAACATGGAATTTTGCCTGGAAATAAATCTCACTAAATTCAGTATGACTTGAAGGAAAATAAGCATATTTAACATTGTGGTCTGACTCTTGTTCTATTCATTTTTTTAAATTTAATTAACTCAGAAAAAAGGGAGAGATAGCAACAAAAACAAATCATGTCTCCAAATGCATTATAATTTGTTAAATTTATCTGGTGTCTCATTAAATGTGTGCATTTACTTTCTCCATTAAGCCAAGGAACTTGGAAGCATAAGTCCCATTGAAATCAAAAGAAGAAAAACCCTATGGATATGTTTCCTTAATTTCACCTTGTGTTTAGGTGATTAATGTACTTTGAACAGTGGTCTAAGAGTAGTTCTGCTTATTTTGGAAATAGAATTGGAATAGCTATTTATAATGGACTTGCATTGATTTTATCACAGTAATAGCATCATCTATCCAACCTGGCCATCCTAGTAATGGAGCCCTATTTTAGTGCATAGATAGGAACTCACCAGATAGATTATACACTACTGAGAAACTAAATATATATCTTGAAAGAAGATAAGCTAATTCTGTCTACTTGCCAAGAAAACACTGAGCTAAGTGATAGAATCATGATATAACTCTTGTATTGCAATAATATTCAATTGACTTTATAATTTTTTTAAAATGATAGTTATTAATGGCATGCAGCCAGATCAATTCTGGACTGGTTTCTGCAGTCCGAAACACAACTTCTTTCTGGGTAAGAGCATCTGAAAACCAGATCCGCTGGCAATCCACTCCTTTCCTCAGATATGGGCACCCCACATTAACAATTTGAAAAATTTACATCAGCTACAATAAACACTTGGTTTTAAAATAAAATATTGCATGCAAATAAATGTAATGTAAATTTTCCCTTAAAACAGCTGGTCCAGAAAAATGATAGTATAAAAAACATTTAACTCTGTTTTCCTATTTCCATCAAATTCTGATCTTCCAGGAGTTGTTATTAGATAAAATTTATGCAGACAGAAGAGTCTGGTAATCCAGCTCACATCCTCAATTCCTTCGGCTTCTGCATTCTCAAACCTCCATGGTTCACAGCCTATTTTTCCACACAGCCTAATCTTCCAGAGAGAGTTATGGCAAAGCTTGCAACAATTCTGTATTTCTAAAGACAACTCCTTATCAGAGTCCCTAAAACTCAGCTATAAAGAGGGGAAAAGGATAAATAACAGTGAAATTGCTTCCTGCTTTCAGATTATGAACCCAGGTCACTTACCTCCTAGACACATTCATTTCTTTCTTGATGTCTCTTGTGCCTTTTTCCCCTCAAAGCCAAGGGCTTCTTAATCAGTGAAACTAGTAGCAAAAAAGCTGATTTGTGCAACTAAACAGGATTAAATGTCAGGAAATGCCATAGATCTGTGGCAAGTCATGATCACACTCATATTCTCTTTCCTTACTGGCTATTCAGTCTTTATAAACAGAAGCTGCTAAATCTATCCTTTTCCAAAAGTGGAATAGTGGAAAAAGCCCTCTCTACTAATATGTGTTTCTTCAAAAGGAACAGAGCAGGAGGTTGGGAATGGGGCAGAATAAGGGAGGCAAGCTTGACTGAAGCAGACACCATTCTGTTTCAAAACTTAACAAAAAAGGTATTTGGAACGCTGCTTTTTTGCCAAAACACGCCTTTGCATTTCTAGATTTGAAGAAGCAAATCATTCCTGTTTATCTCAAGGTCTCCCAGAGGAAGTCATAGGTGGGAGGTTTCCATCCCATAAATTACTTCAAGTTGGTTAAATGAATACTCAGCAGGGACACCAAGAATACACTTTACCCTCACTTTTGAGATTTCTTCACCATTGCTGTATCTGGATGAAAGAAAACATGCACTTTAGAATAAAATAGTGTTACAGCCCAAATCTCCAATATTATTGCTTCCTGAGATATGTGAAATTATCTGCATTACTTGGAAATAGGAAAAAAAGTAGGAGTCTGATAGCATCTTTTCCAACTCACAGATTGTATTAAATATATGCTTGTGGTTTTTAATGGTTGCTAGTCAGAACAGATACTACAGATACTAATATTCCTGACATTTTACCACCATCAGTCAATGTTACTCTCCTCCTAAACTGGAAATAGGCAGATTTTTTTAAAATGAAGTGAGTTCTAGACCCACTTTAGGCACAAAGCTAGGTGGGTGGTTTTGGGCCAGTCCCTTTCCCTTAGCCCTAGGAAATAGACAATGGCAACCTATTCCTGAAAAACGTTGCCAAGAAAACTGCAGGGACTTGTCCAGCCAGTCTTCAAGAATCAGGCAAAGCTGAACAGGAGAGACAAATATAAAAATAATACAAAAGTGTACCTATAACTATGTACATATTGAGCTGGTTGACCTGGTTATAACATGCTTTGGGAATCCAAGAGAGTATAAAATTGCCTAGTTGTCCCAACTATTTTCTATCAGGAACCCAAAGAATGGCATGATAAATATTAGCAACAGAAATTGTTAATTTAATTCATCCATTCATATATTTCCAGAAAGAAAAACGGATCTTTTAGATTATTTTTCCTGATAGAAATAGTATATTTTTTTCTTTTCCAAATGAACTGCATGTTATTTCCTTATTGGAAGAGGCCACATTTGTTTTTATAATCATGGTCTATATTTCTTAATTGGCATTCTGTTGGGACTCAGATGGGTGAGAGGCATAAACTGATTATGTGTAGATTTTTGAAATGAAGACTGGCAAAGGTCTATCTTACAGTTGTGTGTGCCTGCCAAGCTCTTCATAAATTGTCTGGTTTTATGGTGGTGGCCCAATCACATTTTGAAAATTTGAAGCAAAATTCCAAGCAAAAAAATATAAGCAATTCTGCTCTAGCTATAACAATTCTTGTCCCCAATTTGGGTCTGAGCCTGGTGCTGAAGCCAAGGTGCAGGTTTTCTGATTGATTTTTATTGGAGTACTCCAAGGAAAAGGGCTCCTAGCCAAAATGCCAAGAACCAAGAACAAAGGATTAAGTAAATTTTATATATTTTCATTAAAGGAGAAGGTGGGACAAGGTGAAATAATAAAAAATATTGCCTAATAAACTTTTTAGTAGTTATTCTAGTTTGTTCTATTGGTCACTAGCTGTCCCTATTCCTAAGCCTTGGCTAATGAATGCCTCAGGAATGTATCTAATATACATTTTATTTATTTTAAGCCACCTCTCTTTTTAGCTGAGGTCTGCAAGTTGCCTAACTCTTGTTACTTTTATCAGCTTTCTAACTACCCAGAACTGTTACAAGCTTTATACGTGCATATTTCCTATGGATAAACATTCTTTGTTCTTGCCAGACAGACTCCACAATTACAGTTGTTGGAAGTTAAAACAAATCCTCTCCTAGGAAAATGAAATATTTTAGGATATACTAAAAAGGCAGAATATTTCCCCTAAAAAGAAAGGTAGAAATTCAGAGAGGCAGAAACTCAGCTCACCCCCCACCTTTGCTCATGGACCATTACTCTGACCTAGGCCAGTCTATTTTACATAACAAAGATCTACTCCAGGTTGAGCTATAATAGGAATTGCCCAAAGTGCTTTCATTACATCATCATCCAGCAAGGTTCAATCAAGCCTGGGACTCAGGAGTTGCCCCTGCATGGTCCCATGGGAGTCTGACAACCAATCAGAACACAAGCTCAAATTCAAATCCCAACAGAGGGCATAAAACTAAGGGACTCTCAGCATTTCTGTCCTTTTTTCATCCAGGAGCTCCAAGGCATGTGATCTTATCCACCATTAAACCATCTTTCCAAGCAGTCACCATGGCTCCAGTGTCTTTCTTCCCCCACTTGGAACTGAACCCAGAAGGCTATTTCTTCCAGCACAGTCTTCCTGATTTACTTTCAAGTGTGTGCCATGACCAGGCTTTATTTTAGCAGACAACCCATCACACTAACACTGCAATTGGAACAAAAACAGAAGTGTAGGTCTGGGTGATGTTAAAAAACAAATTAACTGTGATGCAGACGATATTTGACACTTCTTGGAGAAAACACAAGATTGTTTCAGCTTAAAAGTGTCAGCTAGCCATGGAAAATTTCATGAGTAACCAGTGTTTCTGCACCTCTTTGTTGATAAGAGGAGACCAGGATGAAGCTGATACATAATTCATGAAAGTATCTAGGCACTGATTGTTCCTAATGGCCATATATGTGCTAGAACATAATGCGTCCCAACTTCAATGATTCAGAATGACATACTGCTCTCTCATAACAGGCGTTAAGCTAAAAAAAAATGGGCTGGTCTTCTGATTAAAAACCCTCCTCCTTCTCCAGTTCCTGTATATTTGGAAAAGCACTGCAGCAACCTAAATTTTGTGAAGCCAATGCTTAGAATCAAGGGTGACCTGCCAAAATGCACTTTGGCAAAGGGTGCTGCAACTAAACCCCGTTGTGTTTCCTTATAATAGAAAGCCGGACCATAGAGTTAAGCAAGGCAAGTCAGCTCTCCCCCCCCCCCTCCAACTCTATGGTCTTCCTACAGTGGTAAGAATTTTTAGCGTCGCTCGGGTAGGAAAGGCGGCCAATGGCAAAAAAAAAAAAAACAACAACCCTACAACTTCCACGTCGCACTAAAGCAGGATGAGAAGGGGCGGACACTTTCCAATTGGTTAATAGGCTTTGACGTTTTTAAATCAACCAATGACATGGGAGAAACGGGTTAAAGAGGTGGGCTGAGTGGCCATTTCAAATAGAATCGCGCGGGTAATTCCAAGGGGGAGAGTGGAGTTTTCCTTTGACCCCTTTCTGAAGTGAATTCGAATTTAGGCCTGAGGTGTTTTTGGGGGGTGGGGGTTTACATTTAGCGGTTTTCAGGCGGCGCGCAAGCGACAAACGGTGCTGTATAGCGAAACCTTGCTCACCTCAAGACAGAAAAACCGGACGAGGCGAGCAATCCTCCGAGGAGCGTCCAATTTATTCGTGAACGGTCCACGGAGGGCCTCGTGGAAGTAGTTGGCCTGGCGGTGAGGCAGCACGTAAAGTCTGGAGGCGGTTGGGCGGGATATGGAATGTAAAAGTGGCAGAGAGGGCAATTTATTACAGCAAGAAATGCCATGGGATCTTTACTTACCCCCCCCCTCAAAAAAAAAAAGATTGGTCTAGTTGTATTTATTTATTCAATTTATAAGGCACCTGGTCGCAAGAGACACTGCAGATACAAAGAACAAGCTGCTTTTCTCGAGAGAAAGGCTTTTTATTTGTGACCCATGCAAAATGTATTCTGTATATTGCACAGCATATATTGCTTCAGTCTAAAAAAGTTATAAATCAGTTTTTTCCAACCGGATGTGTTCACATTAGGATGTGAACTTCCAACTCCTGGGGGGGGATGGGGAGAGGAATTCTGGGAGATGTAGTTTGTACATTTTAAAATTGCCAAGGTTGAAAAAAAAATGTTCTAAAAGAATCTGCTGTCTAACAGAATATAAAGTTTTATTGGTTTGAAAGTAAGTTCTTACAATGGTCCTATATAGATTTTAATTGCAGGTGCCTCAAACATGCAAGCAGAGCGATGTATCCAACTTGCCAAAAAGCTGAAGGATGAAAGTGGAGCTTGCTTTTCTGATGGTTCTATAGCCAAGCCAAAATGACAGGTCCCTCTTGAACTGTGCATGTGCATTAGCTCTCAAATGCTATATACTCAAAGTTTTTTAGTGAAACTAGAGAAAAGAAAGGGATTTAGCTAGGAAATTTATGTTTGGAGGAAGAGTTTTCCTCAGGTTCAAATAAAGCATAGGTGGGAAGCAATGAAACAAGCTAACTTAAAAATATCATTCCATATATAAAAGCTAAGCAAGAATACATCTTAAATGTTATGAAGCCAAATCGTGATGAGGTTTGCCAGTCCATTTTCATATGGTATTAAAGAATTATACTGTTATTAAAGAAAGTGACTTGTAACCTTTCACCATACTTTGCTCTCTGAAAATGTTTTCAGTTTGTAGCATAGATGGTTAACTGGTATATTAAGATATCCTAATATTACATTGTTGTAACATATTTGAAATTCCCAGTTTCCATGGCAACAGCTGCCCAGCTTTTTAAAAAAATGCTTTATATAAGATTAAAATTCCAATTATATTGAATGTTCGCTACAAATTTTCTTAGAGTAAGCACAGAAAAATTATTTGGAGTAAAAATTCCAATCTTAAAAACAAATTCTAATCTGTCTCATACAAAGCTTCAAGTTCTTAAAATGTGCTCTAGTTTGTCTACTGTAAAATGCAGAAAAAGGAATACTTATTGATCTGAGTTCCTGTCAATCAGGATATTTACTATACTGTACCTCTGCTGTCACATTAAACAGTAGAAATAAGGATGATGGATGTACATATGATGGATGTAAATACTATACAGAAGAAGAACCAAACTTCAGTCAATTAGGTCATTAACAATATGTTTAGAATATTTAAACCTTATAATGCAAGACAGAAACATGTTGGTATTATAACAGCTCTTCGACCATTTTTATCATTGCTCTTAATTTTTGGCAAAACAATGTGATCGTTTTAATTATTTAATATCTAACATGAGATGTGAAACTGTTGCAGTGATACAATGGAAGACAGAAAAACATTGGATTCAGAATGTAAAACAACAGATGTTCCTTCCAATGGTAGGTGTTAAAACAATATGTCAAAAGGTGTCTTCCTAATTACTCTGTTGTAACTTTTATAGAAAGGTACCAAAATCAATCCAAGTCCACTTGAAGGTAAGAGAAACAGTTTGACAGATTCATGCAGGGTAGTTTCCTCCAGGTTAGTGGTCACCAACCAGTGGGCCGGGGATCACTGGTGATCTGTGAGAAAATTTTGGTGGTCCGCAGAGAAATGTCACCCCCAAAGCACTCCCCAAAGCAATTAATTCAGGCTGCGTGGGAACACAAGGCTGCACCATCCATATGGCCCGTGGAAACACAAAGCTTGCATCCTTTGCATTGTGAACAACACAAGGTAGTGAGGAGAGGGGGGAAAGGGTGGAGGGAGGGAACTTGCCCCACTCACCCCATGTACCTTGCCTGGCCACTGGCTGCTGCTTTCTGCTTCTGTTGTCTTGTGGCTGCACACAAGGAAAGCAGCAATTGTCTTTCTCTCCCCCAAACTCAACCAGAAATGAGTCTTTGGGACCCTGCAAGGCATCCTGCTCCAAGAGGCTCATTTCTGGCAGAGTTTGGGGGAGAGAAAGACTTCTGCTGCTTTCCTTGCTTGAAGCCAAAAGTCTTTCTCTTCCCCCCCCTCCTTCCCCCCGAGAATGGAGCTGTAAATGGTATCTTGCAATCCCAAATAAAAATCGATCGGTAGGAAAACGGGAGGGGATTTTTCCTGCAGACTTTTTTTGGGATTTTTTTTTTAATTACTGATCCTGAACAATTTCCCATAGTTTGCCCCAAATTTCTTATTTAGGCTATTCCTGTAATTCATTAGCTTCGGTTAGCCTCCGTTTGAACACGTAGGAATTCTAGCAATAAACTATATTACAGGATTTGTTGTGAATAGGTACGTTTATTTTCGCTCGTTTTCCTTCAAATACGGCAACAATGGATATACCGGGTAAAGTCAGCGCTGAGATCATTCATCTCAGCGCAATTTATCATGCAGCCCCACCCCATGCAGCTAACTAACATCCGACCTCCCCATTAGTCCTACACGCCTCCATCCTGCAATTCTAAATGCAACTAATTACCAAACAGAATGTGGTTTTAATTCTCGAGCTGTGCCTTAACTTCCCCAATGGGTTTTTGTGTTTCGTTTCGGGTAATGAGAGGAGTCACAGTGATAAACCTCGCCCCACCCCATCCTTGTCAAATGTGTGTGCCGATACGGGATGGATGGGTCGAACCAGGATGGGATCTTCAAAAGTAGGAGACATTTTCTGATCAAGTCAACATATTTGAAACGGCAGGATCAGACATTCATTCCCCAACCAAGATAATGTGTCGGGCTTCACTCCAGGAGATAAACCGGTTGGCTCTTTGAAGCCTGACAGGTTCACGCAGTGAAGAGTGATTTTTTTTTCTTTTTTTGTTTAAAAATACATAAAGAGCAAAATGATTGTTACAGAGAAAGACAGGAAAAAAATAAAACCCCATTTATAATGCTAAATCTTTCATTCAGTGGATAATGGGGAAATGTTTGTTAAACATTTAGTAGAAATTAGAAAGGGAAAGCTGATGACTACAATAAGCATTAAATGTGTCATCTTCTCCAACCCTTTAGCAACTCCTTGTGAAGCATATGCCACCAATCCTAAATCTTTTCTGCCTGATCTCTCTGTTGCTACTATTGATGTATTGCTATGACTCTCAGAGTAACTTCAAGTGAGTTGGGCATTCATTCAATTAATATGAATAAATAAATAAATGTTCCTATCCTGTTAAGCAGGGTCAATCCATTCAGCTGAAAGTTCATGAAAGCAATGCCTAATTGAGGCTATATGGTACAATAATATGGTATACGGAATAATAATTAGGTTCCTGTTGAAAAAAAGTGAATTCCAGGTATGTTTATTAAATTTATATGCTGCCCATCTCAATAACAATTATAAATGCTATAATAATGTATGATGCACAAATTTATTTTCAGATTTTCACCTGCTGACTGAAGAAAAATTTGATTTTGACCTTTCGCTATCTCCCACAAGGTAAAATTATATCAAAATCAAGATGCATTAAGAGCAGAGAGAAGACTGTGCAGTTACCTGACTTAATTTCTCTCTGTCGTAGTGAAAATGAAGATGAAGTTTTTGTCGGACCAGTGGGCCATAAAGAAAAATGTATCGCTGTGCGCCTTGAATCCCATGAAGACAATCAAAATATAATTCAGTCACGTACATATGACCTATCTTGGAGTCCTGCAGCAGATAATTTTGTGGAAATATTTAAAGAAGCTCACTTGCTAGCTTTCCAGCTTAAAAATGCAAACGAAAGAGAAAAAAATAATTCTATTCATCTGAGGGAGGAAAAGACAGAGGTTGTTGAAAAGTTTGTAAAAGAATCAAAGTCAAAACTGAAAATCTTTGAAAAGGGAATAGTGACTGATAAAAGGCCAACACCCACTAGAAGAGAGACATACTGTGTATGGGAAAGCCCAAGCAGTCAACTGCTGCCTTCAGTTCAGAAGTGTTTAAGGCAACCTGTCACAATAATGGATGGCCCACGTTCTCCACGAGTGTCTCTGAACACACCAAGTCCTGCTAAAACAGATAAGTTATCTAAAATGCACAGTATATCCTCACCCCAAACAAAGAATGACACGAGCCTTAAAAAAAGAAGCAAATTTCAGGCTGTGAAAACATCGCCTGCACTTAGAAACAACAGCTGTTTAGTAGCAGGCGAGGTAAAGATTTTTCTTTTGCATTATATCTAAGCTTTAAGTTGTGTCACAATATTACAATCTAATTCTAATTGGGATAAAACTTTCTAATTTGTTATTTAAATCTATCGGTTTGTTAATATGTCTGTTTCTGTTTTTGAGAAAGCATGTACCTCTATGCTGATTTTGAAGGTTATTGTTTGAAATTGAGACATCTGCATATTTCTGGGATCGTTCAGAATGTTAGGTTAAAGTGATTTTTTTATTGTATTTTTATTGCTAGATATAGTTTGAGGCTAGGGTAATTTCTTAAATGGTGTAGGGTCTGCTTGGGTGGGTGGGGGTTGGGCTAGTCATTAGATGACCTCCAACTCTGTTAATCTGTAAGAATTTTTTTGCTTATTTAAGTGCCTAACGTTTAAGAGCTGCTGTGGTACATTGGTTGAAATGAAGTACTGCAGGCTACTTCTGCTGACTGATGGCGGCAGTTTGAGTATCGCTGGCTCAAGGTTGAATCAGCCTTCCATCATTTTTGGTGGCAATATGCTGATTCTGTAAATTAAATCAGAGAGGACTGTAAAGCACTGTGAAGTGGTATATAAGTCTAATTGTTATTGTTAATAGTGTTACTGCAAAAATGCATTTAGCCTGACATTTGAATTAGAATCTTAATTTGGAGAGGAGGAAAGCAAAATTCCAAAAATGCCAAGGAAGAGAGCCAGAAGGGGGAGAGCCTGAGGCTTTTGAAGATGTTATCAGTTGCTCCCTCAATTTTTTGAAATGTAGTTCTGCTTTAACATAAACAGACCTTGAAAGGTTCTAGTCCAAGCCTTTTTTTGTGCCTGATTATGATACATGAATATGAACTGCTATGCCACTTTCAATGGGGCAGCAGCAGAAAGGGCCTTAGTCTTCCTAAGAAGAGAAAATGCAAAGCAGAAGGCCTGCCTTTTCAATTCAAAGTCATCCCAAAGTTTGACCAGGTCATACCATTATGTTATGATTTAAATGAATCTTTGAATTCATGCTGATTCAGCGTGAAGTATTCAGTATTACTTGAGGAAAAATGCTTTTCAATACAGTGTACACTTTCAACTCTATTTCAGGCAGTTGTGTACATTGGTGAGTAGGAAGAGCATAAATGTATTGGATTGCATAATATTGGAATGTTTAATATTTGCATTCTTAAGAACATCAGTTGATCCCCTTAACTAATGGTCTGGTTATAGTTTGATGGCATAACTATTTGCATAGTTTTCATTTGATAGAAAGAACGTGGTATTTTTGTATATTTCTGATATTTGTTTTGTAAATATTTCAAATCCAAACCTTGCAGACCAAACAAAGAAAATTGCCTAGTTTTTCCAACAAGATTTATTCAAACAGCATGGGATCATCTGAAGATCTGTCCTCTGACAAATCAAGCGTAGCTTCGGATGCAGGAGGACTGTCATTTTCTACCATGCAAAGCAAGAGAACTCTCCCTGCTCCCAGCAAGGTGAATACTCTCTAACTAATCATTAATTGGATTTGGATGTTGCAAGACATGGCATTTCAGTATTTTATCTGAAAGTTCTTTTTCCATAATTTAAGCTGCTCGGAATCTATCAATAAGATGGGGGTATACAAATGTAATTAAAAAAAATACATTTTAATTGGTGTGTCTTTGAGAGCTGTTTCGATTTTCTCCAATGCAATGAATCAACGTAACAAAAAAAAATAAAAAATCCATTGATGCAGAAATGTAATTTGCAAAGTGGTAAGTTCTGTCTAATTTGGCCTCATTTTTTGTATTAAACTGAAGAAAATCCATATGCTATTAATGTAGCAGTACCCAATCTTTCTGCCTCTGGGTACCAACATGGGGGAGAGGGAGGGCATGGTTTCGCACATGCATCACTTGCATGGTCTGGTTCCCAACAGGTTGCAGCCAATGGAGTAGAAGAGGTCAGCATGTACTTGCAATAGAAATTATCCAGGTAGAGAGATGCAATTTGATGAGATAAAAATTCAAAGCATAATGGTAAGAACAATATACCTGATTATATTTCTTTAGTATACAGACAAATCATTTATCGTTTTCTTTACAGTTGGAAATCAAGACGAGACAACTGAAACCTCCTAATAATGTTCATATGCGAAGAAATACTTCATCTTCCTCCTCCTCCATTTCCAGCATGAATTCAAGTTTGAATTCAAGTCTGTCAATTTCTCCTAAAAGAGGAAGTGGTAATTATTCAATTATGGTTTGATTCTAGTGCCTAGTATGGAATTGGGACCTGTGATTTAATGAAAGCATATTCAAGTAGTCAGAGTTGGACACTGAGTGGGGAAGGCAGGAGAGCCACAGCTTTTCATGGAAGACAAAACTGTATTAAAGTACAATGACAATGTTACTTGAGTAAATTCTTCAACAGCACAAATATCTTAGCAGCATTTTAAAAATGTGAAATTTAACAGCAAATACTTTTAAGTATGTTAAAACTGAGTGTCAGAACATAAAAGACAAGTACAGTAAATCACTGCTGTATCTTCATCTCCATTGTGGTTGAATAAATCTCATTTGTTAGGATCAAATATAAGAATGATACAGATCTGAGGCTGAATTACTCCTATGTGGTTTTGATTGCATGGGAAATGTCTTAAATGTGTTGATTATTATTCTAATTGAGTAAGAGCAATGATTTGTATGTTCATAGTAAGAGAAAATAGGTTCAGATGCTATTTTAAGACAAATAACCTTAGTGACCCAGATGGATGACATGAAGTATTTTCTTATATGACTTCAGATACCTTTGTGGCGGAAGTATCCTGGATTGTTCCGCGGGGTTGGGTGAAGGATATTGGGGTACAATAATTCTAGTCCAGCCAGACTGATCAATTATAAAATAACTGTCTAAGGACATATGGAATGCTACAATTTATTTTTCTTTTCATCCATGCATGCAGCATCATTACAAACATCTAAGTTTGTACAAGGAGCGCACAACATTGTTTTTGTGATTTCATATACAAACATATGTTGATTGCTATCCAGAGTATAAGGTTATTGTAACAGGGACTGGTGCCGTTTTTTGAGACATTTTTTAAAAAGCTTTGACTACAATAATAATACAGTCTGTGCTGTCTTCTTATTTCCTAGTCAAAACGAATGTTGCAAAAGCTGCTGCAGACATCTCAAGGCACTCTTCTGTAACAAGCAAGATTTCCATTGTTAAACCTATAAAAGGATTTTCAGTGAATGCTGCCCATTCTGATGCATCTGGAAAACAGCCCACACCCAAATGTGCTAAAGGAAACCCTATGAATATACCCAAATATAAAGTTACACAGACATCTGAGAGTGCAAGCAGTAATATGCAGAAAGGTTCAGATTCTAGTCTTCCGAAAGTATTATCCAAAAATACATTAGGAAATGCAAGTACAAGTTCAAGTCTTAAACTTAACTCTAAAACAGCAGCTCCAAACTTAAAGCAAGGTAAAGAAATTAATCTTAATGCATTATAAATTATGCTAACTTCTGGAGAATTGATTCTGTGCTTAACATGCTGGCAAAAAAAGTAAATTAAGCAATTGAATATTTGTGTGCCTAAGAAAATTAATATGAATGCTTCAACTGTATTTTCTGCTTATATATATTTTCAGAAAATGAAGTCACCAGAGTATTGCAATCAAATCCAGTATTATCCAGTAGCAATACTGAAAGGTAATTTCTATATGATGACAACTACTGATTTCCACTTCAATTGTTAAGTCTTCATTGAACTGTTCTGTAACATAGGTGATTGGAAACTTTGAGAGAATCCAAATTGTTTAATTTCCTGTGAAAATTAATAAAGACGCTGTCAAGCTATCCTGCAGTGTTGTACTATCCATATATTTACAGAAGTTCTGTTGCTTGCAATTTGCAGAGAGAACTGCAAGCTTGTCAGAAGTTTCAAATTGAAGTTGGTAATAAGAGGACTAGGCAATTAGCAAGGCACAGTATAGCTTTAGGTTTGCCAGTTCAAATATTACACTAAATAATTGTTTAGTTTAATTATCCATGATTTGGGGCAGGATCTGACTTTGGAACTCTGTAAAGTACAGGTAGTCCTTACTGACCGACTACTTGTGCAGCAACCATTTAAACTTATGATGATGCTAAACAAGAGGTACTTAGTCCTCATAGTTGTGGCCATCATAGCACCTCCATGATTGCAATTTGGATGCTCATGAAATGAGCCATAATTATAAGGTCACAGCATCCCATAATCACCCTTTGTGACTTTCCAGCCACTTTCTAACAAGCAAACAAGCCAGAAGGAGGTTGCAAATGGCGACCATGAGATACTGTGACTGCATGGAATTGGCCCATCTGGAACTGCCATAAGTTGTCATAAGTTGCCATGGTCACATGTGTTGTTGTAATTCCTGATCCCAAACACTCTCAATAAACAAGGACTATCTGTATGTTTTTTGGAACCACTATGATATGTTATCCTCCTAATACTTAAAATATCTTGAACGTAACATGAATAAACTACTAAAAATAAGGACTCTTAGTAGAAATTTTAGGGTTCTAAAATTGTTATGTTTTCTTAATCTCTGTAGCAATGTTGCATTTTCCACACCTGTCAAACAATTAGAAAGAACTGTATTAAAATCCTGCTCTGCTGTGAAGCCTTTTTTACGGACGCCTGACAGAAGGCATTCTACATTGCCTATCTCAGTTGGCCGGTGTATCTTGGGAATTCCAACACTGAGCCCCCAAACAGTGCCCAGAACAATGACATCCCCTAATTGTTTAGCTCTTCGACATGTCTCCAGTGGGTCTTCTAAAAAGACTACAGGAATTAGGTACGTCTTCTGCCATTTTTCCTCATCCTTGCAATTACTGTTTATTACTATGCCCTTGACTTATTTCAGAAATTTCAGAAAATGCTAATTTTATTTATGATTTATTTATTATTCAAATGTATAGATAGCCAGTTTGGTCTATTGATTAAGCACCAGGCTAGAAAGTGGGAGACTGAGTTCTAGTCCTGTCTTAGCTATAAAAGCCAGTCATTCTCTCTCAATCCAATCACAGGGTTGTTGTGAGGAAAATAGGACAAGAAAAAATGTTGAATGTTTGCCATCTTGAGTTATTTGTATAAAATAAAGGTGGGAAATAAATAAGTTATAAATTTGGTTATCTATCCCCAAAAGGGATTTTGGGTCAAATCTTGACTTGAATGTCGAGTGCGAGTTTAACTCTTCTAGAAAAAACTAGAAGGTTTCAGTATGGAATTCTCTGGTACCAATAAAGGAGAATATTTGTAGCTCAGGGTTGAAATGAGCCCTCTGCTTTCTAAGCTTGTCTGTTTTTTTGCAGATGTTTCATTACCCTAACTAGGTAACATCATCAGTGGCAGTAAGGGGTGTGGTTTGTTTGCTGTCAGTTTATATTCTGGTGTCTTGCCTATCTGTGGGTGGGGTTGGTCTTAGGGATTCTTTGGTTGGGCTCTTTACTAATTCTCTTGTTCTGGGAGAAAAAAAAAACATTATGAAACACATCCCAGAAAAGGTGCAAGGTTTTCTATAACATTCCATACTGGTATCCATCAACTGAATGTATTGGAATTATTTAGCTAATCAATTCATATACTGTGATGTATTACAATACAGACTTATGATTTCTATTGGCTGCGACTGATGATGTACAAATGATGAAACTATGTATTTGCCACAATATATTTCTGTGGGAAGGTGTCTGTTGTATTATAATTAAACATGGATGCATGAGTTTTAAGGATTTTGTGAAAGATACATTGCTTATTGAAACATAAAACTTACAGTACCTTAACTACCATATTTTTCGGTGTATAAGATGTGCTTCCCCACTCCCCAAAAAAGTAGGTGGAAATGTCTGCGTCTTATACAGCGAATATTGCCAAAGCCCGCCCACCCACCTGCTGGCCCCCACCTTTTGGCCTCTGCCTCCCAGCAATTTGCCTTGCAGCAAACAGCCTGGTCAACTTCAGCACAGCCTGATTAGCACAAGCAGCTGATTTTCTTTTGGATTTGAGGAGATGCAGAGAGAGGGAAAGATAGGGAGGAGGGGAGAGGAGAGAGGGATACAGGGAGAGCAGAGAGGGGCAGAGATATACAGGGAAACATAGAACAAGACAAGGGTTTTGTGGCTGAATAGGTGTGGCTAGGGGATCATGTGACTGGGTGGGAGTGAGTGACATCAAGTTGGCCACACCCACCCAGGTTTTGTGGCTCCTGGTGGTTTTTTCCAGGTGCAAATGGGTCCAATTGCCTCTTTGAGTGTTTTTTTTTTTTTAATAGTTTTATTTGGGTTTTCACACACACAAAATACAAATAAAACATCTTCTTTGAAAATAGCACGGTCCCGGGTTGAACTTCTTTATTCAGACACAAACTCAATTTCATGCTCATTTTTGTGTTCTATTCCATATCTATTCTACATTTTCTATATAGTTTTTCCCCTCTTTTAATTTTCTTAATTTTATTTTGATTATCTCATCTCAATTCAAATCATTATATTTGTACTTTTGGCTGTTCTGTTTCAATTGCATATTATCTTTTCTCATTAAATAAATTTTCTCCTTTAGTTACTAATTGGAGTATGACACCTTTATATTCTTTAATTATGTCCATTCAACTCTTATTTAAACTTCAATATATACCTTAAGGTTATGACCTTCAATATAATACATAATACATAACTTCCAATTGAATTCTGCTTGGTACATTCTTATAATACACATTATATTCTCTTTAAAAAAGGATTATATAATTATAAACCCTCATTCCATTCCAATTCAGTTCTGTCATTAATAATCATTAAAGTCTTAACATCTTTCACATTTCTTTTCAATTGAATATCATACTTCCTTAAAGACACATATAATCTCCATAATTAATTTTTCCCTTATTTCTCTTCATGTATGTTTTGTAAATCATTAAATATTCATTTTGTTACATTTATTTATTGACAAGCATTCCACTAAGTTATAACTATTTTATCAAACATTTTAATCATACATTGTTTCACATTTTCTGAAATTATTTCTGTTTCTAATATAACAATGCTATGTTATGTACCTTTGCAGAATCCCCTTTTCCATTAGATTTTCACCCATTATCTCTAAATAGGCCGTTTCTCTATATTTTGTTTCTATCCTTTATAACTTATTTTCCTTTCTTTCTTCCCTCTCTTCTTCTCCCTCCCCTTTTTACTCCCTTGTCTCTCTACTTCTAATTCTCTCTTCTGCATTTCCCACTTCTGTTGCTTTCTAATTTTATACTTATTTTTTATTCTCTTCTTTTTTTGGGTTGTTTTTTCCCAATCTTAAACTTTCCATTCTCTTTTCCCCCTTTCCTTTTTTTTCCCCACCTAAGATTACTTGTTCATTAAAGATGGCTTCTTCTTTGTCCCAATCTTCTTGTTCTGCAGGCATTTCTTGTTGTTTCTCATAGTTCCAAATCTCCATTTCTAAGAACTGAAACACGAAGTCAAAAGAACCTCTCCCTTCTTGTGCATCTTTTTTGTACTTTTTAAGTTCCATTTTCAGTTCTTCTAAAAGTGGAGCCGTTTTAAACAACCACCTGATTGATTTTAGTCATTCAAATGCAAAAACCAAGAATCCAGAGATCACCAAGTAATCCAAATAGTCCCAAGCTATTTCTTCTTATTTCTTTTTTCACTTTCTCTTCCTGGGGTTTTACTATTTTGTTGCGATGTTTCAGTTAAGATGTATCTTTTGGAAGTCTTATTGAGATTTTGCTGTAAATTCTTTTTAATTCCAGGCAGTCTCCTCCTTTCCAGATCCTGCCCTTTTATTCTTTTTCTCTGCTTTCCTGTTTTCAAAAGCTTTTAATTATCTAGAAGTCTTTATCATCCCTTTGGCTTTTTATTTTCAGCATTAAATGCCTATTAATGTCAAAGTGGATTTTTTTCCAATTTCTTGCTTAAGTCGCTTAGCTGTCAGTATAGGAAGAGGATTAAAAAAAAACCCAAATCCTTTCCCTTTTCTCTCTCCTTCGTGGCTTAGAAATCTTCTTAGGGAACAGTGTTATTGTTTTTTTTTTAATAGTTTCAATTCCAGGGTTTGGAATTGAATCATTTGTTGTTTTTGCTGTTTAACCCGGTCAACCAAAACTTTCTCTTCTTATCTTGCTCCTGCAAATTCTTTTCCGGTCTAGTTCTTCTTTGTGATGGCCACCGCTGCAACCGCCTTCGGGAAAGGGAGTAATGGCCAGCTGGGGAGGAAAGATGCGGCTCTCATCAACCCTGCAGGCAGTCTCCCCCTTCTTCACCACCTCTACGAGGTGGCTTAGCCACAAAACCAGCCAACTCGGGGCGCTCCAGCGGCGAGCACGGATCGAAACTGTGCAGAGACACGGTTTCAGTCTGTCGCCGAAGAAGCTCAAACTGGAGTCTGGCTTTTTGAGTGTTTAAGGTTGCAGACCCCTGGCCTATTGGAATGGGTGGAAAATGGGGCTCGTGGAGGCTGAAAACGGGACTCGCAAAGGCCAAAAATGGGATGTGGAAGCGAAAATGGGGATCACAAAGGTGGCAATGGCAATCCCTGCAGCCTGAAACATCTGATCATTGGGAGGCTGATCCAATCAACAACCAGCTACTTGTGCTAATCAGACTGCTGAAGTTGACCAACTGTTTGCTGCAAGGAGGCAAATTACAGGGAGGCAGAGGCAAATTTCCCCCCACCCCTTGTTTTCCTCCCCAAAAGTTAGGTGTGTCTTATACTTTGGAGCGTCTTATACTCCGAAAAATACACTTTATTTTACTGTAAGTTTTAAGGGCAGTCCATTTTTCAGGTAATTTTGTTTTCCTGTGGGACTGGGGTAAAGAAACAATTGCAAATACTGAATAGAAATAAATGATTCCAGGGTTGGAATTCTGCATAAAAATGGCTTTTTTGCTGTTTCTACCTAGTTCTAAATGTGTGACAAAGAACAAGACATGGATGTCTTCAAGCCTATCTTCAACAGAAGGAGACTTCTCTCCACCAAAAATTATACCTATCGCACTTGCTTTTTCACCAGATAAACCTTTTATCAAAATAGAAGAAGACATTACTAAAAAGGGGGAAACGGCAGAAGTAATACTAGCTAAGGAGGTAAGTTGTGTTTTATCTGCCACATCAAGATACAAACCATGTACGATTGTAAAATTAGTTTTTTAACTGCTGCTTGTGTTCAAAAGAATTTGAAAGATGCTATCACCTCTTAGTGTACTTGCTATGGTAATATTTTACACTAGGAAGGCTTTTATGGTATTTCAATAATGAAGGCTTTTGTTGGCTTTGCTTTTAAATGTGCTTTGCAGATCCATATCTCTTGAAAAGATTTTAAATGCGATTATTTCAAATGTTGGTTATATTAATAGTCCATCAGTGCCTCCTATCAATACTTTGACATAAATATTCTTGTTAAGAGTCCCTTTTTAGGAAAGGTGGGTGGGAAACTTAATTTACACTGATGACTCATTAAAGGAGAAATTTGAATTAGATCACACAAGCATTGAAATTAAAAGTTGTGTGGAGCAGCAGAATATCAAAGATTTAGGTATTGTATTTTGGGAGGTGGGAATAAGATGTTATGTAACCTGACACTCTTTATTTTTGAGAGTATGATATTGGAACACTTAAAACACTTTTTCTAGGACTTGTTGATAGAATTTGAAATAGATAAAACACCAGTTGCCATTCAGGAATGTGAAAACAAACCTCTCATTGATCTTTTTAACACTCCTGAAATAACTAAAGCCTCTCCATTGAAACCTACAGGGCAGGTAAGGTTATTTTTATCTCACTCTTAATACTGTTTAAGTGTGGGTTGATGATAAAAAGTTTAATTGCACATGTTACATTTAGAGGCACTCAACTTTATCTTTGAATTAGTCCAATAACTAATGTTATATTATATTATATTATACAGTATATATACTGCATGTAATATTAGAAAATTTAACCTCAAAATTCGACCAAAAGCTGGCATTAAGTAAGCTATTGCAAAATTAATAGTTGAATTGGGTACAATTGGTTGTAATCAAAACTGCATTGTTAATGTAGATTTGCTAACAAATTGGATTCTTTATATTTCCAATAATGTAAAAGCTGTGTTTAGTCAATGTTTTAATAATATATTTTCTACTTTTAGCTAATAGATCTGAGCTCTCCTTTGATGAAACTAAGTCCTGAAGGAAATAAAGAAAATTCACCTCTTCTGAAATTCTGATTTTTTAAAAAAATGGTATTCAAACTGGAAAAAAAATTCTAGAGTTTAGCAACTAATGTTTCACTGAAATTAAAATTGTGAACTTGAAATATTGATATATTGCTGCTAGGAAAAATAGAAAAGATTTTTTTTTAATATTGTAAGCAATTCTGGGTATAGCAAATGTCTTTCCTGATAAAAAATATTTGTTGCAAAATTGTGCAAACTGTAGATGTATGTCAAATATATTGAAATAAAGTTAAGCATTTGAAATATTGATTACATACTTTCATAATTATTGCAAAATATTCTCTGAAGACAATCACAATTCAATCTCTATAAGAATGGCAGTTTTTTTTTAAATAGAGAACTTCTATTTATGGCAGGACAGAATGTGTGTCTGACTTTTCCTTTATACTCAACAACCATGTGTGCAAAAAGAAATGATTCTCCAAAATGTTATTTTATTAATTTGAATAATTCAATACAAAACTACAGTACACTGTCCCAAACTCCATCATGGTTCAGTTTTTTTAGATGATATTCACCTTTCTGGCTAAAAATTGTACTAACTGCTCCTAACCTGATGTTAGACCCAAACCTTTCATTTCTATGTGGCCTGTCAAAGCAATTCATGTTTGCCTCATGGAATCCCTTATAGAATAATAAAAAGTTGTAAAAAGCAAAACATATATCACATTTCTTTATCTTATTGCAACAGCTCAGATGTAGATGGAAGTTTTGTCCTGTAACATATAAAATAGGAATTGCATATTCTGTTTTCATCATCAAAAATAAATGATAATATAAAATACTACCGTATTGTTTAGTCATTTCTCTGCTTTTTGAAGGGATTTTTTTTAAAAAGCAATTTTAAAAACCTCTGCTGTGCTTGACCCATTTTTCTCTCCCTACCCTTCACAAGAACAGAGAAATTGGTCAGAAAGAGATTACAAAACAGCAAGCAAGCACACAATAGGAAATAAACTGCCTGTTTGCCTATGTCCTTATGGCTCTCAGCTCCGGAATCAATGGATTCCTTTCTCAACTGTATTGTCCGTGTATTCTCAACTCTCTTGCGATCCCTTCCTCTCCAAATTATCCAGTTTTCATGGGAAGCGGGAGGATTTCCCAGTTCTTCCAACAGGATTTATTCAAATAGTATGGGATCATCTGAAGATCTGCTCTCTGACAAATCAAACATAGCTTTGGATGTAGGAGAACTGTCATTTTCTAGCAGTTTAGATCAGTGGTCCCCAACCTTTTGTACCAGGGATCAGTTTCACGCAGAAACACTTTTTCAAGGACCGGCAAAATCAATTCTTCCCCAGTAGTAAAGGGCTTCTTTCCTATTTCTTTACAAAAAACATATTTTTATATATATTTTCATCACGATTATTCATTCTTTGCGGCCTGGTACAAAATGATCCACAGACCGTTATAGGTCCAGGGCCCGGTGGTTGGGGACCCCTGGTTTAGACTGTTATGCTGCTCTCCCACACCTGTCAAGTGAATCAGGGTATCTGCCCAGCAAACTAAGATTTCCCATTTCACTGCATGGCCTCCCATCACTCTTTCATAGGGATACATTAAAACACATTAACCCAGGAACTGACTTGGAAATGTGTTGGGCACAGTGGAAAGGGCTAGCAGGAAAGATGGGGACTCTCTTGATGCCCAGGCGAGAGTGGCTATAGAGGACAGGGACCCTACATCACACCTGCACCAACTTCCAGTAGTTATAAAGCACCAGGCTGAACCCACTCCTGATGAAAGGAATGAAAAATCATTCGGAAAGAAGACAGAGGACACACGGCACATTTATATTAAGGCCAACTGCAAACTGGGAATGGTCTTAATTCTTATCTAGCATGTATCGTTTATTTTAAGTGACCTGTCCTTACATAAGTTCCTTAAGCTGGTTACCCAGGAATAATGTGGGAATCATATCAACCAATAGAAGATACTATAAGTCTTAAGAATAAAAATAGTACCTCTTTGTTTAGTGTTTGTTTCAAACTTGGCAACTGGAAGATGTGTAGACTTGAATTCCTACAATACCCCAGCCAGCATGCTGATCAGGAAATTCTGGGAGTTGAAGTCCTCACATCTTCCAGTTGCCAAGTATGAAAAACAATGGTTTCAGGAATGGTTTATAAAAGACTGGAACTTGCCTTACTTTAAAAACAGAATAGAAAGGAATGGAAGGAGTGAGAATGGAATGGCATAGAGCTGGAAGGGACCTTGGAGGTCTTCTGGTCCAGCCCCCTACACAAGCACGAGACCCTACCATTTCAGACAAGTGGCTGTCCAGTCTCTTAAAACCTCCAGTGATACGCAACTTCTGAAGTTATTAAAACTTCATAATTGCAAAACAACAGGAACCTATTGAAAATGAATGATCCCAAAACAGGTTTAGCGAATCTGCACCAGCCCAGACTAGTACGGCGGGTTAAAAACCGGGAGAGCCAGTCCCTTCCTCAGACCCCAAAAGCAACCAATGGCAAAATAAAGAATACTAATACTAATAATACTCATCATCATCATCATCATCATCATCATCATCATCATCATCATCATC
>BLBF01000022.1:2743082-2813102 GCA_015471245.1 Laticauda colubrina | reverse complement strand
TCATCATCATCATCATCATCATCATCATCATCATCATCATCATCATCATCATCCAAAAACTTACTAAGAAAACTGCAGGGGCTCGTTCAGGCAATCTCCAGGAATCGACCCTGACTCGTAAGTCCGCACACGTGCACGTACACACGGGTGTCCTCCGCTTGGGGGTGAATCGAAAAAGGCAGGACTTCAGCTTCCATCATCCTCAGCCTATACGACCCAAAGATAAAAAGACAGGTAAACCCCTCCCATTGACGGGACTTCCCCGCCACAAAAGCGGCCCTCCTCCCGTGGGAGAGCCCAGGAGAAGGCCGGACTCCCCGGCCTTTTGTGACCTCAGCTCGGCTCCGCCCACAGACGGCCCTCCTGTCCTGCCTCTGCCCTTCAGGTCACGGTGGGCCGCGGTGGGGAAAAGGAAACGCGGCCGGGCCTGAGCTCGACCGAAGCTGCCAGAACCATGATGGGGGCCGCTCGTCGGCACGTGGTGTGCGCCATGTCGGGCGGGGTGGACAGCGCCGTGGCGGCTCTCCTGCTGAGACGAAGAGGTGAGGCTTCCCCAGCGGAGAACGGGATATCTAAATTACGGGATATAATATAAAATATAAAGAGCTTTCTTTCGCCTCAGCAGAACTTCCGTTCCGGTACATGGAAACTACAACTCCCGGCATTCCCCTTGCGAAGGGCCTTTGAGAGGGGTCGGAGTTCGCATCAGATGGGCGAAGACCTGAGGGAAGGGGTTCCTCTGTGGGGGATGAAACACTCCTTTTGGGTCGGATTCCTGGAGGCTGTAGTAACAGCCATAGGGTTAGGGTTAGGGTTTTATATACATTTTACGCTGATAGAAACAAAGTTTATCCACTCAGATACAAAGGTTTGTTATTACTGTGGGCAATGTCTTGCCCTTCCTTCTCCAGGGAGCATTCTTTGTCCGTGCTCTGTCCATACTTTGTCATTTTACACAGTCAGTATCCCTTGTCCTTGTGTGTTCATGCTCCTGAGCAGCCCCCTGCCCCCCCCCCACCTTACCTATGGAGCAGGATGTTCCTGGGAATTGTCTCCAAGGATGCGTCTAGCTCTGAAGCTAGAAAAGGATACAATTCTCTTACAGAATGAATTGCTAACAAATGATTTCCATCCTTAGCAAAATAGTACAAGCCAATTCTTTAACAGATGCAAAGAGCAGAGGTTATTGATTGATTCATGTCAAAATGTCTTTTCAACATAATCGGTCTGTTGGTCACAGACCCCCAACAATCCTGAGCCCTCGTTTTACCAATGACCGGGGCGGGGGGGGGGGGGGGGGGGGGGGGGGGGGAAGACACCAAATAATTGAACACAGCTGCACTTAATAACAATTGGACAGACAGTACAACACAAAAGATTCACTTTGGGATTCAGAGGTTTATTAGAATATAAAGCACAACAAACAAAGCCTTTGCTGTAGGCGCTTATATCACATTGCATACATAGGAGGATGAGGGGACTGGAGACTAAAACATACGAAGAACGAACGGTTACAGGAACTGGGCATGGCTAGTCTAGTGAAGCGAAGGACCAGGGGAGACAGGATAGCAGTCTTCCAATATTTGAGGGGCTGCCACAGAAAGGAGGAAGGGGTCAATTATTTTCTAAAGCACCTGAAAGCCAGACAAGGAATAATGGATGGGAACTGAACAAGGAGAGATTCAACCTGGAAATAAGGAGAAACTTTCAATGGAACCAATGGAACAGAAGTTGCCTTCGGAAGTTGTGGGAGCGCCATCACTTCAGACTTTTCAAGAAGAGATTGGACTGCCGTTTGTCAGGAATGGTGTAGGGTCTCCTGCTTGGGCGGGGGGTTGGACTAGATGACCTACAAGGTCCCTTCCAACTCTGATTATCTGTTATCCTCTTTCCCCATGGCCTCAGCCCCCACTTCCCCGCCCCCCATTTCGGCATATAGGGAACTATTGTGTCCATCTCAGCTACCATTTCATCAAATGCACATGCTGATTACCAATTTTCCTTTATTTCCTTTTTTCAATATTTATGTCAATATTGAACCCATCTCAGCCCACCTATCCCTGCAACTTTTCTGTGCTAGAAGAGCGTCCCCCTTCTTTGGGTTATTATTTTCCCCTCACACTGACCTTGGAAAGATGGCAGACTGAGTCAACATTGAGCTTCCTGAGATTCGAACTGCCAAAGTGCAGGGAGCCGGCAGTCCACGACTTACAACCACAATCCAGCCCAAAATTTCTGTTGCTAAGCGAGATACTCGTTAACTGAGTTCTGCCCCTTTCTACAACCTTTCTTGTCACAGTTGTTAAGTGAATTGCCGCAGTTAAGTTAGTAACACGGTTGTTAAGTGAATCTGGCTTCCCCTGTTGACTTTGCTTATCAGAAGGTCACAAAAGGGGATCACATGACCCCCGGGACACTGCAACCATCATAAATATGAGTCAGTTGCCAAGTGTCCAAATTTTGATCATGTGATCATAGGGATGCTGCAAGGGTCATAAGAATAAAAAACCATAACAAGTCACTGTTTTCATTGCCATTGTAACTTTGAAAGGTCACTAAACAAACTGTTGTAAGTCGAGGACTACCTATGTTCGAAATACTTTGTCCTGGTCTTCTTTCATAGCACATTTTAAGCTTCTCGGCCCTTCCTGCAACCCTATACTCTCCTAGTGGTCTTCCATCCAAACTTTTAGTCTGTCTGAGCTGCTTAGCTTTTGCAGATCAACCAAGGTCATCAAGGACCTCCATATAGCTTGCCATCCATTAAATGGTGCCCAATTCTTACAGATTGGCTTGCTCCTTGGGCATTCAGTGGGCACAACCTAGATCAGTGATGGCTAACCTTTTTATTGTCGCGTGCTGAAAGTATGCCTGCACCCATAATGTAATGCATGCATGACGCCCCCCGCCCCACTGCGCATGTGTGTGTGCCCCCCCCCCGCACATGCAAAGCAGATACCCGACAGCTGGCTGGCAGGAGGGCGCATGCGCAGTGGATCAGTTCCAGGCGACGGCTTGCGTGCCGGCAGAAATGGATCTGCTTGTCACAGATTCGCCATCACGGATCTAGATCCTAGATCAGTGTTGTTTCAATCCTGGCAGCTTCAAGATGCATGTACTTAAACTGCCAGAATTCCCCAAGCATATTGGCTGATGAATTCTGGGAGTTGAAATCCACACATCTTAAAAATTGCCAAGTTTGAAACATTGCTATAAACCAACTCTTTTTTCTCAGCTTATCTTGTTTCTAGAGTGCTGTTGTGAGGGAAAAAAATGGAGAAAGGATATGTTTATACTGTAGAAGAAAGACATAAAAAATACAAAAAGACATCTATAATATGTTTTTTTGACCTGTTATTCTGTGTTTCATATGTATGTCAGTAGGAGTATACTCCCAAATATATATACTTCAGTTTGCAATTTTAAGTCTTATCTTCTTTTGGTTTTGGAAGGGGTTTTCTCCAGGGAACCCTGAAAAGTTGGGGTTATGTGAATTTTGTTTCATGCTAATGACCTAGCAGTATTTTTTTTAAAGTGAGCAAACTTTCTCAATGATATTCTTTAAGTGAACAGTTAGTTTTTTAAAAAAAAAATCATTAAAATGATATTTACATGAATGAGTCATTTTAAATGTTTCCAGTGTTGGGTATGGTTTTCAGGAATCAGATTCATATACAGAGTGCTGCTGAGCATGCAGTTATTTTTAATATATTTATTATACTTAATAAATTATACTTTAATTTATTATACTTATTTTCAAATTTATATTTTATTTAAATGTGTAAATAAAATTAAACCATTCTTAAAATATCTCAGCTATTCTATGTAGCATAATCCTGGGGAAAAGATGCACTTGGCTTAAAAGAGTTGCAGACAGATACTAAGTGAGACCTACACTCAGACTTTGAAGGATATTTTTGCTAAGATCTTATTTAATTCTGTATTTTATATTTTAATAATGAAACTAAACATGAGCAGTCTGTGACCAGAGATGAGTATTGAGTCCATTATTGCCTACATATTTTGATACATCTAGCTAGAATGAAGATTTTCTACTTGTCATGGTCACACTTTACTAATCTGGGAATAGTATATTTTATAATAACACAGTAAGAGTTATCCAAAATTGGATAAAGTATAGGAGATACGAGTTTTTGCCATAGATAATTCAAACACTTTTTAAAATGTTTTTAAAACATTAAATTTAACATTATTGGTAAGGATATCTACAGTATGTTCATTTTTCATGTACGGTATTATCATTTATATTTCTCATTTCTTTACTTTCCCCATTTGAGCAGGATATGATGTGACTGGGGTGTTCATGAACAACTGGGATTTGGTGGATGAAAAGGGAATTTGTCAAGGCAATCAAGATTGTGAAGATGCTTATAAAGTGTGTCAGATACTCAATATTCCATTTCGCCAAGTTTCCTATGTTAAAGAATATTGGAATGAAGTGTTCAGGTAAGAGAATTTTCATAAATCTTTTGCTGAAAGAAAGCTTTGTGAAATCTGGGAAGATTAGCAAGAGAAACAAAGAGAATGGGTTTCCTATGTAGGCTTTGCAAGCTTCCTTGACTAGTTCTTCTCTCCTCTACTGCTGTTTATAATCTAGCAAAGCATCAGTGCTCTATGCTTTGGTTATGAAAGTATATATCAAGGGCCTTCAAACTTGGCAAGTTTCAGACTTGTGGACTTCAACTCCCAGAACTCCTGAGCTAACATTACTGGAGGAGGAATTCTGGGAGTTGAAGTCCACAAGTCTTAAAGCTGTCAAGTTTGAAGACCCCTGGTGTACATGAAAAACGGCCCAATTCTAGAACACTCTGAAGTCTAATAAAACTCCTTTGCCTCTGGAAGCAAAAACAATCCACCATGGCCCAAAAGGAAGCTTATTTGAGAAGCTGCAAGTGATAAGCTAAAGATACAGACTTTCTTGAGTTGAATTTAACTTCTGATGACTACAATACTGGCACATGGTTTTCCTGGGGGTCATATGGAAGTTATTTACCATTTCCTATTTATGGTATACAGGTGGTCCTTGACTTACAACCATTCATTTAGTAGCTGTTTGAAGTTACAACAGCACTGAAAAAAAAAATATCCCCAGTCTTCACACTTATGACAGCATCCACTTAGTCACATGATTAAAATTTGGGCACATGGAACTGCATAAATTTGTGATGGTTGCAGCATCCCAAAGTCATTTGAAAAAACACTGTTATAAACCAATCCTTTTTTCAGCCATGTCATTTTTAAATGATTAAAATAAGGTGCTTAATTACAAACTGAAACAACTTCAGTACAATCTGGTCAAAACAAAGAGATTTCTCTGTTTTGATCAGCTTATTCTGATGAATTTGAAATGATTCAGGTGTTTAGCTTTATGTAAAATAATTGGGATTCTTGATGGAACAGTAAATATGCCCCTGCATTTCCCAAAACTCGTAATCATTCTAATGTTTCTTTTTTCTTACCTACAGCTACCTTTTAAATGAATATGAAGTTGGACGGACACCTAATCCTGATATTATATGTAATAAAAATATCAAATTCAATTATTTCCTACACTATGCTATGAATGACATTGGTAAATTCTATTTTCAATGGTGTTTTCTTTCTGAAAAATGAAGATCTAGAATAAACCTGAAAATCAGTCCCAATTTTGCATGCAATCTTTCTATAGCCTATCACGATCTGGCTTTTCAGATCAATCTTTGTCTTAATTGAAGGTGCAGTCTTACATTTCTGTATTCTGAGAAAGTATTACTGAATTCAGTTAAGTTTCCTCCTGACCAAAGTGATACAATATAAAATGAGGAATATCATAAAAATCAGAAGTTGTGAAATATATTAAAAGTCTTGCTAAAATAAAAGCATCCAATTTCCCTTTATTTTTTATAAAACTATACCAGGAGCTGATGCAATAGCAACTGGACATTATGCAAGGACCTCCTTGGAAGATAATGAAGTTTTTCAACAAAAGTACAAACAAAAATCATCAGGACTTTTCAGAAATAGATTTGAAATAAGAAACAGTAAGTGCTCCATTCTTTAAATCCAGATTACATATGTAGCATCAATGCTCAGTCATCCAGGTCATGGTTGTCCCAAAGGTGCTTTTTCAGGAGGCAGCTGGATTGTCTTGTTTTTGTTTGAAGACGTTTCACTTCAAATACTAGAAGTTTCAAATGGATTTCCAGAAAAATGGCAGATTATAGGAACCATTTGCGCTTCAATTTGAGATGCAGACTCCACAGACTCATCCCCAACAGCCTGCACCTGTCTTCAACAGTGAAGGGCAGAAGACATCCTGCAGCCAAGAAGGCTCCATACCCATTTGCACGCAGGTGAACCTGAGGACACATACAAATCTCCAAGTGGCCTCAATGACCCTCTAAAAGGATGCAAATGACCTGCTGCCTGCAAGGAATATAAATCCTTCCATCCCCCACCATCCAGTCAGAGCTGAAGAAGCTTCTTGGATGAGAAGAAAAACTTTTTCTTCAAAGAAAAACAAAGTCCAGTTGCCTCTTTAAAAAAAAAAAAACACCTTTGAGTAGCATCAATTAGTACAGTGAAATGAATGGTTTATAATAGTCACCCTCTCTGCAAAAGTCTTAGAATACAGATTAAAATGAGAAAACAAGATGAAGAAGAACAGCTAATTGATGTTACATTTTTGCAGAAAGAAAACTAGAAAAGCTGCTGCATTGGACTTTAGTATTATTTCATATCAAAGTATATCATATAGCCTCTATTGTCATCATATCAAAGATACCATATCAAGAGCCTTTTTACTGAATATTACTTGAAATAAAACCACATATCTTATTTGTTACCTTGGTTCTCTTGGCATATAGAATTAATTGCATACTATATTGGCTTCTTTTATGGTTTTCTGCCATGTTACCATTTTCTGTGATTTAAAGAATCAAACCAAATTTGATATGAATGCATTGTCACTCGAGAGAGACAGAGACAGAGAGACAGACACAGACAGACAGATTCATTTGCTTTTTTTTCCTTTTGCTATCTACAGCTCTATCTTTTCTCATCCTTTACAGTAATAAGGGATTTGAATCTCCCTTTCATTGATGTCAATGGCCTCTCTCAATCCACTACCTCTTTTTGCGCATGCATTTCTCTCTTCATACTTCATGATGTCCCCCTGAAGCATGGTCCATAGGTGGAAAAGCTACTCTTCCATTGTGTGATGACCCGGAGTGTAACACAAATGTAACAAAATCCAAAACGTAAATAAATGTCCTTTTATGCATCCAACTTGGCCCCACTATTCAATAATTCTCAGTTGGAGATAAAACTTATTCAAAAATAATCTTCAAAAGTAAACAATACAGTCCGAACTTAATGAGCAGATAGAGGTGAAATTAAAAACCAAAACAAACTACAATGAAGGAAATTCCACAATGGACCCTGATAAGTAATTACCAACTTCAAGGAGATAACAAGGCACAGTCTGTTGGAAGGATGCCAACCAAGATAACTTCAACTCAAAATAACACGCTTTGCTTCTGGCAACACTGTTTTTTTACAGTCTCTCTTATATACTATTCTCCCCAGCTGCAACCAGTGAGGGGGATCATGGCCGTTTCCTCTCTCGTAAGCCAAGTTGTTGCTTTTTCATTCCTCCCTGCGTGTCCTAGGATGAAAAGGGGATAGTCCTGGTTCTTCCTCTGACTGCCCAGCCGGCCTCTGCCATTCCCCAACCTCCTCCACAACCTCCAGAGCCACACCTCTACTGCCTGTCAGCTGTCTCTCCTCTCTCTCAGAATATGACTCTAACAGGGGCATGACACATTGAGATGAGCAAGGGGACATTACAGCTAATAAAATTCAGTGTGGGCTCAGTCTTTTCTAGACACCAAATGGTAGAACTGAAGGAAGTTTATTACAAGGATTGCCAACCTTTTGGACCTCAGGGACCACTAAACTCATAATTTTAGATCCCAGGGACCACTAACCGGTTCTGTGGGCATGGCCTAATTTGTGGGTGTGGCTTGGTGGTCATGTGACTAGCTGGGCATGGCTTGTATGTAAATATTATAAATATTTATATAAATATTGATTTCCTTTTAAAAAAGAGCAACTTTTACCCAAAATCAGGCAAAGCAGGCAGGCAGATTGAGTTGCTCGCAGAATCACAGATTCATTCAGAGATCTATCTATCTGCCATTGGCTAGCTCAATCTGTCACATAAAATTTGCTTGCAAGCAAACTCATAAAATTAACTCACAACACACCATGTATGTAAATATTGAATTTTTTATATATAAAAAAGCAACTTTCATGCAAAATCAGGCAAAGCAGGCAGATTGAGTTGCTCACAGAATCATTCAGTGATCTATCTGTCTGCCATCGGCTAACTCAGTCTCTCAAATTTGCTTGCCGTGAGTCTGCACTGAATTTGCTTCCAAGTATACCTTCAGTCCTAAAGGCTAGGTCACACTGGCCGACGGATGCAAAACGTATGCAAAAAGGACACAGCGGACGAGCAAAATTTCAAGGGTGGCTCCATCCATTGTTATCCGCTCTCAAAAGTGCCCCAAATTTGCATAAACAGAATGGAAAACAGCAGAAAGGAACGGACGTGGGGAGGATGTAGCGGGGATGTAAAATGGATGTTCGTAGGAAGCCTCGCGGTTGAAGGTGGATGGAAGCGGATGACACATCCACAGGGCTTCCAGGGGAGAATAGCGAAGTAGACATGTAGCGGAAGGAGCGGATGTGTAGCGGATGACGCGGATGCATCATGGACGCCTATAGGATGTATAGCGGATGCCTAGCGGATGCAAAGCTTTCACTGCGCATGTGGGGAATATGAATTGCATCAGCTCCACGGATATAAAAGGATGCAGCTCGCAAGCAGTCAGCATTCAGAGGAAAGACCTGCTGCCAGAGACATCTTGACAGAACACCATGGGGAAGAAGAGGAAGCCTGTGCCTACTCCTGCCAGCCCTGGCAAGAAGGACAGAACCACCATCCCACCCCCTGGCGCTAACTCTGAAGCTGCTGGTGGTGGTGGTGCTGCTGGTGCTGCTGGTGCTTCTCCTGTTGGTGCTTCTGCTGTTGCTGCTGGTGCTTCTCCTGCTGCTGCTGCTGCTGTGGTGGACCAGCCCCAAGGCCCTCAAAGCCCTGCTGCTGAAGGCCCTGAAGCCCCTGCCAGAGGGAGAAAGAGGCAAGGCAAGGAGAAGGGAGAGAGGAAACAGTACTCCATTTCCGAAGACTATGAGGAGGAGGTGCTGGAATGGCTGAGGGAGAACGAGTACCTGTGGAGGAAGGGCCACAGGCTCTATCGCAACACCAAGAGAAAGCAGGCAGCTTGGAGAGAGAAGGCGGAGAGCCTGGGCTACACTTCAGATGTCCTCCTGGGGTGGTGGAAGCACATGCACACCTAGTATGGCAAGCTGCACCTGAAGAAATCTGGGCAGGCTGCTGTCAAGCTCACGGACCTATGTCATGGCCAGGTGCAGCTTCCTGGAGGGTGAGATCCGCCACCGAGGAGCAGCCCCTCTGTCAACCCTCTCCCTCAGACAGCCCACAGAGAGCCACTCCTCTTCCAGTCAGGAGACAGCTACCGTGTCCAGACAGATGTCTTTGGAGGGCCCCACGACAGAGATCCCCCCGACAGCTGCACTCCCCGTGCCGGAGGACGTGGAGGATCCCCTGTCTCAGATGGAGCAAGAAGAAGAAGCCACCAGAAACCAACCCACCCCCAGCTCCACCTCCACAGAAAGCAGGCAGAGAGGCAGACCGGAGGGACAGAGCCACACTGTCCTCTTGGAGATCAGGGACACAATCAAAGCCAGCATAGATCTTCTCTCCCAGCTGGTCCACTTCGACATACCATCCTTGAACCGCAAGCCCTTCATCACGTACGTGAGCCAGACCCTCATGGACATGCCTGAGGCCCAGTACCAGGTGATGAAGGAGAGGATCACAGTTCTTCTGCACCACCCTCCAGGCCCAGCTGATACTGCTCCTACCCACTCCAGGTCTGCTCCTCCACCCCAGCCGATGTCACAGCCCTTCCATGGATTTCAGCAGCCCCTCACCTACCAAGCCTATCACTACCAGGACTTCCCACAGCAGAGGCAGCCCTTCCCAGTCCAGGCCCAGGTTCATCGGATGCCACAGACCCCTCACCTTACCCAGCTGCAGATCAGACAGCCCCACTACACTCCTCCTTCCACCCCACAGCCAAGCCCTTCCTCAGAACATCTGTCATCAGTCTTGGGCCTCACATCCCAGGCACTTGATGAAGGGCCTCTCAACCTCATGGGACTGAGTCAGGTCTCTGAGAGCTTCCTGCACACACCATCTCCTGTTGTACTCTTGGGGCCAGGCACCCCAATGGCACCTCAGACCAGCACTCCAGCCACAGCCACCTCCACAGTCCCTGGCCCCTTTACATCAGAGACCATGGGCACGCCTCAGAGTGATTGAGAAGAGTGCCAGAGACTGAGTTGTTACCTGTTCACTTTATCTTTGTTTAAGACACTTTACTTGGCTCATTTTGCTTTTTAATAAAGTCATACAGTTTGTTATTAATAAAGGTTATCTTTGCTTCACACACTTGGTTCATTTTTTTTACTTAATAAAATGTTGGTGAAAACTTTGAAGAAAGGGTTAAGTCTTTGCACGCTTGTGGGATTGGTAAGGATAACTGTGGGATTGGTAAGGATAGCTGTGGGATGGGTAAGGATAGCTGTGGGATGGGTAAGGATAGTTGTGGGATGGGTAAGGATAGTTGTGGGATAGATAAACCTCCAGTGCAAGCATAGTGGGACTGTATGGTCCATCCTCCCAGCTGCCACACATATGTCCCTTTATTATCAGTAACAATTTATTCATTGATCAATACATTTCAAAATAAACAAAACTCTTTATTAATGCCCTATTCATTGTAGGGCCACTCAACATACATGGCCCAATCTCATCATCAGTGTTATGAGACACTGATCAGTGTTATGAGACAGGCTCAAGGAAGTAACCATTAAGCATCTACCATCCTGTCTTGCCACTCCACTGCTCCAGCTGGGGAGTTGCACCAGTGTTTCAGGAGGTTGTGCAGCTTCTTCCCTTCACGTGAAGCTCTGTTGGGGCCTTGCACATCCCCAGTGTCGATCAGGTTTTGTCCTTGCCTCCATTCACCAGGCTCCATGTCCCCATTGCCTTGTTGACGGTCCACAAGCCTGTTCTGCAACACTGGGTAGCGGGTGCGCATGAGATTGTGCAGGATGCAGCAAGCTTCCACAATGCTCCTCACAGTCTGTGGGCGATGCTGCATGGTGGTGAGAAGTACCTGGAACCTGTTGGCCAGGATGCCAAAGGCGTTCTCCACCACCCGTCTTGCCCTGGACAGCCTGTAGTTGAAGATCCTCTCTTCACGGGTGAAGTATCTTGAAGTGTAGGGCTTCATGAGGTAGGTTCTGAGGGAGAAGGCGTCATCACCCACGATGAAGTAGGGCACATCTTGTGTGTTGTTGGGTAGGGCGTCTGAATCTGGAAAACCCATGATGAGGTTGCGTTCCAGCCCATCCTTGAGGTCACTGGCGTTGTATATCTGGGCATCTGAAGCCGACCCGTTGCCTGAAGCATCGATGTCCATGAACTTGTAGTCAGCATCGACCATGGCAAAGAGGATGATGCTGAAGAAGCCCTTGTAGTTGTAATAAGAGGACCCTGAGTTGGGTGGAGCTTTGCAGGCCACGTGCTTCCCATCTATGGCTCCCACGGTGTGGGGAAAGTTCCACCTCTGATACCACTGCTCTGCAACTTTCCTCCAGCCTTCTTCAGTGGTGGGACACTGGAGGAGCTCCTCCACGTATTCTTCGATGATGGCCTGCACCACTTCTCTGACAATGCTGATGGTGTTGTGTGGCACCCTCCAGGCATACTGTATGTTTCTGTATGTGATTCCAGAGGCCAGGTGGCGCAGAGTCAGTGCCACCTTCAGTCCAGGGTCCAGGTTGGGACCGAAGTTGGTGTTTGCCTTGGTCAACCTGGGTCTCAGACGCTCTACAAGTTCGTCAAACATGGCTGGTGGCATCCTCATGAAGTGCTGGAATGCACGAGGGTCTTCATTCCTCAGCTCCACCATCAGCTTGTCATAGAGCCAAACTCCACTCTTCTCCCGATCCATCTTCGGACCCAGACAGCTCTTGGACGTTTCCTTCTCCTTGGCGTAGAAAATGTGAAACAGTCTGAACAGCGCTTGGTTCTGGTGTTGAATGATGGCGGCTACCAAAAGGAGTGTGCGATGATCCATGGTGGACATCAATGGATGATGTGGATGAGCAAGAGCAAGGCTGAAGAGGTCTGCACACCAGGGCTGCTGGACTGATAGTGAGATCCAGGTGATTTCCTCCCCCTTTTTATAGGAAATGTCGGTTTTCTGCTAGGTGTCCTTCCACATACTCTAGGCATCCTCCAGACATCCTAAATATCCGAGATATGTCCCATATATGAACGTTTTGTCCGTTTTAATGCTTTATATCCGAGCTGCATCCGCTTTCATCCTTTCTATGTCCATGCTACTAACGCTGTGTGGACGTTCCGCGTACCTTTCGCTTCCTCCCTCTTTCCGCTTTCCGCTGGAGCGGATGTGAGTTGCGCGGATGGCCAGAGGATGCTGAGAGGATACAGCGGACGTGTAACGGATGACAACGGACGTAGAACGTTTGTTGCCCGTATGTGTCGCGGATGTAGATCGTACACGGCGGAAAGTTCATCCGCTCAAAAAGTTTTGTGCAGCTCAAACCTTTTTGAATGGATGAAATAGCAGTAGGCAGATGTTTGATGGATAGAGCGTATGAAAGACGTACGCAGTGAGTACACAACGGATACATCGCATTTTCCAATGGATGGCAAGCCTTTTTCTCCATTTTACATCCTCTTTGCATCCGTTGGTGCAGTGTGACATGGGCTTTAGGGAGGTTTGGCTGTACTGAGCCAAAGATCTAAAGACTAGCTAGGAAGCAAGAAATCCAACTATTTCCTGCTTCCTAGCTAATCTAAATATCCCAGCACAGCAGAACAAATGATGGTCGGAAAAAGGAAAAACAGCAACTTAGCAGACAAGTTTACCCGTAAGGAATGAGTGGACGGGGAGGATTCCCGTGGGCTATGTGGGCGTCGCAGCCTTGTTTTTAATTGCAGCCTGGATTAATTGCTTTGTGGGGGTGAGATTTCTCTGCAACCCACCAAAATTTTCTCATGGCTCACCAGTTGGTGACCGCTGGTTTGTTAGATAGGCTCAGTTACAATGCCAGCGAGTACACCACTGAAAGACCAGGTTTGGAACAGATAATTATGGGGACTTTTAATATGTGCCTGAACAAGGAAATAGCTTTCCCTACTAATTTCTCATCTTTCTCATTTTCACTGAAGGCCTAGTTTTCAGAATGTAACGTGGTAAACAAAGTACGTGAAAGAGAGAGGAATATAGCCATTCAGCCTTATTTTATCTCATTGTCTTTTCTCTCCTCCTCTTGCAGCTGTCAAACTTCTTCAGGGAGCTGATTACAATAAAGACCAAACATTCTTCCTCAGCCAGATTCCTCAAGAAGCTTTGCAGAAAACCATTTTTCCTCTTGGAGACTTAACAAAAGACTTTGTGAAGAAGATAGCTGCCGAACATCAACTTTACCATGTATTGAAAAAAAAAGAGGCATGGTAACATTTCCTACTTAAAGGACTCTATCATTATAAAAGGAAAAAGAATAAACCATTATAATTTAAAGCAGTGTTTCTCAATCTGGCACATGCATTTCCCTCTTCATCTTCATAGTGTCCCCCTGAAGGCTGGCCCATATGAGGAAGACCTACTCTTCCATTAAGATGTGTGGACTAAACCAAAAATTCCCCAGCCAACAATCACCAAGTTTGAAAAACATTAGTTTAGTTGCCTTTGCAATCTGGAAATGACCAAAAGCTCTTTTGACTGATCATGTGTCTGGATAAAATTACCAATTTTGCCATTTTAGTGTTTTGATCATTTTTAAGTCAGGAATTAGTTCTATCTTTCATTGTAGCCAAATAGGATAGCCTTCTGCTGAACGCATATTTTTGTATGAGCTGTTGGCATTTCATATTGTTTATTTTTTCCTCTAAAGTTCAGTATATTTTCTCTAAGTTTATTAATGCTTCGAAATAGGTGGATTTGTAAGTGGGAATAGATAGATATAAAGAGCTGTTATTTGAATTTTCAAAAAAACTTAGATGACCAATTGTGTTTTATTTTAGAGCATGGGCCTCTGTTTTGTTGGCAAAAGGGATTTTTCAGAGTTCCTTCTTGAGGTGAGAAATTACTGATTCACAATTTTTATGAACATGTGTATGTTTTATTTTATTATTACTTTCAACGTGTATTACTTTTAAATGGGATTTAAATTGAGAGGATGTTTTTTTCCCCTCGTAGTATCTGCAACCACGTCCTGGAAATTTTGTCTCCATTGAAGATGGCAAAGTTCTTGGAACACATAAGGGTGAGCAAGTGTTTTTTAATTCAGTTCCTATTAAATGTTGTGAAATATAAAGGTCTGTATATTTACCCCCTGCCCCCCCTCCCCTCCCCCTTGAATTTGGCAACATAAAACTCAGTACATCTTTAGTTTTCTCCAAACTATACCATCACCATGAGCCATGATGGCACAGTGGGTAGAATGCAGTACAGCAAGCTACCTCTGCTGATTGCCAGCTGCCAGCAATTTGGCAGTTCAATTCCCACCAGGCTCAAGGTTGACTCAGCCTTCCATCCTTCCGAGATGGGTAAAAGGACCGGGATTGTTGGGGGCAATAGGCTGACTCTGTAAACTGCTTAGAAAGGGCTGTAAAGCACTGTGAAGTGGTATATAAATCTAAGTGCTGTTACTTTTGCAATCTGGCAATGGATTCTAATGAGCTTGGAACCATGTCCTCTGGTTAAAGACATCTGGCCACAAAAGTTGCAAATTAGGTGGCGAGTTATTAAACATTGGGTTACTGTTTTTATTAGTTGATACTGTGTAAGGAAGTGGGATTTTACAAAGTGAACAAAATGTGGATCCTTTAATCTCCTTAAAAATAAACGTTAAAGCAGGCTAAACATAAACATACTTAAGAAAGGAATCTATTAGTGCTGAAAATTAGACCAGACTTGTAAGGGAAGAATAATGTTTTTTTCAGGGAGAGAGGAGGGGTAATAATTACGGGGCTTGGTCTGGGAGGTTTGAGAAGGCTGGTTTGGATATGGAAAGGGATTCCATAGGATGACAGGGTAAGGGATTATAGGATAAGGGTTGCAACAGCACAATCAAAGACCTGTCCCTCTGTTGGAACGTTGGTTAGGATGAGACTGTTAAGGAGAATGAGTTTAAATGACAACCATACATCCGGTAGTTATGTGTTCCCTTTCTGCATTTTGCCTCTTGACAAAACAGCTGGCATTCTTAATCTTTTTCTTTCCCCTTTGTTTTCCACATATTTATGGGTTATATTTTAAAATACGTGTTTTGCTTTTCTTAGGTTGCTTCTTATATACATTTGGCCAGAAAGCCAAGCTAAGAAACTGCAGTCATGCATGGTTTGTTGTAGATAAAAACATCTCCTCTGGGGAAGTTTTTGTGGTAAGTTTGCTTGCATTTGTACCGTTTGTGATTGCTGCCTAAAAAGAATATGATTATTACTGGCCCAAGATTCTTGGCTTTTGCATACAAAAGGAAAACCATAGCTGTTAGTCAACCAGGTGTTGAGTAGTTTCATTACATCCTGTTCAAATTAGCTTTTGATCAACAGAAAATTGAAAAGGACGTTGTGCAATAAATGGCAAGGAGCAAAAGAAGCAATCAGACTGTTTAGCTTCACCTTAGCTTCATCCTAAGTGTTTCATTTCATCTTAAGTCCAACCATCATCCTGATGTCCTAGTTCTATTGTTAGTGATGGCCACTGTCGCAGGCTGGGAGGTCTGACTTGTACAGCGCATCCGTTAGGGTCCTTCTGCTTCTCTCTCCCCTTATCAAAGGGAAACAGATGCCCATTTGTGAGGGTGGAAGCAGCTGTGAGATTTTGATTCCTGTATCATCACAAAAGTCACACAATGTGACATCAGCACTGGGAGGGGCTGAGCAAGCAGCAAAACTTTGATGGACATGTTGAAGCTGTCCACTTGCTGCCTCTTATATCAATATTTCCTTCTTTCCATGGATAGTGCATTGATACACAAGTATCTAAGAAGAGACTGGACAGCCACTTGCCTGAAATGGTATGGAGTCTCCTGTGTGAGCAGGAGGATGGACTAGAAGACCTTCAAGGTCCCTTCTAACTCTGTTATTTTGTTATTTTCTGTTAAGTAATCCTCATGTAGCAACTGCAATCATTTAGTGACTTTGCAGTTACACCAGTGATGAAACAGTAGCTTTATATCCAATTCTTGCATTTATGAGGATTGTAAGGCAAAGAAAGGTTGAAGTAAGATCGTGGGTGTAGTCCTGTATCGCTTAGTAACTGTTTTGCTTAACAATGGAGTTGCCATTACTAATTGAGGTCGCTAAGTGAGTATTACCTATACTTAATAAGCTCCTTTAAGCCTGGATAAAATCTCTAAATTTATATGGGAAACAGTGCAGTGGTGGGATTCAAAAAATATTACTACCAGTTCGGTGGGTATGGCTTGGTGGGCGTGACTTGATGTGCATGGCAGGGAAGGATACTGTAAAATCTCCATTCCCTCCCCACTCCTGGGGGAGGGTTACCACTGGTTCTCCGAACTACTCAAAATTTCCGCTACCGGTTCTCCAGAACTGGTCAGAACCTGCTGAATCCACCTCTGAAACAGTGGCTCCACTCTTATGGCAGTGCTTTTGTTCTTTCTTGGCCTTTCAAAGGATGACATTTTGGAGACAGAGTGCTCAGTTAAGTTTAATATCTACCTATGCAAAAACATAATTTCTGCCCAAAACTTTTGCGCGGAAAATGTATCCAGTTCGTCCGTTCTGCATCCGCTACGCATCCGCTGTATCCGCTAGGCATCCGCTATGCATCCGCGCAACTCGCATCCGCCCGGACGCAGGGAGGAAGTGGAACGGATGCAGAACGGATGCCTAGCGGATGCAGAATGGAAACAAAGCGTTTAAAATGGAAAAAACGTTCGCAGAGGGGACCTATCTAGGATATTAAGGATGCCTAGAGGATGCCTAGTTGAAAACCTATACTGCCTATAAAAAGGGGGAGCAACTCGCCTGTATCTCACTTTCAGAACAGCAGCCCAGTGGTGCAGACCTCTGCAGCCTTCATCTGGCTCTTCCTCTTCCACAGCATCCAGTCATGTCCACCGTGGATTGTAACAAAGTCCTTTCGGCAGCCACCATCGTTCTGCAACAGTGCGAAGCCATCTGCAGGCTCTGTGAACTCTACTGCGAGAAGAAAAGGAGCCACCCAAAAAGAGTCTGGATCCGAAGATGGTCCGCCAGAAGAGCAGAGGACGGACTGTACAACAAGCTGATGGTGGAGCTCAGGAGCGAAGACACTCGGGCGTTCCAGAACTTCATGAGGATGCCTCCAGCCATGTTTGACGAAGTTGTGCAGCACCTGACACCCAGGTTGACCAAGGCAAACACCAGCTTCCAGCCCAGCCTGGAACCTGGGCTCAAGGTGGCACTCACTCTGCGCCACCTGGCCTCAGGGACCACCTACAAAAGCATGCAGTATGGCTGGAGGGTGCCACACAACACTATCAGCATTGTGGTCAGAAAAGTGGTGCAGGCCATCATCGAAGAATACAAGGAGGAGCTCCTCCAGTGCCCCTCCACTGAAGAAGGATGGAAGAAAGTTGCAGAGCAGTGGTATCAGAAGTGGAACTTCCCCCACACCGTTGGAGCCATAGATGGCAAGCACGTGGCAAATCTCCAGCCAAGTCGGGGTCCACTTATTTCAACTACAAGGGCTTCTTCAGCATCATCCTCTTCGCCATGGTCGATGCTGACTACAAGTTCATGTACATCGATGCTTCAGGCAACGGCTCATCTTCAGATGCCCAGGTATACAATGCCAGTCACCTCAAGGAGGAGCTGGAAGGCAACCTCATCGTGGGCTTCCCAGATCCAGAACCCCTGCCCAACGACACACAAGATGTGCCCTACTTCATCGTGGGGGATGACGCCTTCTCCCTCACAACCTACCTCATGAAGCCCTACACTTCCAGACTCCTCACCCGTGAAGAGAGGATCTTCAACTACAGACTGTCCAGAGCAAGGCGGGTGGTGGAGAATGCCTTTGGCATCCTGGCCAACAGGTTCCAGGTACTTCTCACCACCATGCAGCATTGCCCAGAGACCGTGAGGAGGATCATGGAAGCTTGCTGCATCCTGCACAATCTCATGCGCACCCGCTACCCAGTCTTGCAGAACAGGCTCGTGGACCTCCAGCAAGGCAATGGGGACATGGAGCCTGGGGAATGGAGGCAAGGGTGAAACCTGATCGACACTGAGGATGTGCAAGGCCCCAACAGAGCCTCACATGAAGCGAAGAAGCAGCGCAACCTCCTGAGACAATGGTGCAACTCCGCAGCTGGAGCAGTGGAGTGGCAAGACAGGATGGTAGATGCTTAATGGATGCTTCCTTCAGCCTGTCTCATCACACGGATGAGATTGGGCCATGTATGTTTGGTTGGCCTACAATGAACAGGGCGTTTAATAAAGAGTTGTGTTTGTGTTGATATGTGTGGATAATTATTACATTATTATTGACAATAAAGGGCCGTAGGTGTGGCACCTGGGAGGGTGGAGCATACAGTCCCACTATGCTTGCACTGGAGGTTTATCTATCCCACAGCTATTACCCATCCCACAGCTATCTCAACCCATCCCACAGCTATCTTAACCCATCCCACAAGCATGTAATGGCTTAAACCATTTCTAAAAGTTTCCAGCAAGACTTTATTAAAAAAAAGAAATGAAGCAAGTGTGTGAATCAAAAATAGACTTTATTAGCAACAAGCTATAAGACAAAAATGAGTCTCTGGCGCTCCTCTTGGTCGCTCAGTCTCAGGGGTGAAGGGTGTAGGTGCTGTGGAGGTGGCTGGTGCTGGAGTGCTTGTCATCAGCTCCTCCAGAAGCAGAAGCAGCAGAAGCCCCAGCCCCAGAAGAGCGAGCCCGTGCTGCAGAAGCCCCAGCAGAACCAGAGTGAGGGCCAGGGGGCGGGATGGTAGCCCTGTCCCTCTTGCCAGGGCTGGCAGCAGATGGCTGAGGCTTGCTGTGCTTCCGCATGGTTGTGGGGTTGCTGGCTGGCAGGAAGGCTGGCAGGAAGGCTGGCAGGAAGGCAGGCACCAAGGCTGGCAGGAAGGCTGGCAGGAAGGCTGGCACCAAGGCAGGCACCAAGGCTGGCAGGGAGGCAGGCACCAAGGCTGGCAGGCAGGCAGGCACCAAGGCTGGCAGGGAAGCTGGCACCAAGGCAGGCACCAAGGCTGGCAGGGAGGCAGACACCAAGGCTGGCAGGAAGGCTGGCAGGCAGGCAGGCACCAAGGCTGGCAGGCAGACATGAACCAAGGCTGGCAGGAAGGCAGGCAGCAAGGCTGGCAGGCAGACTGGCTGGCTGGCAGCAAGGCTTGCAGGCAGGCTGGCAGAAAGGCTGGCAGGGAGGGTGGTAGCAAGGCTGGCAGCAAGGCTGGCAGCAAGGCTGGCAGGAAGACATGCAGGCAGGGCAGGCAAGGCAGCCAATCCGTCTGGCAGCAGGTCTTTCCTCTGAATGGCGACCTGCTTCCGAGCTGCTTCCGTTATATCCGCGGGGCTGACGCAATGCATCCCCCCCGCATGCGCAATTAACGTCAGGTATCCATTAGGCTTCCGCTGTGCATCCGCTGTGCATCCGCTTCATCCCTTCCCCGTCCGCTGTGCATCCGCTGTATCCGTTCCGCGTCCGCTTTGCTGAGGCCCCCCGGAAGCCCAGCGGATGTGCCATCCACTCCCATCCGCTTCCATCCGCTGGGCTTCCGTTCCGCATCCGCTTTGCATCTGCCCTGCATCCTCCCCACGTCCGTGTTATCCGCTCCGGTTATGCAAATTTTTGCCCGTTTTGAGGGCAGATAACGGATGGAACGTTTTGCTCGTCCGTTGTGTCCTTTTTGCATCCGTTGGGCAGTGTGACATGGGCTTAAGATTGAGAAATACTGATCTAGTTTAACTGAATAAGCCTGTTAGTATCAATAAATTACGGTATGACCCATGAGGGGTCATCACCCTGGGCCTGTATGGCTATTGGAGACCGTGCGATCACATTACAAGCAGCTAACAGCATGGTTGTTGAAAATTAGCAGACTATTTCCCTCATTTTGGAAGGCGGAGCCCATATAAAAGTCTTCAGATAGTTTTAAGATAGTTCAAATAAAGAAAAAAAATGCAGAGGGAAAAATAGAAATCCCGGCCAGCTGGTTCTATATGGTACTATACTGTAGGTTAAGTTTAGCATTGCCCTTTGGACAACGTTAAATAATATCACATTTGCCCGCCCCAGTGTTCCCACAAACTCACCTGTGATATTTTCTCCCCTTTATAAAGCAAATAAAATGAAGGTTCTTCCCAGGCTGTTGAAAACAAATGCAGTAAAGAATGCATTCACCATCCTCCCTGTCATAGAAAGAGGACTTCATGGTTTGAGTTTTTACCCCCACTCTCAAAGCAGAAGTTTTATTTTGCCTTCCAATTTAACTTTCAATTTTCTTTTACGTACTTGTTGCTAATTTTATCCATATGTAGTGCTGAGATGGCGAGCTGTAAATTAATTTTTTTATTTTTTGCATCCTTCCGAAGGCACCTTGCAGGGATCACCCTGCGCTTTACAGAGAGATTTTACGGACAAACAGAGTGCATTGGATTGCTGAGGAACCACCTGCCGAACTCATTCGGAACAAAATGATGGAGTGTAATTTCCGCTTCCAACACTTGATGGCGCTAGGTGACTAGCCTTTGTTCCTGGAAAGATCTTGGTGGCACTCATGGCACAGATAGGGCACTTATAGAAGGAAATATTTATAGGATATTTATGGGATAAATATTTATTGCTTATGTTTATAAGAAGAAGCATATTCATTATTTGCTCAGATCACAAATAGCATCAGATGAGAATACAGGCTTTGAGGTTTTAATTTTTGGCTTCAATTGAGTTTTATGGGTTTGTAACGGGTAGTTTTAAATATTGAATTCTGTATTTTATTTTGATAGTTTGATTGTTTAATTAGGTGAGCCAGCCTAAGTCATTTAGACAGGCAAGCAAATCTGTAAAAGTCAATCAATTAACAGTTTTTTTTTAATTTGTAGTACCTTGTACATTAACCCTAAATCAAGATGGATCAGTTTGGTTGACTCTGGCTAAGCCAATAAGGGACCTTACAGCAGGGCAGGTATGTGCTGTGCCTTCTTCTCTGCGATTATCTTAAATTTTCTAATCATCCCGGGACATATTTCCCAGGAAATACACTCAGTTGCACTTTTGAACAGATAGATTGAATAGCAAAGTATGGAACAGATTTTGTCCACACGCTGTATAATTCAGGGATGTCAAATTCAATTTCATTGAGAGCCACATCAGGACTGTGGTTGATCTTGGGGGGGACATGGGAGGGCGTGGCTGACTGGGTGGGCATGGCCAGCTTGATTCCACTCCCCAAACTGCTGGCAAGTTTCCTCTTTGCACTGGGTAGACCAAGCCAAAGCTACAGGGGCCCGATGTTTCCTCTTCGCATTGGATAGACCGGGCTGAAGCAACGTGGGCCAGTTCCTTACATTTTCCAGGATGGCCCCACGGGCCGTATCTGACCAATTGTGGGCCGGATTCAGCCCCTGGGCCTTGTGTTTGACACCCCTGGTATAACTGGAAAAAAGAAGCAGTTCATACATATTATTGGTCGATTTATTGAACAATTACATATGTGTGAGTAGAAAATCTCAGCAGGAATCTTGGTTCTATCCATTGCTATTAACAGCTGAAAGCTTGAACATGATCCAGCACGGCTGGTGTGATTCATAATAATTTCCCCTTGAGTTTTGTTTGATTCTCAGCACAGAGGGGAAGGTTTTATAAGCATCTGTACTGCGTTTGTCTGCTAGCAATGGTAATAATGGGGGAAATTAAGCTATACTTGAAGCCCTATAGGTATTTACTTGCAAGGAGGCCTCATTTATTCTCCAAGAAAAATATTGCTAATGATATTGAATGAAATGCAGTAGAATACATTCTTATGTGCAGAAAATACCAAATACAATCTTTGGATCTCAGCAAAAGTGGAGGGAGGGCAAGCCTGCTCTGTTTGCATTTATCCTGGATAAGATGGTCCACTTTTTTCTCCTGGTTAAGATGGTTCAGTAGTCTAACATTCAGTTAGAAATGTTTCTCAATCTCAGCCATTTTAAGAGAGGTGGGTGGATTTCAACTCCCAAAATTCCCCAACCAGCTGAAGCTGAAACTGGTTAGAGAATTATGGGACTTGAAGTCCACCCATCTTCTCAAGTTGTTGAGATTGAGAAACACTTGAGAAAGCTATTTGAGAATTTTGGAGGGAAAATCACACATCTCTACTTGGCTAAATACAATGGAACTCTATTCTTTCTCTGCCCGTTTTTGCCTCCTCACCACAGTTAACACAGCAAAAATAGCAACTCTAATGGAAGGAGGAGAATGATAGCTTTCATAATTAGCAAAAAAAAACATTCAGAGGGCTTGTTAAGCTGCAGGCTTTATCAAGTCCTGTCATGCAAGTTGACGTTGTGGAATAGCTTCTGTAAATAACCAAGAGTCAGTGAAAAAGAGCAGGATGTAAGAGCTCTACCCACTTTGTAAAAAAAAAAAAAATCTCAGCATTAAGAAGTCTCTGAATCACTGCTTGCTTAAAACTGTGAGAAACTTTAAATTGTGCATATTTTTAACAAAGGAAATAATGCAGCTGGGAAAAGGGAGAGACTCCGTTGAATTCCTTAATTCAGCACATTAGTTATAAGATGTGTGAATATAACCTGTTGTGATTCACTATTGATTGGTTTGTTAGATTATTATAATTAATTCATTATTTCAGACTTCACTGGGAAGCTCTCCTTACCATGTGAACTGAAAAAAACTTGTTTGAATGCAAGAATTATCTTAACGATGATTTACTTAGACGCTAGTTCTATTTACACCGCTAAGAAAGATCACCTAATAATTATGGTAATAATTCTACCAGCAATGAATTCACTCTCCCATTCTCTACATTATATGGGATGTTTAAATGCTAAGTAATCAGGTGATCTTCCCCCGCCTTCTTCTCAGTACACAACCTCACGCTTCATGCAGTACAAATTGTCACTCTTCTGTCTTCCAGTTTGCTGTTTTCTACAAGGGAGATGACTGCCTAGGCAGTGGCATGATTCTGCGACTGGGGCCTTCCGTCTTTACTTTGCAACAAGGCAAGAATAGGGAGATTGCTGGTGTGAACATTCCAGCTGACAAGGTCACTGTACAGCCGTCCAAATGACTTTTTGCTTTTTTTAAAATCAAGCAGAGATTTAAAAAAACAACAACTAGTTAGTTAAAAACCTTGGAACCATCATCGGATACACAAATGCCCGCCTGGATATGTCTGGAATTTATCTGAAAAAAATAAAATAAAACAGTTGTGACATATGGAATGACTCTTCCCATCTCTTGAAACCCAGCCTTGTGCAGAAGTTAAACAGAAGGCGACAACACTCAAATAAGTGTGTATAGGATTGCAATGTAACTTATACTGATTGAAGAATCCTGTTAAGATCATGTCAGACAGTTTTCAGGAATGTGGAACAGTTGATTATGGCTAAATCTACTATTGTGTGATCACAATAGACTTCTTTATCTTCTTTCTCAATTTGGTTGCCCATCTTGTAAACTTTCAAACCAGAAAGCCATTAGCAAATTGGAAGGCAATGTTACAACTCAAATAGGTAAGAGAATGGTGTGGGTGTGTGAATCCTGGGGATATCTAGAGATCTATTTTTTTTTTCTTTTCCTACTTGTTGAAAAATGAATGGAACTTCTTCAGGAACTCATAACGAACTGTCCTACTATATGTTAATTGAAGTGCAACAACTAGGGAAATTTCTTGGCTCTTGAACGTGGTGGCAACTTCAGATAATATTTTGAAGAACCTTCTGATGTTTGTCTTTACCTATGAAAAAGCTGCTTTGTGTAATTTCTTCAGCTGTATTTGGGTATTCCAGTACCCAACACAATTAGAATTGTATTGGGAAGATGACTAAATCAGGCCCCACATTTTCTGTCCCTCTCATCTCTGTCATTCTCCACAAATTAGGGGTGAGAATCCTGCTTTCTACAAGCAGATTCCCCATCAGGTTTTAAGCCTGGGTTATACCTAAACAGGGCCAGAGTTTACTGTATGCCATTGAATGTCATTGAAGAAAATGACATTTTCCTGTTCTGCAATTTTAATAAAACAATACACACTATGTGGATATGTGGAAATGCTAGTCTTCTATACAGCCTGTTTATTTTAAAGAGAAAAATCTGATAGATTCATCTCAAGTCCAAATTTTGTACAATGTCTTTTTTTTCCTGTCCTTAAAATGAAATAATGTCTCTTTTGGGGAAAAGTGTATATTATGAGTCAGATTGATAATTGCCTTTTATTTCAGTTTTCATTTTTGACACAAATTACTGTCAAGTTGATGTAACATGAACCGTATCTATGTAATTAAATTATTAATTCATTCCTTTAAGTCTGAAAGCATGCTATGTATTACAAGTAAACAAAAGCTCATATTTTGTAAAGTGAAAGCATTTTAGTTGTTAGTGATTATTTTACAAATAACTTGAAAGACTCATAGAACAACATTTCAGTCAATAAGCTTTTAATCATGTTTTATATTTCAACGTGTGGCAGATGCGTTTTGGGAGAAGAAGCTATGAGCAATGGTGAAGCATCAAGTTGGAACAAGCTGTTCTCCCATCAAGCCATCCTCCCACCAAGGATGGCTTTAGAGTTGCATCATAGCAACCAGAGTTTCTATAGTAACAAAATGATTCAGCCCATATGACAGGTTGTAGCACCTGCAACTACCTTCCCTCCCCCTTTTTTCCTGCCTAGACCAGAAAATGCTAGAACTCCTGTACTATTAACGACTATCTTCTCAAAAAAAATCAAAAATGTATTTGTAATAATAGCCTTATGGAGATGATGTGTATTTTGTCTCTTTCTTTTCACTATCAGGAAATTCCATACGTTTCCATTCGTTAATGTACGTTTTTGTTCAATCTCTGGAGATGGAAAAATAATTTGGTAGGGAGGATTCTTACAATCAATATGTAATTGTTCCTTTTTGCATGACAATCTAGTATTACTAAATAAATCAAGGGAAATTATTGGAAATGATAGCAATGGGACCAAGCTCCTTTCCACCATTCCTCAGACTGACTGACCCTATTATTTCTACAGGTGCAGGCTCAGGGCATCCACAGGGTTGAAGTCAAGATGGCTGCTACAAAAGCACAATTGAAGCAGCTTTACCTGTTTGTTTGTTTTTATCTCCATCATGTGCCATCTTAATTTTTTTTAACCACATCCTATGGACACCCCTACTACCGGCTTTGTTGTGGCATTGCCAAATGGAGCAGCTTAGTGCTACAGTAGCTGCAGGGGTGGAATCCTACCGGCATAACAACTGGCTATGTGCACACTTTGCACAGTACTTATAAATCAACTTCTGCAAAGAATAATCTTTTCCTGCTGACGCAAGGCACTCAGCTGTGCCGTGCAAAGCAGTTAAGGTTGCTTTAGCAGGGAGTAAAGTACAGCCTAGAGCCTGGGCAGACAGCTGGGCCCAACCGAAGAAAAGATCTTCAGAGCGAAGCAGTTTGGTGTCAGCTGCTCTTCAGAGCTACTGGTTCTATAGAACCTGTCAGAACTGGTAGAATCCCACCCCTGAGTAGCTGCTATTTATTTTAGTATATAAAATGAAGTAAGCCTAAGTAGCTTTTCCAGCATACATTTCAGAAGAGGACTACAATGAACCGAACAGTTATGGAACACTGAATGAACAAGCTGAAATACACACTCCACTGCACCTACCAAGCCCCAACAGGTGTGTTTAGTTTAATTTGGTTTAGTTTAGTTGATTGTCATTGCACCTCATACAATGAAATCAAACACCATCTTCAGTGTACATCGTGACCGTGAAAATAAACACAAACACACATCCTTCACACTCCACACATTGAATTGAAAACCCGGACACCACTGCACTATACAGTAGAATTCAACAGAGCTACTGCCCTGGGATAGAGGCTGTTTTTCAGCCTACTTGTCCTTGTTTTTATTATTCTGTCTGCCAGACGGTAATAGTTCAAGAAATGGGTGCCCAGGATGAGATGGATCTTTGAGAATGTTTTGAACTTAAGGCAGCAGGAGCTTCTGAAGAGGGGAGAGGTCAGCCAATGATCTTCTGGGCAATGACATTAATCCTCTGGAGTGCTGTCCTATCTGCCACTATGCAATTGGCAACCCATACAGAGGTGCAGTAAGTTAAGATACTCTCTGTGGTGCAGCGGTAGGTCACCAGCAGTTTCTCATTCAATTGTTTTCTGAGAAGTCTCAGGTAGTATAATCTCTACTAGGCCCTTTTGACCAGTGAGCACCCCAGGTCAGGTCCTCTTTTATGGTAACACCCAGAAACTTAAAACTGGCCACTTGCTCCACTCAGTCTCCATTGATAAGTAAGGGTTGGATGTCTGGTGTTGAGGACCAAGTTATTGTTTCCACACCATGAAAGCAATCGGTCCACCTCATCTCGGTAGGCAGACTCATTCCCCTTCCCCCCCCCGGAGATGAGTCCCACCATTGTTGTATGTTCTGCAAATTTAGTAACAGTATTACTAGCATGAGTGGGAATGCGGTCATGCACATTAAGAGTATAGAGTAAGGGACTCAACACACAACCCTGTGGTGTACCATGGTTAAGAGAAAGGGCTGAAGAGGTATGATTACCTAATCTGACCCTCTGTGAGCGGCCAGACAGGAAATCCATAATCCAAAGGCAGATTGAATTAGAAAGCTTAAGGTCCAGAAGTTTAGACACTATGTGGAAGAATTGTGTTAAACGCAGAACTAAAATCCCCAAAAAGCATCCTCATAGCCCCCCCCCCCCGCGCTGTTCTAGCTGAGTCAGCAGTGTGAAGAGTGATGGCTATAGCATCCTCTGTAGATCTATTTCTTCTGTAAGCAAACAAGTGTTTATCAAATGTATGCGGAAGACCAGAAATGATGCCGGCAGACCAATTTCTCAAAGCACTTCATGATGATAGGAGCGAGGGCCACTGGTCTGTAATCATTGAGGTTATTGATAGGGAACTTCTTTGGCAGCGGAACAATGGTGGAAGCCTTCAAACAAGATGGAATAGTGGACTGGGATAAAGCCCATTGAAGATCCTGGTAAAGACTCCAACCAACTGATCAGCACAGTCTTCAAGCACTCGGCCAGAGATGCCGTCAGGATCGGCAGCCTTTCTAGGGTCCACAGCCCTCAGAATGCTCCTCACCTCCTGTTCCTCCACAATGAGGTGGGGGCTACAATTGTTTGGCGGTTGTATATTAGCTGTCTCTGATGTCTCTCCACTTCAAAGCGAGCAAAGAAGTGATTCAGTTCCTCTGCCAATGAAGCATCCTCGTCAGCAGGAATGACACTGGTTGGTTGATGGTTGGTGGTTTGTTGAATCCCTCACCACACCTGCCTCATGTTATTGCTATAAAAATTATCCTCAATCTTCCTCTTATAATCAGTCTTGGCCTTCCGAATACCTTTTGTTCAGATTAGCTCTGGCAACACTGTATCTTGCCCAATCACTGGACCTAAAGGCCCAGGTCCTGTCACACAAGAGGCACTGGACTTCCTTGGTCATCCAGTGTTTCTGATTGGGATAGATCCTAATACATTTATCTACAGTGATAGTATCTGTGCAGTGTTTGATATAGCACAGAACAGTTGCAGTGTGCTCCTCTAGGTCAGGGTGGTAAAAGATGTCCCAATTTGTGTTCTCAAAACAATACTGAAATTGTTGGGAAGCATTTTCTGGCCAAGATTTCACTATCTTTATTATAGGCAGAGCTTGTCTAAGAGGGATGTATGCTGGTGCTAAAAGCAGTGACATATGCTCTGATTGTCCCAATTGTGGTAATTGTATAACCATATGTTGGTATTTACTTTGTCCAGTATGTTTGCTCCTCTAGTAGCACATTTAACATGGTGATAGAATTTAGGGAGCACTGCCTTTAAATCAGCTTGATTAAAGTCCCCCACTAGGATATGCACAGCATCAGGATATATATTCTGCTGATTACTAACAATATTATACAAGAATCCCAAAGCTATGGTAGTATTGGCATTAGGTGGGATATAGACTGCAGTAATCAAAACCATGCTGAATTCCAGTGGAAGATATACGGGTCTATATTTAAGAGTCATATACTCAAGATCCATGGAACAGTGGCTGTCTAGTCTTTGTATTGATACAACAGCTTTTGTTCACATAAAGGCTTAAACCTCTCCCTTTGCTCTTGCCAGAATCTCTACTCCTGTCCTACTGGTGAGCTATGTAGCCTTCCAGCTCAACAGCTGTATCTGGAATGAATGAATGAAGCCAAGTTTCTGTGATTAGCAAAACACAGCAGTTCTTGATGAGTTTAGTCTCTGCAATCTGTAGCCTTAATTCATCCATTTTGTTAGGAGAAATCTTGCATTGATAAGAAATATACTTGTGTGGAAACTTACTCAGCCTAAAGAGAACCCCAGCACAGCATCCTCTCTTCCTCTTCCTGTTCTTCTTTCTTTGCCTTTTCCTCCTTCCTGCAGGGATAGTGATCCATGGCTCTCCCAGGGGTCTAGCTGCCTCCTTAGGTATGTTATGAGAATGTATAAATGGTCTGTAGTAGCCTTTTCACATTTCAGTCCAATTTGTAACAAGGCTTGCCGACTATACATGCCCTTTGCCCCACATGATTCAACCAAGGAAAGGATCCAAAGCACACACAGAATCATACACACCATACACTGAAAGAAGAGTGGCCAGCCGCGGCATCCATGTGCGCAGCTGTCTTGAAAACCATTGTGTTGATTTCCACCTAGTTCCTTAAGCCAAGATGAGGTCTTCTATCAGGTCATGCCATTGGGAGGCCATTAAGAGTACTGGATCAAGGTTGTCCCCTCTTGTCAAGCAGTAGTGACTACCCCCCGTGTGGAAATGGAGAAGAGTGTACTCTCAGCAGACATTGTGTAGGGGTGTGTATATATTTACATGTGCCAAGAATCAGCCTTGTGCCATGCATGATCTTGATTCTGAAAATAGGATAACAAGACCTGCTTGCATTTTGTTCAACATAAGATTGCAAACACTTGGGCAGATAGGTGTAGTACAAGCTAGATGCTACCTTTTGTTATCAAGAAGCATATTGGAACCAAGAATAATCCTGGGTTTAGTGATAGTTGTTAAGAGCAGTTGTAGGACGAAACTCAGAAAGATAAAATTATATGATTCTAATCGCCACTTTCTCCTTCTCAGCAAATCTCTTTACAGAATGACAAATTCTGCCTTGCGTGTTCTATGAGATATACTTAGAAGAATTATACTTTTTGTTGCAAAAAAATCTGTTTTTTGCACATATATATTAACTTGGAATTCAAGATAGTCCAAGGTAAAAATGACTCCTTTGTAAAGTTTAATGAATCATCATTCATGGAAATACGATTTGACTATTTTATGTAAAATGATCCCATCAAGACTTAAGAGAGTTGCATTGCTGGTTCAGTAATGTTTGTATTTGTGATAATTATCAGATTTCATCTTTTAATACTATAGTAATTACCTTCTGTCTCCCAAGATACCTCTGATTTCTTTCATAAATCTTGATGATAGATCTTACTTTCAGACTCCTTTTCTACTACGTATAGGATGACCTATTGAATCACCTCTTAATACATATATTCGAGTGAATATAATTCACTATAATAGATAATATATTATTATACTATAATAAAATAGTATCATAAATATGATAGACAAGCCATAAACTGTTGGGTTGTTTCAGAGATATTTCCTTACTTTTCCTCAATGCCTTCAGGAGTGGCAGAACTTCTAACATACTTGGAAAAGTTGGTATCCGTCTTGAAAATAATCAGTGTTGAACTGTATAATAAAAAATCAGGTATGGAACTATTTATAATGCTTTGTATTATGTCATACAGGGTAATGATAGTTTTTATGTAATAACATTTTTATATCTGTTGAATTTCTATTCCACAGGAGTCATAGCTCTCGGATTTTGGATGCATTGTGCAAATTAAACCATCTGAGATATCTTGGTTCAAAAATGATTTCCATACAAAGCATCATTTTGCCCAGTGAAAGGTCACGGCAACAAGAATGTTAGTAATGTAGAACTTAAAGAAAGTCAAAGTGAATTCTTATTAGAAACATATCCCATATTTGAATATTGTTGAAAATTTGGTATGTCATGCATGAGAATGTGTACATGTTTTGGACATTTTCCTGAGATGAAAGACTTTTTAATGGATCTTTTGTCTTCTTAATTATGATGGAGCTGATTTCTTCTTTTCTAAAATTACAGATACCAAAATTACTTCTTTGGCCTCAGAAACTGAGAAGGAGCTTTTTTTTCTATAAAGTCTTTTTGGTTTTTTTTTTAAATCTTATTCTCTCTAGGGTGATTAAAAAGAATACAGCAGAATAATCTGAAGTTTTACTTTAATTCTTAAAATTAAATTAAACTTGAAATGAATTTCAGAATGAATTCTGGAAAGTTCACATATAATGGCCCCTGCAAAGTAGTCCTCAACTTACAGCAGTTCATTTAGTGACTGTTCAAAGTTACACCACTAAAAAAAGTAGCTTTTTCATTTTTCAACCTTTGTAGGATTCCCGTGATCATGTGATCAAAATCCAGATGCTTGGCAACTGGTTCATACTTATAACCAAGGTCATGGATCCCTTTTTGTGACCTTCTGACAAGCAAAGTCAATCGGGAAGCCAGATTCACTTAACCAGGTTCCTAATTTATCAATTGCAGTGATTCATTTAACAATTGTGGTAAGAAGGTTCGTAAAATGGGGTGAAACTCACTTAACATTTCACTTAACAGAAATCTTGGGCTCAATTGTGATTGTAAGTTGAGGACTCCCTGTATTGATTGCCCATGAATCTCTTATTGAAAAGAAATTGCAAATCTAAGTCTTCAACTGTGAGGGCATTAATAATATTGTTGAAATTTAAATTGGGAAGATGCACATCAAATGTAATGGGGAGAAAAATAATGCTGTATAAATGTGAATGTGCTGATTTATTTCCTAGACAGTCCCAAGTATGACTTAGAGCTAATGAAAGAAAAACATATTTCATTCAGAAACAGATGTCTGCCATAGGAGAAAATGTTCTTCCGTTTTCACTTGCTGCTGAACTTTGCTAAATGCTGCTTGGCGGCAGTGCCAGCAGCTGAAAAAGATTGACTCAGAATCACATATTTCGATCACTAAACTAAAATTATTTTTCTAGAATGCTCTTTATTCCTAGGATGCTTGTTTTAGTGTCATTTTGTTCTTGATTTTCATAGCATTCTGTGGATAGATTTGATTTTACAATAAAATCACAGTGTGTGAATAAATTCACAAGGCATCATTTTATGGAAATAAATGGTTGTCATAAAAATACAAACAATTTCAAAACTTTAATTTACTGTTACATTTTCTCAACTGTGCTCAAATTCCAGTGTTCTGAACTTTCATAAATATACATTTTTAAAAATTCTCCAGTGTCTAAAATCTGTCATAAATGTTAAAAAACAGGTTCTTATTTCCTCTGTGGTTAGCACACAGCTGGTGTTCTGATCAAAAATAACTAACTACATCTCATTGGGCAAAATATACACACAGATGTAGCATCATTTAGCACATATTGACGAATGATAGACAAATAGTTACACATTCTGTTTTTTTACATCAGAGTTTTATGCAGCATGAAAGCAATACATATATATATATATATATATATATATATATATATATATATACACACACACACACACACACACACACACACACATATATATATATATATATATATATATATATATATATATATATATATACATACACACACACATATACATACATATACATATATATATATACATATACATATATATATTTAAAGAGCATGACTCTTCTTTCCCTCTTCTAAAAAGGCCTCATGGAATCAAGATTGATTAAAAATAATAATAATTTAGCAAACATTCATTATATATGGGATAAAAAGGTAAAATGTGCATAGGTAATCTTTAAAAGCAGAATAACCAAACATCCAATTCACATTAAACACTTTTGCAATTCACAGGGTAAATAATTTACATAAATTCTTAATTCTCCCATGGAAAAATGGGTGCAAAAGTCTCTAATTTAGCTGGATCATGTTTGCCAGTTAACATCTGCTTTTTTCTCCATTAATCAACATTATTCTCTAAATCAGCACTTCTCCACTTTGGCAACTTGAAGATTTAATTTAAAACTTTAATTCCCATGTTGGCTCAGGAATTTTGGAAGTTGAAGTCAACACATCTTCAAACTGACAAGGTTTAGAAATATTTATCAACAGCAGAGGCCTCCAACCCCCAGTCCATGGCCCAGAAGCGCCCACACAAGAACAGGCAAGCATGCGAAGGTGCATTTGTGTAAGCAGTACAACTGCAAAATCATACCCCCCCCCAGGGATTCCGTCAGTTCGGACAAATTGGTTGTTAAATTACCTATCCCCCCCCCATCAAAATGGATCCTGGGTGCTGCACTGCAATGAGGAAAAGGGCAACAGAGCAGTTGGCCTGGGGGAAGGAGAATACCCCTTTCCCTCTTCTCCCTGCTCCTCCTTTCCTCGTGCTGGCCGCTCCATTTCCCGTTTCTCTTTTGCAGAGCAACATCCAGGATCCACTCTGATGGGGGGGGGAGAGAATTAATTTAACATCTGGTTCATCCAGGGTCAGGTTGGCCGTCTTGGACATCACGAGATGCTCGTCTTGCATCTGTGGCAGAGTTGGAGGATGCGGATGGGCCATGCCTCCCATGACAGCCAACCTGACCCTGGGCAAACTGGGTAATTTGAATCCCACGACTGATTCCTCCCTCCCCCCACTGCTGGTGGTCCACAGAGTGGGAAGGTTGGGGACCGCTGCTGTACAGTATAAGAAACATTTTTTCTCACAAGTCAATTCTGGGCACTGGACTCATTTTGGATAATGATTGTTCATGTGGGTACATATACATGCACTGTCCAACTCTATAAATTACGCTGCTCAATAACATAAGAAATGTTTAACTGCAAAGTGAATTATTTTAACTTTCAGACCATCCACCAAGAGATATGCATACTTTCTCGGGATTTACAGGAATTCAAAAATTCGATCTTGATGTGAATCAATATAAGCTGGACTGTTTTCTTAGCAAAATAAATGATCTGGTGATTCAAATCTACATAAGAAACATCATAGACTTTGTGCAGGTTCATTAATTAAACCATACCTGGTATGCATCTGCTTATTTTCTTACACATTCACATAAAGTGAAGTAGTCCAGTAGCATCAACTAATACATTTTATTAATAGGTATGCACTTTTATGAATGGCTTTGTTATTCAAAAAAGGTGCTATCAGACTCCTAATGTTTTGCTACCATAACTAACACAGCATTCCTCCTACAATGTCACAATTGAAGAGAATGTGTTTCTGAAGTAATACTAAGTATAAACTACATCACAAATAAAACTGGAAATGATTGATGTAAATGATTTCATATTAAGTACAATTAAGGGGGAATTTCTCTTAACACTGCCCTTTGGTAGGAGAGGGAAGCTAATGAGCCAATATGAATGCTAAATGACCCAATGCTAAATTTTGAAATGTTAAATTCAATTTGAATGTGTAAAATTGTGCCTCCTACCCAACTATTCCATTCTTCTGATTAATAAAATTTCCTGCAAACAAAATTCACAGAGCTCATAAAAGACATTTTGATTTCATTTTTTTTCTGCAGAGGTCCTTTTCATTAAGAGAAAGTAACCTTTCTCAGATCAAATTCTATAAATCTATAAATCTAAATTTAGAGTAGATTACAGATTTCTGGAAAAGAAAAAGGATTATTGGATCTTCCTAAGCATCAAAACATTTCCCCCTTTTGATGCTTTTTAATTGGAGATGCAAAGTCATAAATGAAAATGAGTTCAGAAGTAAATACTGAGCTTTCATATAGGTATTTCTTTTTAAATCTTGTATGTAAATTATCAATTTGTAAATTATCAATCACCATCATACTAAGAGTGGGCCACTCTTATCCTGATATTCCAGAGCTGAGGAGGAAAAAGGCACTTTGGCTAAAAAAAATCACAGCTGACTGAGGCTACTAGGAAATACACAGCAAAGGCAAAATTATTTGGACTACAGCAGTTCTGAAACTGTAAGTCAGGAATCCAGGGGAGGGATTTTACAATTAAAGACAAAGAAACGAGCAAATTGTCCTTGAGAATGCTCTTGAAGCTTCTTGCTTTATTCATGCAAACCCAAGGAGCAATTGTAGTACCAAAAGTTTGAGAATTCCAGTGAGATGCAATTTAGAAATAAATGACCAAGTTGCTTCACTTATTTATTTTTGTCCAATGCTAACACTGTGAAATTATCACTTTTATCCATGGGAGAAGGTTCACATCAATTTTGAGAGCTGTAGTCTTGGGCTTACAGATTTCCTATCTTATATCATCTTTTTTTCCTTATATATAGTAGTTTGATTAATACTAAAGTGGCTTGAGTTCATGACATTCCCGGTATATTTTACCCATTGACTGAGAAGAATTAACTGTGGGTCTAATCATGCCCGAAACATTCCAAAATAGACATTTTCTCAAATATGCGCTAATTTATAAAGATGACAGAAATGAAAAACTGACAGAGCTGCTCCTTTCTTCCAGCTGTTTTTGAACAAAATGCTGTTAAGATATTTAGTTCACCTGACAAGAGGTTTCATTTATTTTAAAAACTCTCTCGACCTTTGCTAAAAGATGGAGTAATTAAAATATTCTTAGACTTTTTCTAAGTATGGAATCAGAGTGTAATTTTTTAAAAAGAATAAAATGAATGGGAGGCAAGCTTCAAAAGTTAAATAAATTTCAATAGAATTAGATTACACTATTAAAAATTTATAGTAATTTCAAAACAATGCTGGCAATTGACTATGGACTCCACCCAAGAGGGAGGCAGAATCTAAATATGCTGAAGGATGCAAAGAGGACCAAACTGCCTTAGAAACGCACCAAGGGTACATTTATGAGATGGATTCCTATACCAAGCTATAAGTAGTGACTTACAACCCACAATTGAAGCCATCTATTGTAACTTAATGCAATGAAGAAATCCAGTGAGACTCTGAGCTTATGCAAAAATATTGTCCTGAGGCCATAAAAGTACACATTGCAGCCTTAAAAACATTACAGATTCAGATAATAAATGAATGAATTTAGCTACCCTAAAATGTCAGTCTTTTTTAAAAAGACTCACAAATCAAGCTTAGATTCTTCTCCCTTACCCTCTCTGCTGAAATGCCAAATACAAGTAAACTCATGCAATTCTTTTTTAATATAAAAAATATCAACGTTCTTTGCTCTCCTGCTATCAAATTTGAAAACAACAGTAAATATATGAAATGTACAAAAGAACTGCCATATAAAATGTATAAAATTATCTACAGCTATATATAGAGACATTTATTTATATATATATTTTATAAAACAAAGTATTTTAAGGCAAGGTGTCCTCCTCATGTTGGGATAGAAATTGGAGAAGAAATGAAAGAAGTCTTGATGGGATACTACTTCTTCCTGAGTTCTTCAATCTTGCTGAAATTGAGTAAAACCCCAGCATAAAATCAGATGGGGACTAATAACACATCTTGTGTATTACTGATGATTTATTTTTCAAAGGTGAGTCTCTTGTTCAGATGGATTTCCTCTGCTCGATGCTCCTTGTAGCATTGCTATGGCTCAGACCATATTTCAAAGGCAATTTCCCCCCCAATAACGAATTCCATTTTACTGGGCTCCATATGGCACAAATGATGCAGACAGGCAAGTACTAGAAGGGACTCTAACCATAACTTCAGTGAGCAACTTACAGGAAATTGTGGAATTGTCACAAGTAGGTGCAGATTCCCAAGGTGACAGTCTTGGCATCCTCACTCCATGGCAAATGGCAAATGAATGCAGACTCCAATGCAGACCTGACCACCAGTAGAGTAACTCATCCCAGGCAACAGAGTCTTCACTATTTCCTGATGATTCAAATTGAAGTTTCGTTACTGCCTCTGTTCACGAGAAGAAGTAACCATGCAACTTAGGGTTAAATAGTGCTAAGCTGACAATTGCAAGTGAAACTACTAGATTATCATAGTTATATTAATATGCAGAAGAAAAGCCATGCTTCAGCAGCTAAAGTTTTCAGCACAAAAGACCAAAGTGACAGAAAATTCTTGATAGGTAATATTGGAGGGGAGCGCAGGGTCTTAGATGAAGATAACGGACAAAGGAAACATTTTGGGACAGAAAAGACAGAAGTTTGAGATCACAAATGGAGTTTATCTGATTAAATCACAGAGATTATACAAAACCTTACATATTTTGTGACTCAGAGGTCACAAAAAGTGTTTGAGGCTAGTAATGTGGGCAGTGTTGAAGGACATGAAAGGGAAACAGGGGAGGAGGAGAAGTGAGGGGAAGAACAGATGGTCCTGATGCTGATTTTGGAATGAATGTCCAAAACAAGCCACTGAAAGAATTAAATGACAAGTCTTTGGAAAGAAATAAGCACCAGAAACTCAAGAGACATATCACGGTAAACATGCAGGCTTGGCACTCACTCAGAATCTGAGTTATTCTCAGCCGTTATTGTCCCCATGTGGATATTCATGGCTAAGCCATTCATCTGTTCTGGAGGATTTTCTCTTCTTGGGGTTTTTATTGTTATTCCAGAGTCTGAAGTGGAGCGAACACCATTGTTAGTCCCAACAGAAGTTGTTTTAGGGGAGATTGCAGTTTGATGATAGTCTGACAATTTTTCTCGTAGCCGGTTCTTCATATTTTTGTCCACTAATGGAGGAGGGTAGGTGATTTTATTTTTCAATATGCCTAACACAGGGAAGAAGAGGATATGCCCAACATATTAATACAATAAGACAAAATAAGGTTTCTTTAGTAAAAGGCAATGTTTTATGCATATTTATGCTTGACACGAAGAAAGTTTCTGCTTCAACTTCTAGAATAGTCTGAACTTGACATACCTGATGCTCATCTGGATATGATCTGCCCCACCAAGAAAATGTAGGGTCAGTAGGAAAATATTATCATTTAATCATAGTTTATGATGCAGACTATTTTAGTAAGTTAATAGGATTAAAGCACCAAAGGAAGGCCCCTATGTTTACAAAGATATTGTACTGTAAAGGTATTGGAATTTCTGCCACTTCACATGTGAAGCTCAGAGAAATAGAGGCTGACCAGAATGTCCTTCCCTGACACAAAGCAATGTAACAGTTCTTAACAGCCAGCCAGTATATGTGCAATTTCAGATTACAAATGCAGTGTCTTAGAAGTATACCTGTCAGTTTGTGAAACGGCTTTAAGCTATAGCATTCAGCAACTTAGCTCTCAGAGCCCTTATTTTTCATTGCAATGCAACTTGAATTAAGAGCATAACAAGGAATATATTAGGTGAAGCTGCAAGTTTATGTTTCAACAATTTGTTTCTTGCAGTGGCCACACAGAGCTCTCTAACACAGGGGTCTCCAACCTTGGCAACATTAAGATTTATGGATTTCAACTCCCAGAATACTTGCCAAGGTTGGAGACCCCTGCTCCAGACAGCTCACAAGTGAAGCAAATTCCTTTTAGGATTGTTCCTTAGCAATCAATATACAGGATAGAACTGATCCTGAAGGTATCATATCATTAATAAAGATTGATACTATTCTCCATGAATGTATCTTCTCTCCTATTCAAGCCACATAATTAAATAGTGTTCAACACCGCATTTTGCAATAGTGGATTTCATAATTTAAACCTTCTCTAATACCTTTCCTCTGTTCTGATGGCTGATGGTTTTGATGAGTGAGTGATTTATTCTCCTTTTGTTGTCCCTCATCCTCTTTTTCCTGAGGTATTTCGCTGCTATGATTCACTTGATTTTCCTGATGTAGTTCTACATTAATCTTGGTTTCCACCTTCAGTTTTTGCTTTGCATTTGGCTCCTCCTCGTCACTTGCGTCGATGCCCTCAGATGGCCAGTAGGGTTTTACATGATTGGGCATGGTATCAACTGTAGGATACAAAAACACAATACACAAACATACAGACCTTCTACAGAACTAAAATTTCAACAAGCAACTCTTCAGATTTCTACAATTATATCTTCAACTTAAAGTGAAAAAAAATCCATCCACAAGGAAAGACCTTTCTATTGTTCACTGATCACAGAGTGATGGAGTCTTTATGATGATCAATGATCAGCCCATCAAACACATTGCACACATAAAAGTAATTACTTACTTAATTAGGTAAGCATGCTAATCAAGCTGCTGAGCATCTCATATTACAGGACAGAATTTGCCACAATTGAAGAAATACTGTATAATAATCCCTTGAAATTGAAAGTCAAATCTCTATATATAAAAGTGAATACCACTCACGCATCATCACAAAATCTCCAGAACCGTAACGCCTACGCACTTGAAATTTGGCACAAATGTTCCTCTTGGGTTCTAGGTGCTCACTAAGAAAGGATTTTTCAAAATGACCATCAGAGCAGCAGTATTTTGTATATGATGATTATTAACACGCTCTGTTGCTAGGAGTTCTACTCCCCCTCCCCACCTGAAAAGAAATCTGTTCCAAATGCAAAACACAAGCAGAGGAGTTTCAGCTTCAGAGCACCAAGCAGCTTTAGTACAGAGCAGTTGAGCTAAGCCACACCAAGGCTCCTTGATGTCTCCTTGCTCACACAGCAAATACTGTTTCAGTTTCCAAACAGCCCTAAATTCTCTCACACATTGATAAGACACTAGCCAGACAAATACTGATGGATGCTGGTAGGCAGAAGCATAAATTTTTCCCCTTATTTTCCTCCCCAAAAGCTAAGCCTGACCACATAGTTTCATAGCAAAGCACAGGTATCGAGCTAATTTGTAAATAAAACTGATCAAAATCATGAAGAAATGCAATTAAAATGTGGCGTTAACAGCTTGTGGCAGATGTCAGCATAAAACAGACAAGAGACTCCTAACGACTTCAACAATTCTTTTCCTCCTCCATGGGTTTAGTCTAGATTTGGATGGAATAATTCTTATATTGTCCTCTAAAATCACTGATGAAATTTCTGTAGGATTTCTTTTTAGTATTTTAAATAATGCACAGTCCTTACAAGGAGATTGAAGTTATGAATATTTGAATTGTAAAGATGGGGTTTTCAAGTAAGCAACATACTGTCCTTCCTCTCTATGGAGATTCTCAATCATCCAGGTCATGGTTGTCCCAAAAGTGCTTTTTTCACACTGGGCTTTCTTGTTTTTCTTTGAAGATGCTTCACTTCTCATCCAAGAAGCTTATTCAGTTCTGATTGGATGGTGGGGAAAGGAATATAAATCCTTCCATTTCCCACCATCCAGTCAGAGCTGAAGAAGCTCCTTGGATGAGAAATGAAGCATCTTCAAAGAAAAACAAGGAAGTCCAATTGACTCTTGAAAAAAAGCACCTTTGGGACATAAAGCACCTTTGGGACATATTGTCCTCAAAGAATCATGCACTAACTGGCTTTCTTGGCCTTGAGTCTCCGTTTTTTTCAAGGGGGAAACTCAAGTGCTTATACCAGGGCTGTCAAACTCGATTTCATTGAAGGCCGCATCAGGGTTATGTTTGACCTCAGGGATGCCAGGGGGTGGGTGGGCATGGCCAGGGTGGGTGTGGCCAGATTGACATCACTCATCAGGGCTCCATTTTCAGCCCGCCCAGGCTCCATCCATGACGGCCTCCTGCAGCCCTCTGTAACTGCAGTTAATTTAACAAAGGCGGTTACAACTACAGTTATACGTGCTGCCTCCCCGAGCTCCATTTTCGTTGGCAGAGGATGGCAGGAGGCTGTTGTGGCCAAAAATGGAGCCAGGGAGGGCCAAGTGCAGCCCTCCTGGGCTCCATTTTCTTTGGCAGAGGCACCGCAGGTCGGTCCTTTGCTGTTTCTAGGATGGGCCCACGGGTCAGCTCTAAGCACCCTGTGAGCCACATCTGGCCCATGGGCCTTGAGTATGACATCCTTGTGTCAGCCTCCAAGAATCCTTCTTCTATTTGGTCTCTTTCTGGCTGCCATAGAAATGGGGGCGTGGGGGGAGAATAATTGGGATTGATGGGGGGGAAGGTGCTGGAGGATGAAGTTGATGCATTGTAAAAGTTGAGATGCTTACTTGATTATGCTTACTTGCTTACTGCACAGATGTAGCCTCTCTAGGCCAAGGCCGTCTTGGCATACCAGATGTGTGAAACACTACCTGAAGATGTACCCACATGACATTATCACCTCAGATTGGATGGTCAGTTTGAATTATTGGGGGGTGGGAACATGGGATGACTTTCAAAATGTGATTTTCGTGCCTATTGTCTCAGATCTTGTGTTTCCACAAGATCTGTTTCTAGATCACATCTAGAGTACTGCATCCAGTTTTGTTCACCACATTATAAAAAAGATGTTGAGACTCTAGAAAAAGTACAGAGAAGAGCAACTGGAGGCTAAAACATACAATGAACGGTTGCAAGAACTGGGCTTGGCTAGTCTAGTAAAGAGAAGGACCAAGAGAGACATGATAGAGGTCTTCCAATATTTGAGGGGCTGCCACAGAAAGTATTCAGGTTATTTTCTAAAGCCCCTGAAGGCCAGACAAGGAATAATGGAGGGGAACTGAACAAGGAGATATTTAACCTGAAAACAAGGAGAAACTTTCTGACAGTGAGAACAATCAGCCCACAGAACAGAAGTTGCCCTCGGAAGTTGTGGGAGCGCCATCACTTGAGACCTTCAAGAAGAGATTGGCCTGCCATTTGTCAGAAATGGTGTAGGGTCTCCCGCTTGAGTGGGGAGTTGGATTAGGTGGCCTATAAAGTCCCTTCCAACTCTGGTTATCTGTTATCTGTTTTCTACCTGTTATCTATTTCCTCTGATGCTACCACTTCAATTTTCAGTAAAAGTCCTTTTCTCTATAACAATGGAGTCTAAGGTTTTCTTTCTTGGATTTTGAATGGAGCCTCACCTGACACCCCTGGCTTATATTCTTTACCTTTAGGAGTGCTATGGACTGGAATCCGCTCATTGTTTTTCAAAGTGCCAGTGTTCCATTTTTTCTCTGCGTCGATCACATCTTCCTCACTATCTGACGAGTGAGAGGAAGCATACGAACTGCTGTGCTCATCAAGGGACAATTCACTGTCAGAATCAGAGTCACGCTCTGTGGATAAAAATAATCAGTCAGCCAATGAGACAAGCTGTGACAAATAAAATTGAATTTGGCCATAAATTTTCTGCAACTCCCTTGGGATGTGCTTTTTACTATACACAGCAATACAACCAAATGGGATTCATAAGAGATAAGAGATGATATCTGTAATTTCTCTTTATGCACAACCACCTGTTTTTTCAAGAAAAAAGGTAGTTCTTGGACTCCATTATCTTTCATTTTTGTTTGAGCGTGGCAGTAATAAGCGTTAGTGGCGGAGTGAATGTGGCCAGTTGACACGTAAACCATCAGCCACTGTATCATCATGAAGACACTGTCAGGATTCATGCAGTTACTCAATTAAATCATGAGTCTCGATCCAAATTTCCAGAAGATTTATTCTGGAAGATTTAAAAAAGATTTATTGGGAGTTAACATGCCGGCACTGCCTGGGTGTAGCTGACCCTGAGACATATAATTCATTGTCACCCTTGACAATGCTTCCACCCCCACTCCCGGGTGTATTGTAATTCATATTCTCCAATGGGACATAGCCATAGCCAAGAGCCATCAATCATGCTCTCCAGTTAGAATTTTATGCGGCAGAAATTTTGGTCACCTAGTTACTATCTTTGAAAACATTTATGGAATGCAGTTTCGGTTTTGCAACCTTGCTGCACTGCTCCCCCCTCCCTTTCTGTTGGCAACTCTAAAAAGATCAGAGGAATATTTTATGAGTTGATAGACCTAGGAGACCCACCCATTGTGAGCTTCAACTGTTGAGGGAAGACTTAGATCTGGGTTGTCCTAGTCTACCCCATCATCTTAACAACTCTATCAAATAAAAACCCAGGTGTCTATAGCTTTAATTCAAATGCTTTGATTTTTTCTCTTTCCTTCTAATGGACCCTAATGGTGATGACAAATATGTAAATTAGGGTAATGTACAGTAAGCTGGCTCAATGCCTTTCAGCCTATGCTCTAGAAAAAACAGCTAAAGACCAGGGAGAGCCAGGTTCAATGCCTGCCAAAGGCAGTCCAAAGTCCAAACTCATGGAGCATTTTAATTACTTTTTTTCTCTCCTTTGAAAACAATGGTCTGCTTCTGCTTTCCTGATTGGTATGGCCTTACCTTTCCTACTGTTAAAATCTCTGATTTGCTAAGACAGCCAAAACAGATCCAAAACAAATATAAGCTATTTTTTTTACTCCGTGGGTCTATTCTAGCTGATGGTGCTTGATAATTAAACCATCATCCTGTGTTTTTTTGGTTTGCATCAGGTTAATAAAACCCAGCTAGGAAATATGGTCCTAACTGAGAAATAGCAAAAAAGGAGTATTATTTAAATCCTTGGATTTTGTATTTTTCTTACGATTGGATTTTGATGGCTTCCTTTGGAAGATGGAGGAATCTCCTTCTGTATTACCAGCTCGTGCTTGACTTGATATGCTGTGTTTCTGGGCAGCTTCATCTCTACTAAATCAGATAAGTATATAAATAAAACTTTTCCAATCAATGCTTTTAAAAAATTAAGCAAAACTAGACATTATAGTGTATTTTGTCATTTCCCCTTCCCCTCCTCAGCATTATATGGTAGTAATGTAGAAAATGGAATAAGAGAACCATTGTTTGTTACCATTCTTGTCTGGTCAAACTGCTTGGTACTTATGAGGGTACAGAGAAAAGATATACCATAAGAACAAATTTTCTTTGCAGAGTTTGCAGAGAAAGAAGGTCAGGACAATTTGTGCAAAAGGGAAAGTACATTATTTTGTTTGCCAAATGGCCAAGGAATAGCAATAGCAGTAAGACTTATATACTGCTTCACAATACTTCACAGCCATCTCTAAGTGGTTTACAGAGTCAAGCACATTGCCCCCCAACAATCTGGTTATTGTAATTATTGGCTGACCTGATGCTGCTTTCTAAGGAGACAGTGGATTCCCCAATTGTGGTTCGATACATGTTTGGTTCTTCAATATACGTATCATTGCAATTCAGAGACCGCTAAGAGATAGAGAGAGAAAAAAAAAAGTAAGAAATTAGCTGGAAAGCAAGGTTACTAAAAGTAGATTAAATAGATACTATTTTTTAAAAAAAGAGTTATGTGTACAGGTAGGTTGTGATCAGTGCAACTTTGAAGAATGCAATATTTGATTTAGGGCAAATTATAAATTGGCCCATTCGAAGGCCATTGTTCTTAGTTACAATTTTAATTAAAAAGACTTGAGTCCAAAACTGAATTATCAAAGATGAACAATTTTAGAGGGTAAAAAAAACATAAAAGATAATTCCAAGCCAAGCCATTGGTAGGGAAATGCTTATGCAACATGATTTCTCACAGTTAACAGAGTGGCTCTAGTTGTTGTGGAATCATCTGGAAATGACTTCTTTCCAGTGAATGTATTCTTCAAATGCTTCCTCACTTCCTTGTTGAATATACAGTGGAAGAAAAAGATGAACAGCCCCTGGATTGTTACGAGAGAGGAGAAGAATAAAAAAATGACACTCTTTCATAATGATAAACAAAGTGATTAGATGATGATTTTGTAATGACATTTTATGAAAACATTAGTATATAACATATACTAAGAAACCAACATGTAAAGTATGATATTATAGGAAATGTACCTGAATAAAAGGAGAAACTTAGGCAAAACTAACTTAAAAAGAAAAAAAATGAAAGAATGAAAAAGGCTTAAAGAAAGATGTGGATGCAGTAGTATCTTTCTCATAGTAATCAGCTTTCAGTGGTCTGTGTTTTCTGAATCTGGAGTTAGTACAGTAAAAAAAGCAAGTTAACAGATGACTTCTAGTCTATATTGGAAAGCTGAAAATATACTGGAAAGCTATACTGGAAAGCTGAAAAAAAATTACCTAAAAGAAGATAATGGCAAACCTTTTCTGCACTTTTTCTAAGAAAACAACACAGATTTGTTCCTTGAAAATTGGAGAAGCATTCGAACAAAATCAGGCATCAAAACTATTCCTTTGTTATTCTGAAACAGCTGTGCATTTCAAAGAAGGCAATTCATTTACTGGAGGCTGCCTCGATAAAAATTGCCTGCTTTTCACTGAATCAAATAAAATGAAAGTCATTTTGGTTTGCCATTTTCATTGTGAGGTCATCACTAGAGCCGTGGTGGCGCAGTGATTAGAATGCAGTACTGCAGGCTAATTCCGCTGACTGCCAGTTGCCAGCAATTCAGCGGTTCAATTCTGACCGGCTCAAGGTTGACTTAGTCTTCTTTCCTTCCAAGGTCAGTGAAAATGAGAACCCAGATTATTGGGGGAAATAGGCTGACTCTGTAAACTGCTTAGAGGACTGTAAAGCACTGTGGAGTGGTATATAAGTATAAGCGCTATTGCTATCTTTAAAAAAACAGTTTGTTCCAGCAAATAAATTATCAAGACCTTTGAAACAGATCAAAAAGCTTGCCATTAAGACCAAATTATATCACCTACCTGTAAGCAGCTAAAGATAGCAAACAAGTAGTGAAAGCTCATTATGCCACTATTTACTGCCATCAGACCCAGTAACCAAGTTGCACTGACCAACAGGAGGAGGAGGAAGGCAGTCCTCAGTACAGAACTAGATAAAAAGCACAATTAAGGTAATTGTTTTAAGGCATGAAATATAGCTGCCTCCTATGTCGACTTCTATTTCCAATCCATCCTGGGAAACAGAAGCATTCTGGAAGATCCAAAACTAAAATGAGAAACAATTTTTTTTTTTACTCTACTCTGTGACGATGTCTAATTTCTGTAAGTTTTCTTGGCACATAAACCTTGTCCAGCCTTGTCCAAACAGGCGTCAGTAACTGAACTGTGACTTCTAAATCAGTGGCCCAAAACTTTTGGGCACCAGGGACCAATTCCATGTTTTCCATGGACCGGAGGGGTTGTGGTTTTGTGTGCTGCCTGCATCCTGCAGATGAGGCTTTTGCTTGTTTGCGCAGCCTGGGTTTTTGGCATGCTGTGGTCTGGTGCCAGTCCATGGACTGGGAATTGGGGATCCCTGTTCTAAATGATAATCAGAAAACAGAATCTTTCCTTATCAGGTTGCATGCATCTACTATCCCAAATCCATTCACATGCTGTCTTTCTCCTGATAAGGCACTTGGCTTGAGCAAAGCATTCGAAAGAGCACTGCATACCATCCCTTCTTGAAGCTATGAGGCAGACCTATTAAGATTTGGACCTCCTGTTTTTGAAATTGACTGTGTGTATACATATGCAGGCAAACATACAGTACTTCCAATATGTCAGTGTGTCCCAGTGTGCACATACATGAAGAGACAACTTGCAAAAACCTTTGAAGTAACCATGAGTCTTTTGGGGGACATGTTTTGAGGGATTCTTTGCAAAGCAATGCCTTAAATGCTGTTCAAGACATACTGAGCACATCAGCCCTGCCTTTTTGACTTCTTACTCCATCATAAGGTAACAGCAGTATATTAGTGAAAAGTAAAGAGTGGTGGAATAACCTTTGTTGTGTGGTACCACTAACTATTTCTCTAGCTATTGGTGCATATTGAGAAAGGGGGTGTAGCAGTATGATAAGCCTTGGGTCTAGAAAGTCCCAGATTCAATCTCTGGAAAGTCCAGACAGGACAAGGAAAATTAGGAAAACTCCTGCTGGAAATCTAGAGTTGGTCTATATATGGACTCAGTACAGTGGAAAGTAAAATGGAACTCAGCAGAAAGCAACTCCTATGTACAGTACCTGAGGGCGTATCCTAAGTCGACTAAAATTGGTAGGAACTTCAGAATAAATGAGAAAGGGATATACTGATGTCAACTGTCAGAATGAAGACCTAGAATATCAAGCAAAGAGCTACTTGTATGTGTTGGTATCTTTATCCAACAGAATCTGGCTGTTCCTTCAGCCCCAAAATCCTACAAGAGTCTACAGAATAATCCGCTGCAGGGATGTATTGGAGAATATTGGGATATGATTCTTTTTTAAAATGTCTGATTTGATTTCAAAATTATGTAGAATAAATTTCAACGTTGAGAACACATTTTATCTAAAGAGAAGGTCCAGGTTTAAAGGAAATCCTTTACCTTTATGTCTTTTCATAGATCTGTTTTAGCAAGCAGTTCACTAAAATTATGCAAAAAACTCTTTTATGAATAAAATAACAAAATAAATAACAAATAAAATAGCAAAAGCTGGAATGTGGAAATGAGATGTGAGGGAAGTAATGTAAATGAGATTAAATGGCACACAAGTACAGCTTCTCCAGTCTTGATACCATCTTCTTAAGTGTCTATGGAGATTCTCTGTCATCCTGGTCATGGTTGTTCCAAAGGTGCTTTTTCAAAGGCAACTGGAATTTCTTGGATAGGAAGCGAAACGTCTTCAAAGAAAAAAAAGAGAAAGTCCAGTTGCCTCTTGAAAAAGCAACTTTGGGACATCTTCTTAAGTCTTAACAAACTGCTAAAAATTATTATTTTAACAAATATGTGACATTATCTCTGCTCAATATTATTTCCTTTCTACCCAGTTATAAACTTACATGACACCAGTTTTCTCTAGTGAGCGCTGCCTTCGTTTGCACGATGCTTTCACAGCTAAGATGAAGATTACAATGTTGATCTTGAAGGGAAAAATACACAAAGATCAGACACAATTTCTACTTTATAAATACACTTTGTATCTGTGGGAGTGTGAACAACAAAAAAAAAGAATTACATTTCTGGGAATCTTTTTGTATTTATATTTGCAATTCTATTTTTCTGCTACAGAGTTTTAAATAGCTCCCATAAACTAACAATAAAAGTTTTAGCACAGAAGACAGGAATGTAAAACCTCAAGCAGTAACAGAATAATATAACAGCAGCAAACAGAATGTGTAAAGTATTTAAGCAAGAAAAAAAATCATACATGGAAAACTCTCTGAAAATGTAGGGAATGGGGTGGAAGCAGTTAGGCAAATGAGAAAGACTATATAGATAATGAGCTAAATAATTATGCAGTACTAAAGTAAGCTTATGGACACACAATGTAAGAGATTGGAATTGATCATTAAAGCCTTAAATGGTTGAGGGTCTAACTATTTGTAGGGCCACCCTCTTGTTGCAATCCTAAATAAAATTTAGAGGTGAGAGACCCTTTTGAAGACACTCCCACTATCAGAATACAGAATAACATAAATGGAAGGGACCTTGGAGGTCTTATAGTCCAACCCTATATTATTTCAGACAAATGGCTGTCCAATCTCTTCTTACAATCTCCAGTGATGGAGCATCCATATGATTCTTCCATCAGGTTTTTAATTGGTAGTGAATGATGTTATCACTTTTACTGTTAATTGTAATCTGAGGATTTATGGTAACTTTTTATTGTTCTCTTTTTAAATTTTGAGTGCAAAGATGGGTATAAATCAAATAAAAAAGAAACAAGTATAAGTGTTTTAAGACTTGTATATACAGGTCATTCAGCATGGTTTCAACATTTATTTGGGCTGTTTGCTCTGCAACCTAATGAGTTTTTGAAGAGATTCATCAGTTATAACTATAGGGAAAACTTCTTTTAACTCAGTACTTTTTAAACTTCACAAGTTTACAGTTTTTAAAAGTTCTAATTTCAGTGAGACAAGGGGAATATAAAATTCAAAAGGAGGGTGCATATCTTTTAAATGTGCAAAAATATTTATTAGAATTTTATATGGACAAATTTGGCCATATTGCAATTTTAAGGAGTGTATAACTTTCAGGTTTCACTCTATTTAAAAACACAATTGTATTCTTGTCAGTAAAAGAGATGCACATAATTGAACTCAAAGAAGATCTGTCTTTTAACAAACAATAGTAATGTTTGGGGAAATAAAGGAAATTTGCCATTAAACACATTGCTCCTGGCAAGGTGGATAGACTCTGTTACAGTACCAGTAAGCACACATTAGAAAACCTGAATTTGAAACAACAATCCGTATCCCAGATTAGGGATAGATTTTCATGAAAAAACATCTATCTATGGGGCTACTGAGAGTTGAAAACTATTTGATGGCACATAATCGATCAATCACTTCAACAAATTGCTATCGAGACATTTTATAATTTTATACAGCTGTTAGATATAAAATCTTATTTATTATTTTGTATAAGAATCTAAAGGGAAGGCTTAGTCACGCTCACTTAATTGTTCATTTTCTCTATGATGTCAGTTACCTTGTTCTATGAGGGGGTTATACAACTGCAAAAACAACAATACTTACAGCCACAACCATTACAATGGGACCAGCAAAACTCCAAATCAGGGTGTCATAAACAGAGAGCCAGCAAAAATCTTGGTTCCCATATCCCTGAGGATCTAAACCAACAGCAAGACCTGCATTACAATACAAAAAACAGAGAAAAACTCAATGTATGGAGTCCTTTGAAACATTAATTCACGCCAAGAAATATTTTTTAAAAAAACTGTCTAAGAAGAGCAAGGGGATCCTCTGTTTTTGTTGTTTTTTTGGAATTAAAATGAGATGTATTTCAACCCTCAAGTAGGAAATCAAACATTTTCGGAAAGGTATAATGGAATCATAGAGTTGGATGGGACCTTTTGAGATCTTCTAGTCCAACCCCCTGCTCGAGCAGGATTAATTCTGGATTAATGGGTGTTCAATTTCTTCTTAAAAAATCTAGTCTAGTGGATGGACCACCCACAACTTTGGGAAGCGAGCCTTTCCACTGGTTAATTTTTCTCACTGTCGGGATTTTTTCCTTAGTTCCTATGTTCTATATACATACTGTAAGATTTTTAAATCCCTCTTCCATCAAGCATATCTCTATTCTTTGAGTTTTCATATTCTAATCTTTGATCATCTTCTAAACTTGCCAGTCAACACAAAAACTCTCCATGCCAACTTTCTCCAGCTAGTTGCCTTCTAGATTTGATAGTTCACATCTCCCTTAGTCACTAGTATTCAAATACTGAGTTACTCTACAACTGATTGCAAGATTTTTGACACTAGAATGACAAGCCACATAGCATCTGGCCACAGGTGGTGGCACCAGCACAATGTGCCACGTGGTGTCCGGCGATCAAGTATGGATTGCATTTTGTGCTTTCACTTTTTAAATTTAGCAAGTCTCACCAAACTGGGATCAAAAAAGTGACTATATGAGCAAATGCTCACCATCACATAATTCTTCCAAGGTTAGCTAAGTAATCTCTTCAATTGTGCATCTACTGTTATCTCCAGTTTTCCCTCCTTCTACTTTCTTCAGCCTTGGCAAGCATAACTATTTTTTCTAGTACAGCATCTTTCCACATCCATTCCCCAAATCTGTGAGTTTCTATTTGCTCGTTCATCATTTCAGCCAGCATTTATTTAGTCCAGGATTGATGGAACGATCCTGTTTATAATCCACTGTATTCTTTAATAATGTTTATAAGATAGCTTTGATTCTTAGGCTGCTAATATTTAAGATTGCAGAAATTGAGTTTCTGATGCAAATAGCAAGGTAGAAAAGTTATGATCATTCAGATGTTACTTGAACCATTCACAGCCATATCATGTCACTTCCAAGAGTACCATCATTACCAGCTGGTAACAATTAGAACATACAACTGTGATAGAAAATATTTTAGATCTGGTACTGAATATTATTTTCATTCATTTGAGACAGTATTTATCAGAATATTTTCCCATAGAAGTCATTCAAATATTTTTAAGTCACTATGGTTAACTTCTAGTTTAATGTACATTTGATGCATTTTTTTGCTGCCAAAAAGTAATCAGCATTTAAAATCAGCATATTAATTTTGTATACTTTTCTCTAGCCTAAGGTAGCATTTTCACAACTTCAAGTAGAAACCTTTGATATGTCTTGTCTTCATTTTGCTCAGAATATATAAAACTTTCCCTAGTTTTCAGTTTCACAAGAACTTCCTGGGAGGAAGTTATGGCAGTCATAAGGATAAAGCTAACTTCATAGGGCAAGTATGCCCCTTTCTTACCTGTTATAATGGCAGGAATCCCCCAACCAATAACATAATAAAACCTCATGTGCCCAAAATTGATGTTTCTCACTTCAGTCAGCATGCGGTAAACATGAAGCTGCTCAACAAACATCCAAGCAAACGTGCTCATGTAGAAGTAGTGCAAAAGAATGGCTATTACGGTGCACACAAACTAGAGAAAGAAAGAATCCAGATCAATTAGAACTGCTAAGCCACCATACCTTTTAGCACAACTGTGAATGTTTGGTTATATGTAATTGAACATTCATAAGGGTTGCATTCCAAATTTACTGTTTTATGCATGACAGTTGATCTTTTTTTTTTTTGGGGGGGGGGGAAACGACTATCTTTTGTAATGCTAAGTCATTACTACTCTACACTAGATCAAATGTTAAGGTGGTCTAGCATCTTATTTTCAACATGTCTAATCAGATGTTTCTGCGTCTCCAAAGAAAAGTGAGGAGAATCATCATCTTATGCTGTTGATCTCTAGAAACATATTTTCTCTTAATTTATATCAACCTATAGTCTCTAAGAAACCGCTTTTATGAACTCCTGGGGTGACATGTGACCTGTCTTAACTATGAGGTATTAAAGCAGTCCTCAACTTACAACAGCTCATGTAGTGAACTGTTCGAAGTTACAATGACACTGAAAAAATTGAGTTATGACCATTTTTCATACTTATGACCACCTGCAGCATCCCCATGGTCACATGATTTACATTCAGATGCTTGACAACTGATTAACATTTGTGATGGTTGCAGCTTCATGTGATCAATTTTTGCAAACTACTGACAAGCAAAGTCAACAGGGAAGTCAGATTCACTTTAAAACCATGTTACTAATTTAAAAACTGCAGCTATTCATTTAACAACTCTGGCAAGAAAAGTAAAATGGGCCAATATTCACTTAATAAATTTCTCGCTTAACAACATATATTTTGGGCTCAATTGTGATAGTAAATTGAGGACTACCTGTATTGAAAAATCACGATTAAGTACAGTTTGAAGATTTTACCTGACCCCATTTTGGTTAACAGGAAATGGAAATAGCAATAGCACTTAGACTTGTATACTGCTTTATAGTGCTTTACAGCTCTCTCTAAGCAGTTTACAGAGTCAGCCTATTGTCCCCAACAATCTGGGTGGGTCCTCATGGTAATTTTTGGTCTATTTCTGGCCCCATAAGATCTCTTTTTGTGTCAAAACTAGCCTCACTCTCCTATGTTAAAATTACGAAAGAAGGATAATTTGTTCATTTAATCAAGACTTCAGGAAAGAGCTGGCAGTTTTATACTCACAATTTAAAAACTTGGCAGCTTTAAACCCTCCCTGTAAATGCTTTTACTCTCATAATTCTGAGTATTTATTTTGCATGTGTCTCTGCATGGATCATAATAACGCAACCTAATTATTTCAGATATGCAACAATGAAAATGGAGAATTTTGTCAATCAATCATTCACGCGTGACTGAAACCTCACCCGGTCACGTGACCCCTGCCTTACAGAAATTAATAAAAGTGAAATGAAATGTTGAGTGGCTCTGTGTCAATTGTTTTCTTACATTCTTGGACTTTTCATGCTCATTCGTGTGTGACTGCTGAGATTATTCTTATTCTGCAAGTAAGGTTCGAAAACTGTCTGAAAGACATTCACAGCAGGTCTCACTACAATTCAAGGAGTGGCCATTTCTGTATGATTTCCGGCTTGCTCAAGTAAAATGTTTAAGAAATGGCTTAAGATGTGGCAGGATATTTTTGTCAACTAACTCATGATTAGCTCTCGCTTTCAAGCTAACAAAAGATATACTTTTCTGAACAAATGCTCTGAATTATTAAATGAACAATTTAATAGATTTGGTATGGGATGAACTTAAAAGGGCATTGATTTGACAAAAAAAAGTTCTTATCACAAGCTCCTTAGAAGTGCAAAGCCTGCTAGTACAATATAAAGAAGGAGAGCTAAAGAGTTAATACATTTTATTGAGATAAAGTCCTCGAAATCTTCTCAGAATGGTTAAAAATTCAGCACAGTGGTGGGATTCAAAATTTTTTACGACCAGTTCTGTGGGTGTGGCTTGGTGGGTGTGGCAGAGGAAGGATACTGGAAAATCCCCATTCCCTCCCCACCCCACTAACCTGCTTTCCAGCTCTGTTCTCCTGTGCAGGGCAACCAAAGAAGACCCAACCGATCAGTTGGGACTTGGGAGGCAGAGAATAGATGGGGACGGGGCCAGTCAGAGGTGGTATTTGCCAGTTCTCTGAACAACTCAAAATTTCCACTACCAGATCTCCAGAACTGCTCAGAACTGCTCAGAATACCACCTCTGATTCAATAGCAAGCCCAAGTCAGTTCTTCACATCTACTCTGCTCTCCCTCAAGATCGTGGTCTACTTACTTTTTAAGTACAGCCCTGATATGCCTTGTAAAGCTTTGTGTGGCCTCTAAGCCAATGGAAGAAAATGCTTGCTCAGTTTTCTCTCTGCAATGTGGGTATGGGGTGATACCCATCCCCATCTTAAACTTATATACGCTTCCAGAAAAAAATTCCCAAGCCAATTATCAGCAGCATCAAGGCAAAATATCAGTCCTCTGTCCTTTCTCCACAGCAACAATCAATAAGCATCTTGCATCCATCGATTCTCTGACAAAAGTGGGTTTATAAGCTATGGTTTCCACACCAGTCTTTCCCTACCTATCCAGATGTACCAAGGCACTTTAATTGAAAAATCAAAGGTTGTGAAGGTCTATATCGGGGTGTCAAGCTCGAGGCCCGTGGGCTGGATCCAACCTGCGGGGTGTTAAAATCTGACTTGTGGGGCTGGCCTGGAAATAGCAAAGGACTGCCCCGCAGTGCCTCTGGCAGCCAAAACGTTTTGACCAACGAAGTGCTGCAGGAGGCTGCCCAGGCAGAAAATGGAGCATGTGGGGCTGCACGTGCCCCCAGGCCCTGTTTTAGCCAGCAGGGTGCTGTAGGACGCATCCGTCCTGTCTCCCCACCCAGCCGGCCTGTGGAGGAGAACTACAATGCTGATCTGGCCCTCGAAGAAATCCAGTTTGACACCCCTAGTCTAGATAGTTAAAGAAACAGTGTTTCTGTGGGATCCATCTTAAGCTCAACCATCTCTTTCACTCAAACTGTGTATTCCAAATAGAACAAAGCCACATTGTTCTTTGGTAGCCAAAACCAATTTGTTAGCAAAGCCTACCTTTGCTAGCAAAACTGACAGAAATGCAGAAATTTGAGCCATGGTATACTTTTTCATTTGAGGTTTATCAGTGCAAGAAAAGGCATGTTAGACAAAACCCACTGAAAATTAAGTCTTACTTGATTTTCTGTCTGATTGATTCCTATCAGGAAGACTAATTCCGAGCAGAACAGAGCAGCCACCAAGTTTTTGTGAATGCTGTGCAGATTGGACCTCAATGTTCGAATCAGGACCAGAAGAATGAAGGTCAGCAACAAAGCTACCAGTGAGATGGAAACTGTTGTGTAAGTGATGATCCTGAGAGGAAGTACGTCATCATACTGCAAAATAAAATTATGAGTTTGTTTGTTACAGGCATGGACTGATAAACATTATATTCATTTGTCTTTATTCCCCTTCTAAATGCTCAGTTATTATACTTTTAAAATCAGCATTGATTTTTCAGTATATTCATTTGATTAAATGCTGTTATATCTCAAATCCACATTATTTTAAGCAATATGAAGGGCTGTCAATTTCTAAGAGTGATTTACTTTTTTAAAAAAACAACACTTCAGGAATATGTCAAGTAGTGAATTAATTCACTGACAAGTTTTTGTAGTGAAAGAAGACCACAGTTAAATGGATTCCAGTCCTTTTATTCAGTGTTTACATTTTTATTTCTAATTCACTGCTGCCTGAAGTATATCCGCATTAATAAGAAACTATTCTATGCCAGAAAGAAAAGCCTCAAGATGAAGCACATTGAAGAGACTTCCAGAGATCTATGATTCTCAAAGTGCACGTATAAATAAGAATTAAAAACAAAAAAAGTATTAAGAGGAGGAAAGGTAAGACATTATTTTTAAACCACAGAGATTGCTCACAGGTCAAGCTATTAAATTCCTGCAGGAACCTCCCCACCAGAGGTTTTAAGCTGTGGCCACTAAAAAAAACATCATGACATCAGCATTTCTTTCCCTGCACCCTTCCCTGCAAATCCATCCACAATTTCTTTAAAAAAGGATGCCTGATTTTGGCAAGTCCCCATCTTTGAAATGGTGAATTGCAACAACTCAATTTGTCATCTTATAGCAAGGGTAAAAGCATTAAGCAACAGAGCAATTTGCAAACCCAAAGCGTGATACAAAGGATTAAACATGGACAGTTCTGAGTCCATACTCTGCTTTGCAAAATATAGATTGAGAGATACTGTTGGCTTGGAGTTAGGCTAAGGGCATCTGTGAGATGACTGGGCAAAATATTCAAGATGGTAGGAGCATCCTTTTCATGTGTATGCCCTGTGTATAAAAAGGGTGGGGGTTTAATCAGGTGGATGCCCCACCTCATGGAAGCCCCTGAGCCAATCAGTGTCCTGCTTTCCTTGAGTCATTAACAGAAGAAATATAAACAACTAAATATGTAAATAATCAGTAAATGTTTCTGTTTTACAACTAGTTCTCTTGACACCTTATAATATATCAAATAAGGCTAAGACTTAAAGCTGGCAAGAAATACAGATAATCAGGAATTCATTAAAAATGACATTGTAGCAGGACTCCTGTGTCATTCATGGTGGCCAATAATAAAAAATCTGATAGCATTTTTTCAGACGAACTAACGCTGCAGTTCCTGCATCTTATGCCTTTGGGTAATCTTTATTATTCAAATAAGATGCCACCACCTTCCTGATTTAAAAAAAAGATAGTAATTCTTTTTCTAAAAATGTTCATTGTAGGGTGGTGAGAAAACAAGAGAAAATGAACCAAGCAATAAATCCTCCCCTCTGTAAGCACTTTGTAGTTGAAACAGAGCACTGTAGGTTAAAGCAGACTACTTTGATAAACTGGAACGTAGCTTTTAAGTAAAAAATAAAACACTAATTTAAAATGATCTCATTTGCTTTTTAACTCTCATCAAACACTGTTTCATGCAATAAACAAAATAACCACAAGGAAATTGCTTACTTCACGATTTGACATATCCATTAGGACTGAAAAACTGGTCATGTGGTTACATTGGCAAATAATACGGTTCTCGCGGCGAGAAAACAGTTCACACCCCTTGGAAGACCAGCCTCCTGCTGTTTCTCTAGATCTGATGAATAAAAGAGAAAAAAAATCCAATCTGAATTATATTTGTGATTTGAGAGGCCAAACTGTGGTGATGGATTGGAACTTAATTTCTCATTGCTCTCCCTCCCCTTAATATGCAATTCGCAAAACATAACAGACTTTTAAAAAGTGCAGCTTTTATGAAAACCGGAGCTTTCAATATTAATACCCATTTCTCAAGGAGCATCAGGGTCATTAATGCTTTGTCTGGCCATTGAATTCAATGTTTGCAATGTTTCTTTGTTGTTTCTTTCAACTTTGCTTCATCATGACCAATGACAAAATTACACATAGGTGGGATAAGCACGCAACTAAGCCATGATTATCACTTAGCCATCTCTTTGATCTTTAAGTAATAGTGAGTCTTTTCCTGGCTGGAAAGCTATAATAAAATCCATTATTCTAAATCTCTCAGATTATTTTGGTATGCATCTATTTTTATGTCCTAGCTTTGGTTTCAAGGTATGGGTGCAGTGTTTCCCATATTCTCCAAAAGGGTATTTTGATAGCTCACATACTTCTTATAACTCTGTATAAGAGCTGCAAATTTTGAAAAAATAAATAAATAATATCATGATCCATTGGAAAGAGAAGCCCCTTAGAGAACATTGGATAACCTGTTCCTGTTCCTGAGTGAAATTCAAAATAGATAAAGAGTCCAGCTATTAGACAATTTTGGATTTTCTGCCAAGCCCTACATGGAATACTGAGTAAAGCAAAAGTCAGTAAATTTCATTTATTCCCTGGAAAATAGGGAGGAGGGCATGCTCAGAACTAAAGAAGAAAGCAATAGAATTGGTAAAAGAAAGGAGAGCCTATCTACAAACAATGGAAACAGGAGGTGGAGATGATCTCTATTCAACTGTTATATCTGCAATTTAAAGAGGTATTAAGAACATAAACTGTGCTCTACTGCAAGGGTCTCCAACTTTGGCAACTTTAAGACTTGTGGACTTCAACTCCCAGAATTCCTCAACCAACAAAGCTGCTGAGAATGAAAAGAAGTGAGAGGTTCAGTGACATTACTTTTGTACCCATAATCATATCCTTCCTGTTCTTCATTACAAACAGTAAAAATGACTAATAGAGTGACAGAAGGCTACTGCTAATTAACAGAATTGTCTTTGAGGCAATTTGATGCCACTTCAAAAAGAACATCGATAATTTATGTTCTGTTAAAGTTGAAATAGTTTTTTTTTTTAAATTGAACTTCTTTCCATTTAAACAGCTAACTTCTGTCTCAAAATTGTTCTCAAATAAATATGTTGTGTGAATGTGTCTAAAACAGATATCTGTCTGTTTGAATATTGGAATATTTTATTAAAAACTTGTTACCTAGCTTTTATTCCGAATCGACAATAAATATTAGCCAATGAATTTGTCACTGCTGTTTATATTGCATATATAAAAAATACCACATTGTTTTATTGTTGTTGTTATTGCTGTGGTGAAAATCTATGTGTTTGCTGAGAGATGACATTGAGTTGATGGCACATAATTGATTGATCAATTATTATTATCTTTAAATCTGAAATAGTATCTGAAATAATAGAAAAATAGTATAGGTTCTCCTACTTGAGAGGGGCTGGACGAGAAGACCTCCAAGGTCCCTTCCATCATTTTATTCTATTCTAAAATGCCCACCCACAATAACTGCCCAAGGAAAGAGTACAGATTGGAAAACATACACAATTGAATGGTTCCAGAACACACACACAGGCTTGGTTCTCTCCATCGTTTCCAGCATAACATGCTCAATCATAATTGGGCTGTCCAGTAGATTAGGCAAAGAATTTCCATCTCTATAAATGATTACGCTGATTACTGGAGTATTAATGGTGGGGCGGTTGGGTAACCTGGCAAAATAGAACAAAATTATCATTACAGATGTACAACGAATAGTTAATTGTTTTCAAAAGAGCATACTGCTTTAAGCCCATGTCACACTGCACCAACGGATGCAAAGAGGATGCAAAATGGAGAAAAACGCTTGCCATCCGTTGGAAAATGCGATGCATCCGTTGTGTACTCATTGCGTACATCTTTCATATGCTCTATCCATCAAACATCCATCTACTGCTATTTCATCCGCTCAAAAAGTTTTGAGCTTCACAAAACTTTTTGAGCGGATGAACTTTCCACTGCATACAATCTACATCCGCGACACATACGGGCAACAAACGTTTTACGTCCGTTGTCATCCGTTACATGTCCGCTGTATCCTCTTGGCATCCTCTGGGCATCTGCGCAACTCAAATCTGCTCCAGCGGAAAGAGGGAGGAAGCGAAAGGTATGCGGAACTTCCCACAGCGTTAGTAGCACCGACATAGAAAGGATGTAAGAGGATGCATCTCGTATATAAAGCATTAAAATGGACAAAACGTTCGTATATGGGACGTATCTCTGATATTTAGGATGTCTGGAGGATGCCTAGAGTATGTGGAAGGACACCTAGTGGAAAACCGACATTTCCTATAAAAAGGGGGAGGAAATCGCCTGGATCTCACTTTCAGTCGAGCAGCCCTGGTGTGCAGACCTCTTCAGCCTTGCTCTTGCTCTTCCACATCATCCATTGATGTCCACCATGGATCATCGCACACTCCTTTTGGTAGCCGCCATCATTCAACACCAAAACCAAGCGCTGTTCAGACTGTTTCACCTTTTCTACGCCAAGGAGAAGGAAACGTCCAAGAGCTGTCTGGGTCTGAAGATGGATCGGGAGAAGAGTGGAGTTTGGGTCTATGACAAGCTGATGGTGGAGCTGAGAAATGAAGACCCTCGTGCATTCCAGCACTTCATGAGGATGCCACCAGCCATGTTTGACGAACTTGTAGAGCGTCTGAGACCCAGGTTGACCAAGGCAAACACCAACTTCCATCCCAACCTGGACCCTGGACTGAAGGTGGCACTGACTCTGCGCCACCTGGCCTCTGGGACCATGTAGAGAAACATGCAGTATGCCTGGAGGGTGCCACACAACACCATCAGCATTGTCAGAGAAGTGGTGCAGGCCATCATCGAAGAATACGTGGAGGAGCTTCAGTGCCCCACCACTGAAGAAGGCTGGAGGAAAGTTGCAGAGCAATGATATCAGAGGTGGAACTTTCCCCACACCGTTGGAGCCATAGATGGGAAGCACGTGGCCTGCAAAGCTCCACCCAACTCAGGGTCCAATTATTACAACTATAAGCGCTTCTTTAGCATCATCCTCTTTGCCATGGTTGATGCTGACTACAAGTTCATGTACATCGACGCTTCAGGCAACGGGTCAGCTTCAGATGCCCAGATATACAACGCCAGTGACCTCAAGGATGGGCTGGAACGCAACCTTATTATGGGTTTTCCAGATCCAGACCCCGTACCCAATGACACACAAGATGTGCCCTACTTCATCGTGGGTGATGATGCCTTCTCCCTCAGAACCTATCTCATGAAGCCCTCTTCAACTACAGGCTGTCCAGGGCAAGACGGGTGGTGGAGAACGCCTTTGGCATCCTGGCCAACAGCTTCCAGGTACTTCTCACCACCATGCAGCATCGCCCACAGACTGTGAGGAGCATCATGGAAGCTTGCTACATTCTGCACAATCTCATGCGCACCCGCTACCCAGTGTTGCAGAACAGGCTTGTGGTAATGGGGACATGGAGCCTGGTGAATGGTGGCAAGGACAAAACCTGATAGACACTGACAACTTCCCAGCTGGAGCAGTGGAGTGGCAAGACAGGATGGTAGATGCTTAATGGATGCTTCCTTGAGCCTGTCTCATCACACTGATGAGATTGTGCCATGTATGTTGAGTGGCCCGAAAATGAACAGGGCATTAATAAAAAGCTTTGTTTATGTTGAAATATGTTGATCAATGATTAAATTGTTATTGATAAAAAAGGGCCATATGTGTGGCAGCTGGGAGGGTGGACCATACAGTCCCACTATGCTTGCACTGGAGGTTTATCAATCCCACAGCTATCCTTACCCATCCCACAACTATCCTTACCCATCCCACAACTATCCTTACCTATCCCACAAGCATGCAAAGGCTTAACCATTTTTTCAAAGTTTTCACCAACACTTTATTAAGTGAAAAAAATGAACCAACTGTGTTAAGCAAATATAACCTTTATTAATAACAAACTGTATGACTTTATTAAAAAGCAAAATGACCCAAGTAAAGCGTCTTAAGCAAAGTTAAAGTGAACAGGTAACAACTCATTCTCTGGCACTATTCTCAGTCACTCTGAGGCATGCCCATGGTCTTAGATGTAAAGGGGCCAGGGACTGTGGAGGTGGCTGTGGCTGGAGTGCTGGTCTGAGGTGCCATTGGGGTGCCTGGCCCCGAGAGTACAACAGGAGATGGTGTGTGCAGGAAGCTCTCAGAGAGCTGACTCAGTCCCGTGAGGTTGAGAGGCCCTTCATCAAGTACCTGGGATGTGAGGCCCAAGACTGATGACAGATGTTCTGTTGAGGGGCTTGGCTGTGAGGTGGAGAAAGGAGGAGTGTAGTGGGGCTGTCTGGTCTGCAGCTGGGTCAGGTGAGGTGTCTGTGGCGTCCGATGAACCTGGGCCTGGACTGGGAAGGACTGCCTCTGCTGTGGGAAGTCCTGGTAGTGGTAGCCTTGGTAGGTGAGGGGCTGTTGAAATCCGTGGAAGGGCTGTGACATCGCCTGGGGTGGAGAAGCAGACCTGGAGTGGGTAGGAGCAGGTTCAGCTGGGCCTGGAGGGTGGTGCAGAAGAGTGTGATCCTCTCCTTCATTGCCTGGTACTGGGCCTCGGGCATGTCTATGAGGGTTTGGCTCACGTACGTGATGAAGGGCTTGCGGTTCGAGGATGGTATATCGAAGTGGATCAGCTGGGAGAGAAGATCTGTGCTGGCTTTGATTGTGTCCCTGATCTCCAAGAGGACAGTGTGGCTCTGTCCCTCCGGTCTGTCTCTCTGCCTGCTTTCTGTGGAGGTAGAGCTGGGGGTAGGTTGGTCTCTGGTGGCTGCTTCTTCTTGCTCCATCTGAGACAGGGAATCCTCCATGTCCTCCGGCACGGGGAGTGCAGCTGCCGAGGGGGTCTCTGTCGTGGGGCCCTCCAAAGACATCTGCCTGGACACGGTAGCTGTCTCCTGGCTGGAAGAGGAGTGGCTCTCTGTGGGCTGTCTGAGGGAGAGGGTTGACAGAGGGGCTGCTCCTCGGTGGCGGATCTCACCCTCCAGGAAGCTGCACTTGGCCATGACATAGGTCTCCCAGTCAGTGAGCTTGACAGTGGCCTGCCCGGATTTCTTCAGGTGCAGCTTGCCATACCAGGTGTGCATGTGCTTCCACCACTCCATCTGAAGTGTAGCCCAGGCTCTCCGCCTTCTCTCTCCAACCTGCCTGCTTTCTCTTGGTGTTGCGATAGAGCCTGTGGCCTTTCCTCCACAGGTACTCGTTCTCCCTCAACCATTCCAGCACCTCCTCCTCATGGTCCTCGGAAATGGAGTACTGTTTCCTCTCTCCCTTCTCCTTGCCTTGCCTCTTCCTCCCTCTGGCAGGGGCTTCAGGGCCATCAGCAGCAGGGTTTTGAGGGCCTTGGGGCTGGTCCACCACAGCAGCAGCAGCAGCAGCAGAGGCAGCAGCAGCAGCAGCAGAAGCAGCAGCAGCAGAAGCAGCAGCAGGAGAAGCACCAGCAGCATCAGCAGCATCAGCAGCACCAGCAGAAGCACCAGCAGCAGCAGCAGCACCAGCAGAAGCACCATCAGCAGAAGCACCACCAGCACCAGGAGCACCAGCAGCAGCAGCAGAAGCACCAGCAGCTTCAGAGTCAGTGCCAGGGGGTGGGATGGTGGTTCTGTCCTTCTTGCCAGGGCTGGCAGGAGTAGGCACAGGCTTCCTCTTCTTCCCCATGGTGTTCTCTCAAGATGTCTCTGGCAGCAGGTCTTTCCTCTGAATGCTGACTGCTTGCGAGCTGCATCCTTTTATATCCGCGGAGCTGACGCAATTCATCCTCCCCGCATGCGCAGTGAACGCTTTGCATCCGCTACACATCCGCTATGCATCGTATAGGCGTCCGTGATGCATTCGCGTCATCCGCTATGCATTCGCTCCTTCCACTATGCATCCGCTTTGCTATTCTCCCCCGGAAGCCCTGCGGATGTGTAATCTGCTTCCATCCGCTTTCATCCGCTAGGCTTCCTACGAACATCCGCTTTACATCCCCGCTACATCCTCCCCACATCCGTTCCTTTCCGTTCCTTTCCGTTCTGTTTATGCAAATTTTGGGCACTTTTGAGAGCGGATAACAACGGATGGAGCCACCCCCGAAATTTTGCTCATCCGCTGTGTCCTTTTTGCATACGTTTTGCATCCGTCGGCCAGTGTGACCTAGCCTTTAGGTTTAACCAAGACTCAGTCCTGATTCTCTTCTGTGTGAAGATATCTAAAGAGATGGTTTAAGCAAGCACATTTATTGCTCGACAGCTCTAGCAAATGAGTGATGGATTTTATGTATTAGTGAGTCATCGTAATTTTTAAAAGCACTGTCAGAACATGCATTATATCCTCAACATAATGAGTCAGCTCACACATTGTGAGCCAAAAGTTCATGAGAATGCAGCTGAGTTCTGAATTGCTCCTATGAATCCTTGAGATTCTAATTCTAAACTAGAAGTTTTAGTCAAATCCTAATTTTTCCAAACTGGTATGTATTTTATTGGGGATTAGTTTCTAGGATCATCCAGAACAACCAAAAGAAATGTCAGCAACTAATTTCTCAGTAAACCTAAAATTAAATGTGCAATACATGATTTGGTCATACATAAGCACAATTACCAAACCCAGAATTATTATTCAAGCATGTTAAAAGTATAAATTTTACCTTAAACTCCTTCGGTCAGGATCATAGCTCTTAGGCAGAAAACATCCCAAGGTTCGATATATAATAACCATAGCAACAGCATGCTGGCTGGAATTCTCTGGATGCCGACGTTGTCTTTTGGCGTGTATATTTTTTTTATTTACAATCTCATCCTCCATCTTCAATAAAAGCCCATAGTTTGAAGGCTTTGTTGTAGGACCCACTGAAGAAAAACATGATGCCAAATTAGAGGCTATCATCTATACTTAAAGCAACAATGAAATTAAGTTTAAAAAGGTTAAGAGAATTTGTAATTGAAGATCAAAGTGTAATATTTATTTTATCTGTATTCTTCTTCTAGTCTTCCCCACAATCCCATAATGGTTCACAACTCACAGGGTTTTTTTTAAAATTACTCTAAACCCACTAACAGTAAAATATAGATTCAACAGTATTGACAAAATAATATAATCAAAATTAGTCATTATGAGTCCAATAAAAAGAAGAACCATACAAATTAAAATTTCAAATTTTTGACACACCTGTTGGGTGAAATGAGAAAGAAGACGCTACAGGATCTGCTCTAGTCAATATAATTTCAACTTTAACCCTTTTTCTTTTTTATCATCCTTAAGTATGAAATCAAATTTTGCAGAAGGAAATGCTAGGAAATGCACTCTGTTATCAAGTGCTAGTATCATGAACTTTGTTTCCTCTAAGTCATACTTAATCTTTCTCAACCAACAATTTTATAATAGATCTGAAGATTCTTATTATTCTATTCTGAAAACACTAAGATAAACTTTCTCAATCTCAGGAGTTTTAAATGTGCTTCTATTGAAATTCTTAGAATTTCAAAAAATTTAGAAAGTTTGTCTTAGAATTAAAGTTATAATCCCAATAGATTTGGTCAGTAGAAGATTGGGAAGAGCTACTCAAAAACAGCATCATACCTTTTTTGATAGATGTTTTGAGCAAAGTTTCAGGAAACAAAACAGATGATTCCAAATCTTTCGGAAAATCTTCTTTCATTGTATTAAAATGTGGTACTCTAGCTCCAGTAAAATTTGACTTTTCAAATATGTCAACAGCAATAACTAAAAAGAAATGATATAAACATGTAACAAGCAATATAAACAAGAAAAGTCATAGTATATAATTCACTTCTTTCACATATGGCTTCAATAATCAAGTAAATTTCGTAAGTTTAGTAAATTTAATGCTTTATTAGCTTTTAAAACCATAGAGATATTGGGGGAAAGTTTCATGATATTTATGGGATATTTTTCAGGAAGGAAGGAGTCAAAGCTATAAGGAAGTGTGTGAAAATATCACACACACCTGTCTGTTTTGGTGGTGCCATATTCCACAACAGAAACATAGTTAAGCATTTTTAGGAATGCACTTGGATATTTGAAGACTTCAACTGACTTCTCAGAAAATCACCCCAGTTTTCAAGCATAAAAGCATGAAGAAGTTGCTGTAACAATTCAATGTCAGTCTTCCAAGGAATACACCTATAATAAATAAACACCAAAGCCCAGAAAATGGTCTTGCTCAGGCCAGCTTCAGGGTTGACATTCAAACTATTTATTCATTTAATTTATATGATTTCAGCAAGGTTCTCAGGGCTGAAGACTTTCCCATCCCTACTTGAATAGGTCAGGGATTGACCTCCAAAGCTTCTGCAGGCAATGCAGAGGTTCTACCGTTGGGCTTCAGTCCATCTTGAAATAGTATTAAACGTTTTTGTAGAGCAGCGATGTCAGTGAGAAATGTCTTTTGCAATAGGGATGTAGAAAAATAAATATACTTCAAGAGCAGGTGTCTTCTTTTGCCTGGGGGCTGCACTTTGAAGTGATTATGATGAATGACTGCCTCTAAAAGTTCCAAGATGAATGTCACAGTTTGTTGGGGAGAGAGAGGTGGTAATTTTAAGAATCCAAACTCATAGAGTTTGAGGCTCATAGAGGCTCAAAACATTTAATTTTGCCTTTCTTCCGTGAAAAATACCACAAATCATTCTGATAAAACCCAGAAGCATTTTTACTGAATCATGGAGGCTGCAAATGGGAGGACTGCATGCAGTTTCCAAATCATAGGTTATACACCCACAGGAATTGGGGCCATTTTAATTTCATAGTTCTAACTAACTTTTCTTTCTGTCAATTAAAATAATGCAACAATGCATTTGTTGATCATAAATTGCAAGTGTCCTCTTGAAAATGCTGGCTTGTATTAAAATAGCTCATAACATAACCAAGATGATTTGGGGACTGGAGGCTAAAACATACAATGAACGATTGCAGGAACTGGACATGGCTAGTCTAGTGGAGATAAGGACCAGAGGAGACATAATAGCATTGTTCCAATATTTGTGGGGCTGTCATAGAGAGGAGGGGGTCAAGCTATTTTTTAAAGCACCCAAAGACCAGACAAGGAATAATGGATGGAAATTGAACAAGGAGAGATTCAATCTGAAAATAAGGAGAAATGTTCTGACAGTGAGAACAACCGACCAGCTTGCCTTCAGAAGCTGTAGGAGCTTCATCACTGAAAGCTTTCAAGAAGACACTGGTCTGCCATCTGTCAGAAATGGTGTAGGGTCTCCTGCTTGGGCAGGGGGTTAGACTAGATGACCTACAAGATCCCTTCCAACTCTGTTAATTTTTTTTAACATGTTTGAGATGTATTGGTTAGTGTTAAATGAGATTTTAAAAAACTAGGGCTTAAATCCTATTTCAGCAATTTCATTTTCATTTAATGAATACTGTCATTCTTCTACCATCACATGGAAAATAGTAAAACCCCTATCTTGAGGATACACATTAGAGTTATAACATAATATATTCTACAGATCAAATTAATACAAGATCACATACTAATTGAAACCACCAGATGAGAGGAACTGAAGCTACAGTTAGACAGAAGGAAGCCCCAATTCAATTAATTAAAACTAAGTTCCTGACTAAACATTCCTAACTTCATTCTCAAAATAATTGGCGGTTTTCTGACATTAAATTGAGCCAATTATCTATTGACTGTGGCATTCACCTAGCCCTCCTATTTGTCTTCATGTACAAATACAGAAATTTAATGTCAAAACTAGCCCTAAACATTTTCTTCGGCTCCTTTTTTCTTGTTCTCATTTAATCTCCCTGTCAAATTCCTCAGCAGTTGCTGAATTCTCTGTCAGTGAGGCAATTCTTTGCTTATTAAATTTAGAGAGTGACATGTCTATCCCCTATAATCTTCCTTTATTTAATTTTTTGTCTTTCGTTTCCACACCATGGTCCACAGGTGCTAGGATAGAAATGGTGATGCCATGGAAGAGACCGACAGGTTAGGAATCCCAGAGAACTGTTGAGTTTGACAAAGGGCTGAGTGATTCTGAAACACCAACATTAATCCATGTTTTCCCCCCACTTGTATCACTGGGTACAGATAATCTCCATTAAGCTACTATACTTGGTTTCAAAAACTGTTAAGCAATTGCTAAGAGTGAATGTGCTTTTGATCTAACTTCAGTTTTCCTTTGCTTTAGAGATCTGTGAAGACCATAAACAGGAGGATTGCTCATTTTTACTTTATTCCTTTTTTATTTACTTTACTTACATTTTACATTTTGTCATGACAAAATCTGGATTCATATGGAGAAATTGAATGTACAGTTATATCTGTCCTACAGCCAGCCCTCCTGTTCTTTTTCATACATGTTGTGTGTATATATTACATATTATACACATACACACACACACACGCACAGATTTCTTTTTGGAACAGTCATTTTGCCTCATAAGAGAAGAAAAATGGAAATGTTTTTTTAAACTGCTACCTGATCTCACTAATTTCAAAGCAGGATATGAACTATATTCGTCAAGTTACAATTGTAACAAAGCCTATCCACGGCAAGAGTAATTTGTGACAGTTGTAAATCTATTGGAAGCTAGAATGCAGTATTGCAGGCTAATTCTGCTGACTGCCAGGGGTTCGATCCTAACTGGGTCAAAGTTGACTCAACCTTCCCATCCTTCCAAGGTCGGTAAAATGGGGACCCAGATCGTTGGAGAAAATACGCTGACTCTGTAAATCACTTAAAAGAGGGCTATGAAGCACTGTGAAGTGGTATATAAGTCTAAGTGCTATTGCTATACCTAGTATGAATTTTGAGAATTATAGCTCAGTTCCTTGGAAGGCTTCAGGTACTGAAGAGATGCTTTAAGACAGAAATTTGCAGGTAAGTGGACTTCAACTCCCACAATTCCCCAGCCAGCACGATTGCTAAATTTGAGAAAAACTGCTTTAAAAAGTCACATCTCATAAGAAAATGACCATTACAGGCAAGAACTTACTCATGTTTGCAGCAATGATAACAAAAGGTTTCATGTAGGTTATTTTCATGTTCTTTGCCAGATTGTGAAAATAATCTTCATAGTGTTTCAGTAAGTGAGCGGTACCCCCTTCTGTCCTCTGGATGTGTTCCCAAAGGTCTTCTGTGCGAGGATCCAGTAAGGCACTACCTGTTTTTATGATATTCTAGGAGAAAAAGAAAAATATGCGAAGGAAAAAAATGTAACAATATCACACTTATTGTAGAAAGAAGCTGAACCGTATCCCCAACCCTAACCGAAACTCTTTATGCAGTCTAATGAAGGATGATTATTTTATTTTCAGTGTTTTGCTCTTCAGTGACTTGCACCTTTTTAATATACAGTAGATCCTTGGGTCACAACCGTAATCCGTTCCGGGATTTTGGCAGCAACCTGATTTGGTCGTGAACGAAAGCACGACTGTCTGTGCATGCATGGACAAAACACACACACACACACACAAAAAGCCACTGAAGGGGAAATCAGCATGGAAAGGGAATCTTTTTGCATTGATTTTGTTCACCACTTGATTTTTCAATCATGACCCAATTCAAAAATCGGTTGGATTTTTTGTTCGCCACCTGATTTTCCACTGTATTTCATAATTGGGTTTTCCAGTGTTTATAATTTTATTTAAATAGTTTTAGAATTTTAAACTGGATTATTGCTAAGTCTGAGAAATTGATAATTGTTACAAACAAACACTAAATAAACCACCTGTCATTAGAATGGCTGTTGGAAAATCCTCCTGAGAATGCTATAAATAGCCAAGAAAGCAAACAAACGGATTATCAAACAAATGAACCCACACATCTCATTGGAGACACAAATGACCAGGCTCAAATTACTTCATTTCGGTCACATTATGTGAAGATGTATCTCTCTGGAGAAGGCTCTAACACTGGAAAGGGAAGAGAAGAAGAGGGTGATCACTAGCAAGATGGATGGATTCAATTGGAGCAGTGAGGGATGAACTGTTGGAAGATCTGAGAAACCAGATCGAGGACAGATTGTCATGCAGAAAAATCTATCTATGGCAGCATTTCCAACTTTTCCAGATTGGTAGTCCGATGCTGGAGTGGGGAAAGAGGGAATGGTTTTGTGCGAGGGGCAGGCACGCCGTTCATGTCGGCCCACCACTCATGAGGCCTGGTCATGAATAAGCCATAGCTGGTAGTAGGCTGTGGCCCACAGGTTGAGGGTTCCTGATCTATGGTCTCTAAAAGTCAACACCAACTTGATGGCACATAATAAATAAATCATTACAGGTCGTTCTCAAATTACAATCACAAGTGTGCCTGGAAGTTTGGTCGTAAGCTGAAGCAGTTGGTCAGGAGATTATCATGTGACTTGACTTGATTTTACAACCAACTTTATTATAGTTATAAGTTGCAAATGACAATCATATAACCATAGGATGCTACAACTGATTCTGAGCAGGTTGCCAAGTGCCCAAAATGTGGACATGTGACTGTTCTGGGGCGGACATTTTAAGATGGTCAAATGTGTTTTACAGGTTATATGTATAAAGCACCCTTTGCAAGACTGTCCAAATTTCAAATGGTTGTTAAGTGCTCCTCATTAAGTGAGGACGACTTTTAAAATGGAAACTTATTTTTAGAAATCCATAAAACATCAGCTGGGAGAAATCTAAAAGAACTCTATTTTTTCTCAGTGAATTGAGGTAGAAATCATTCTTAGCTAAGATAGCTGAGTAATCATAAAAGAAAATGTGTATTACATTCAGTTGGATTCATATTTTCCAAGAATAGCATGCAATATTGTGAACATATAGAAGAATAAAACTCTTATTTCCTACATATTTGACATAAATGATACAACATATCATCATAAAACTACAGAGCTCTCTACCAATGCAGTTAGTTCTGCATAGCGCTGAAAAACTGAATGGAGTAAGAGGTGGTTTTTCCTGACCTTAGCATGGAAACTATAATACATTATATTTGTTGGCATTCATGCAAAATTATAAACTGTGTAATTGGAACACAAGCTATTTTTCAATGTTTGATACTTGATTTGTGAAAAAAGACAGATTTAACATTTCTTTCTTTGTTACACAGACATCATTTGGGCTATTTTTTTTAACTATTTAAAAGTGATTATTTAATATTAAGGAAATTTGGAAAGCATAGCTATAAAGTAAATACAGTTTCTTCAGGAAAAAAATGTTTCTTTTTATTGCAATTTGATAATACCAGAAAGGGTTTTTATTTTGTACAGTTTATAAAAGCGTAGAGAGATTGGCACTGGAGCTGTCATCATAGGATTATTGTTTCACAATGAGTTTAAACAAACTTCATGTTACACAGCGACTTGGTTCTTTGGAGGATGAATTCAATTATTTTTTGGTGAATCTAAAGCACATTCTTAGATTTCAAAAACAGAATCTCTATGCTCTGTGGAATTCACAACATTTTAATTCTGAGTACTGGCAGCAGTGCCAGAAAAAGGTGTGAACAGTCTATTTCCAATTTAACATCTTCCTTCAAACATGCAAACATCATTCAGTGTTATATCTCACTTTCATTATGCTGGAGCTCTTATAGAGTAATACATTGCAATGCATTTTCGCACAAAGCCATATAATCTAGGGCTCATTAAAAATATTTTTTTATACTAACAGGGACTTACCAGGTGAAAGAAGGAAATGATTCCAACATCCACCTCCCTATCACAGGTCTATCCTTTTTTTAAGGACCAATTTATCAGAAATGCAACTTCAGCCCAGAAAACACGACTAAAAATATGAATATATTGCTCCATTGCACTAAAGAGATTATAACAGTGGCCATGATGGGAATGACATGGGACTCGTGTCAGGGGCACCTTTGGTGGCCAAGTGCTAAGGCAGGACTTCCCTGAGACCCTCCTTCACTCTCATTATAATCTCCTTCTTTCCTTCCTTCCTTCCTTCCTTCCTTCCTTCCTTCCTTCCTTCCTTCCTTCCTTCCTTCCTTCCTTC
>BLBF01000022.1:2667530-2743072 GCA_015471245.1 Laticauda colubrina | reverse complement strand
TTCCTTCCTTCCTTCCTTCCTTCCTTCCTTCCTTCCTTCCTTCCTTCTTCATTCTCCTTTCTTCTTCCTTCCCCTCTTTCCTCATTTTCCTTCCTTGCTGTCTTCCCATCTTCCCATCTTTTTCTTCATCTTTCATCTTTCCCTTTCTCCTTTCCTGTCCCTTCTTGCATGCTCAAATGCAAAAGGGGAAACATTTCTCCATTTGTTTTGCTTTTAGTTTGTTTTTCTAGCCCTTCTGCCAGCAAAAACAGAACCTGTACATGCCCCCCAAGCTCTGTTTTCACTTGCAGAGGGCTGCAGGAGGCCACTGCAATCAAAAATGGGGCACCGGGAGCGGGGCGGCATATGCCGCCCCAAGCTACATTTTCACTGGCAGAGACACCACAGGCCGGTCTTTTGCTGTTTCCAAGCACTGGTGGACAGGATCTGGCCCATGGGCCTTGAGTTTGACACCTCTGCTGTAGATCCTTTTTTAAGCTATAAATATTTTTTTATCAACAGTTGGTTTTAGTTGAACTGCTTTAGAAAGCTTGATCATTTATGTGGCATTTCTGCATAGTGAAATAAAAGATCTATTAAGGCCTTTTATGCTTTCATCAAGCCCCTGACAGGACTTCCCTTTCATATAGTCAGAGAACTGAAAGGACTAGTAGATAAATAATGTGCAATCTTATGCCTCTGTTCACAGTGTCCTATCAAGGTATTGAGATTTAAGAGCTGACCAGTTGCTGTAAGGCTGATGCAATGTAAGGCTGATGCAATGAGGATGAATCAGCATTGGTATTGCCTTTTTAAGACTACCTATGGGTCCACAGAAGTCTTTACTTCTTTAAGAGGTGTCTTTGTAATGGTAGCCATTAGAGGGTGGGTTTCTCTCTCCTTGTGTCCGATATCCATTGCAGAGTTCTCTGGGCAGAATTAAAGATTGATTACTTGCCAGGTATTTGTCTACCACGTATATTTCTGTATATTCTGTCTTGTAGATAAACCACTGTTAAATGTCTTAAGCCTCTGTGTCTGTGTTTTGTTCATAATAGTAGTCACGCTGCAAACACTCTGACATGTCCTACTAAGAAAGAAGAATTGCATTCCCACATTTTTGGCAACTGATTGTCCCTAAGGGTCATATCCTTGTGCTTTTTTACTATCAGTTCAACATTCCTTACCTCATTAAATTCCACATCTCTTGTTGCAGCCAAATCAAACCCCTGTTGCTGGCTCTCATACTGCAACACCCTTATCATCATCTGGTACGCTATCCGCACATCATTTCCATGGAAGGAATTTGTGTGGTTTGTGGCATTCTGAAGCACTTTTGCTATCTGCACTGACTTATCACTGTCCATTTTTGTCTCATTATGGAGAAACTTCTCATTCTGACCAAAACAGAAAAATAAGGCAAAAATCAAATGTTAGGAAATAGATTTCATTTGTTTATTGTTAAAATCATTTGAAGGAATGCTGGATTCATTCTTTTAGATTCAATTTGCCAGTTGACTCACCTGTAAATAAACCTGTATGTCAGAGGTCCCCAAAGTTGGCAACTTTAAGACTTGTGGATTTCAATTCCCAGAATTCTGGAAGTTGAAGTCCACAAGTCTTAAAGTTGCCAACTTTGGAGACCCTTGCTGTATGTGGTAGAAATGTAGGCCAAGATGTAGGTTTGGTTTATATGTAAATATACTGTACTCTTTCAGGATATGAAGGCTATCTGGTGCATGTAAAGACATGCGTTTTTTCTGTACACATATAATCTTTTAGATATTTGGGCAGAAATTTTATGAAATGAACATTCTGCTCACGTTTGTCTGTCTATGTTTCTCTGCATATGCACTGAAACAGCAGTCCCTAACTTTTCTGGCTCTGTGGACCAGCAGAGGCGATGGGGTGTGTGTGTGTTTCATATGCATGTACGCCACTTGCACCAAGGGAGCTTTGCACACTTGTCTGTAGAGATTCTCAGTCATCCAGGTCATGATTGTCCCAAAGGTGCTTTTTCAGGAGGCAACTGGTCTTTCTTGTTTTTCGTTTTGAAGATGTTTCACTTCTCATCCAAGAAGCTTCTTCAGCTCTGACTGGATGGTGGGGAATGGAAGGATTTATACGCCTTGTAGACAGCTGGTCATTTGCATCCTTTTCGAGGGTCGCTGAAGCACTTGGAGGTTTATCTGTGTCCTTAGGGTCATCTGAATAGTGCTTCTGGTTCCTTTAGTCTGCATTTTTTTCCCCTCTGGAAATCAATTCTTGCTTCCACATCATTCAATGGGCGTTCATCCCAAATTTTATAGCTAAAAGCTACACAATTCCTGAAAGGAATATAAATCTTTCCATTCCCCACCATCCAGTCACAGCTGAAGAAGCTTCTTGGATGAGAAGCAAAATGTCTTCAGAAGAATTTGGATGCTTGACAAGTGACTTATATATGACGCTTGTAATGTCCCAGAGTCACGTGATCCCCTTTTGCAATCTTCTAACAAACAAAGTCAATAGGGAAACCAGACACACTTAACAACTGAATTACTAATTTAACAACTGCAGTGATTCACTTAACAAATGTGGCAAGAAAAGTTGTAAAATAGGACAAAATTCACTCAACAAATTTCTCACTTGGCAACATAAATTTTGGGCTCGGTGCAGTGTGGTGTGGTGCAGTGGTTAGAATGCAGTATTGCAGGGTAATTCTGCTGACTGCCAGCAGTTTGATTTTCACCAGGCTCAAGGTTGTCCTTCTGAGATAGATAAAATGGGGACCCAAATAGGCTAAATCTGTAAACCTCTTAGGCTGTAAAGCACTGTAAAGCAGTATATAAGTCTAAGTGCTATTGCTGTTTCTAGAATTTCCATGGCTAAGAAGGCAATTATTATATGAATCACACCTGATTTTATGATTTTTTTGCTGCAGTGATAAAGAGAATCACTGCAGTTGTTATGTGAATCATATGGTCATTAAGTGAATCTGGCTTCCCCCATTGACTGTGGGGAATAGCTGGGAAATAGCTAGTTTCTAGTTATTAGAATAGCTACTAGAATAGCTAGTTTCCCCATTGGAAACTAGCTGGGAAAGTCAGAAATTGCGACAATTTGACTCTGGAACTCTGTAATCATCATAAATACATGCAGGTTGCCAAGGGCCTAGATTTTGATTATGTGACTATGGGGATACTGCAATGGCCATAAGTGTGAGGATTGGTCATAAGTAACTTTTTCAGGCCTATTGTACCTTTGAATGGTCACTAAGCAAATGGTTGTAAGTCAAGACCTACCTGTAAATAACACATTACAACTTTTCCAAAAATATTACCAATTTCTATGGAACAATTAATACCGTGCTCAATAGGTACCCCATTCTTACCATGATTTTGAGAGTCACAAAGCTAATGGTAGTACAGTTAAAAAGTTGAGGGGACAGCCAGCCTTTTTCACTGCTACAATGCCGAACAGCGTTTCCTTAAAAAAGAAAATCAATTAGTGAGAAATTCAAGTTTATCATTGTGTTTAATTTATAAGAAAATTAACCTTTTATAGCTTTTTATTCTATGCAAATAGATGCTTAATGATTATATACAATTATAGGCAAGAAGCACTTCTAATTATATTTTTTTAAAGGGGCATTTTACAACAGAATGCTATGTCGATGGTGTTTGGTGGCGGTGGTATTGGTGGCAGTTTAATCAGGGGTGGGATTCTGCCAGTTTGGACCTGTTCGGGTGAACCCCAGCTCCAAAGATCATCTGGGAGCGAACCGATTTGCTCTGATGATCAAGTGGCCCCGCCCCTGTGCTGTACTGACCTTTATTGTCTCAGCTGATCAGCGTGAAAGAGCGGATTGCTTCTCCTCAGCTGTTTTACTCCCCCCAAAGTAATATCGCAGGTAAGGATTTTTGCATTGATGTTCACGAGCGCATCAGGTGTGCATCAGGTGCGCACAGGCGTGATCTCTGAACCAGTTGTTATACTGGCAGCATCCCACCCCTGAGTTTTACCAGTTAAATGAGAGTCAGTTTGGTCTAGTGGTTAAGGCAACAGGTTAGAAAGCAAGTGTGTGAATATGACTTCAAGTCCTGCTTAGCTCTGAAAGCCAGCTGGGTGACTTTGGACAAGACATCTTCTCTCCATCCAACTCACCTCACAGAGCTGTTTTTGGTAGGAAACCTTTCGTACAACTGAAGACTCTTGACCAATATATAAGAGCTTTATTATGGAGATTTTGCAAAAGGGAATTCTGTGCTTGTGGCCACAGAAGACATGTTTCCTGGGAAGGCTGGGGTTTATATACAGTTTCAAATATACAGTCTCTGCCCCTTTCCGGGTTCACAATCTATCCATCTACATATCACCCAACGCAATACCCTATTATTGTAGCATACCATCTGTTTAACATATCACAGAGTGGGAAGGTGTGTTGGGTATGTTAGCCACCTTGAGTTATTTGTGAAAATAATATAGGTTGGATGTAAATAAATGAATGAAGAAATAATGAAATCATTAAAGAGAATAGAAAAGAGTTGGAAGGGACCTTGGAGGTCTTCTAGTCCAGCCTCCTGCTCAAGCAGGAGAACGTATACCATCTCAGACAAGTGACTGTCCAGTCTCTTCTTAAAAACCTCCAGTGAAGAAGCGCCCACAATTTCTGGAGGCAAGCTGTTCCACTGGTTAATTGATTTTCTACATTTGTCATTATAAATATGCCATTATAATGCAGAATAAAAGAGAAGATTCTGATTATGTTTTCAAAAGTTTTATTTTTCTACTCCCTCTTATGTTTCAACTACCAAATTGATTGCTTTGTCTAAATGGAATTTTTAATATGTTCTTAACATGTTATGTCTGGGCGAAACAGACTTCCATCTTCAAGCTTTCATAGACAACTTTCTTCCATATGTCAACCAACCTTTTAGAATTTTTATTTTTCCCAACACTTAACCTAGAATAACACTTTATATATCTAACAATTACTTACCCACTGATCCCTTAGGACATGGAACAGCAGCAGGTTGCCCAAACTTGGTTTGTGGCCACCAAATGCCAGCTTCAAAAGCTTTGGGACATCCATTGTAAACCACTACATGAGATTAAAGTGAAAGTTATATACATATATATATATATATTCTTGTCTTGTTTTGGAAAGATGAGAAGTGTATATAATCTTGCTCAATGTTCAAAGCCTTTATTGTCATCATGTATACTATGAAACTGGTTTAGCCTCTACTAATACTAATACTATACAGGAATACAAGACAACATCAACTTCAATACAAGTAGTTAGGGGAAAAAAACTAGTCATACGTTTCCATACATACGTCATATTCTGTGCAACATGTATATTACTCTGGTATATGATCTTATATCATGGTATATACATATTACACACTATACTGGCACCAGTGAAATTTAACATATTAACCTGTTTGTGGTGCTATATTGTGTTTTGGAGTCTGACAGCCCATGGGTAGAAGCTGTTTTTAAACCTGTTTGTCCGGCTGGCTATACTTCTGTGTCTTTTGCCTGATGGTAAAAGTGAAAAGAGACACTGGCCAGGATGTGAATTATCCCTAAGTATCTTGAAAAAGAAATAAAAAACAAAACAAAAAAACTTTTTTTCTGCAAGGGTTCCAACCAAAAAGTTCCATTATTCATAATTTATTGTAATATATTGCTTAGACTGAGTTTGCCATAATATTTAATCAAAGCAAATCTCTCAAGGATGATCAGCCTACATTTATCCTTAAATTTAATTCCTTTCTTTAAAATTGATTTATCTTCTCCCTTGCTGCTTCATTGAGAATTGAAGATAGCCAACAATGATTAAAATACAAAGAAATTTAAACCTCACATTAAAACAAGAATGTGAAATTAAAATCTTGGCAAAACTATGTATCTTGGGCTTTTCTCAAGTGGAAAAAATGTACTTCAGAACCAACTCCTGAATCAACTATCCTTTCGTAAAATTGCTAAGGAGAATAAAAAACCTGCTATACATTAACAGACAAGTCAAACAACTGACAGGCTAACATTAATTCTGAATGGTAGATAAAATAATGTCTCTGGCATTGGGAATATAAATTATTCAAATCAGTCTAGGAAGGGTATTCTATTATGAGCCATCTCTAATTAGAAGGACTCTAATCTACTATCTCTAATAGCTTCCCGCCTCTTTTACAGAAAACCATGCACAAAATATGTGAATAGTATAGAATAAAATAACAGAGTTGGAAGGGAGCTTGGAGATCTTCTAGTCCAACCCCCTGCTTAGGCAGGAAACCCTATACCATTTCAGACAAATGATTGTCCAATCTCTGCTTTAAAAGTTCCAGTGTTGGAGAATTCACAACTTCTGGAGGCAAGCTGTTCCACTGATTAATTGTTCTAACTGTCAGGAAATTTCTCCAGGTTGCAAGTATACAAGTATATATGTATATGGTACAAGTATAGTTGTATATGAATGCAAAAAATACTTCAGGTTCACTAGTTTTATGCTTAATGCTTTAGTATAAAACTATGAGAGTTGTGTTTGTCACTGGGATATTTTTAGAACCAAGCATAGAAGTGTTGAAAGGAGCAAGTGGGAGGGAGGATTGAAAGAAATCCAATATCACAAGAAATATATGGAATACTGAAGTTTTTAAATACGAAAGCTAATAGAACAGAAAAAGGACTACAAGCTCATTGCTCAGAGTCCAGCCTTTTCACTCTCAACTGATTCATCAGCTCTCAATCAATACCAATATAGCTTGGTTTGGATCCTCTCCATAGAATTGTTATTTGTTCCCATGGCACAACAAGAAAGATGGATCAGAGCAAGTCACAAGCTGCTGGTGTCTAGACAACAGAAGGAGCCTATTTTTATGCCAGGAAGAACATTTGCGCCTATCCATCTTATTTCCACAGGCCTCAGAGATAGCCAATTCCATGAAACAATTTAATCTTCAATTTCAAATTCTTCATTAGTAGATGATAAAAAATAGATACAGGTAAGTCCTCGACTTTCAACAGTCCATTTAGTGACCACTCAAAGTTACAACGGCACTGAAGAAAAATGACCTATGACCATTTTTCACAGTTACAATCTTCCCAGTATCTCCATGATCATATGATCAAAATTCAGATGCTTGGCAGCTGATTCATATTTATGACCACTGCTGTGTCTGGGGGTTATGTGATTCCTTTTTGCGACCTTCTGACAAGTGAAGTCAGTGGGAAAGCCAAATTCACTAAACAATGGGGTTACTAACTTATTAATTGCAGTGGTTCAGTTAACAACTGAGGCAAGAAAGATCGTAAAATGGGACACAATACACTCACAAATGTCTCACTTAACAAAGGACTTACTTAACAAGAGAAATTTTGGGTTCAGTTGTGATCATAAGTTGAGAACCACCTGTATAAGTAACTGGCTATATCTAATTTTTATTTACCTCTATGGCAGTCAACACTGCTCAAAATGGAGGACAAATTTTCAAACGTAGCAAATGGCAAACCAAGAAGATACCTTCACATCCATGAGGTGTAACTTCAGCAAAAGGATTATCACAGCGATTACACTGTCGTCCGATCACTCCTGATTTACAGGGACATTGTCCAGTTTCCATGTCACAAGTGCGAGTATGGGAACCAGAAGGGAAACAATCACATGGATAACAAGTGTCATTTTTCTGTGGTCGGTAATAGTTTGTCTGGAAAGAGGAAAATCCATCAGTCAAGGCTATCAGAAATGCAATGATTTGAATATAGGATTATTTAAAAAACCCAGGAATCCTGCCTTTTTCCCCCCTAGGAAAATGATACTTAAAATAACTTTTTGTGTACAGACACTGAACTCAACAGCTGGACTTTTTCAAGTTTCAAAATCTAACATGGAGATAAAAAAATGAGATGGTAGGGCATAAAGTGGAATATAAACCGGAATCTTTCTTACTCAGAATCATAACAGAAAAATATAATACAGAGATGATTTATTTAATAATGCATGTGATCATGGCAGCAAGGTTAACTTTTGCTCAAAAGTGTAAAGATAAAAAAATTCCCGATGAAAGTGAAGTAATAAAAAAGATATGGACTAGTGCTGAGATGGATAAATTAACTTTGGAAATGAAAGATAAAGATGAGACAGAATATTATAAAGTATGGGATAAATTCTATCAATGGTGGGGAAAAAGGAAGGATCTAGAATCAAAAGAAAGTAGGGTTGGCAGAACAGATGATTAGAAATAGAAAATATTGTATAAATGTATAAAAAACATGTATTCTATGCCATAATGTGTATGACAAACAGGATTGTCAGGACAGTCACACCATGTCCAATGTTTTTAACAATAAAACTTTTGAAAAAAAAGATAATTCTTATTCCAATAACTCCCAAATCTACCCTTATTTTTTTTCTTGAAACATAACTTTAAGACCAAGGATATAAAAAGGAATTTAGAGGTTTTGAAGATGTATGGAGATTTAAGTTAAATTTCATCAATATTATTCAATTCTGAATTGCCTGAAGTGTGATGCAAAGAATGATCCATTCCTTACCTTACAACGACATACTCCATTTGTCTTATTGCAATCAGGATCAAATCCTTTACTGATGTCACAATTACATGGCCCACAAATGGGATTTCCCCACCAGCCTCTGGGACAAGGTAAATCAATTCTACAGAGGAATTTGAATGTTGAAAGATGTAATAATCACTACTCTCGTTCAAAATGATGTAAAGATGAGTTTAAAAAAAGATATTCTCTTTCGCCGAAAAAAGCAATGCATGTCTTGCCCTTTTGTGCTAACATTTCATAAATTCATATACTGTATGTATGTGTGAATTTATAAAATATTATACATGAAATAAAAGAACATACACCTTATACATACACACACTTCAGGCTAAGTTCTCTGACTTCTGTAACAGATAATTTCTTAGAGAGATTGTCAGGTGTGAACAACCAGACTCACACATGTAAAATTGAAACTAGCTACTTTATTGTTCAATGTCTATTTCACAGGAATCTTCCCAAACAAGCAATTTCATTTTAAATCATATTTTATTCCAATTGCACTTTAAATTGCTTTTATCAAATTGTAGTAATAATTTGTTTCTGGAATTCTGCATTTTGATATGGCCCAAGGGCTAATCAATAAAGTTTAATAACTTCAGATTAATTCCCCATTTGATTCCTCCCCCTGAATGAGACATTGCTTTCCAACATCAATTGTGTGATGGTACTTAGCCAACTATAATTGATCTCAGCTAGCTGAATAGAGTCAGACCTGGCTAGTACTTGAACAGAAAAACACAAGGAAACCCCAGGATTGTAGCTCAAGTGGGAAGACAAACATACATGCCAAAAGAAGGAAAGAGCAAGCTATTTCTGTATGGTTGCCAAGAAATCACTAGGAATAGAACTCAACATGGAAAATTTCCCAATGAAAAATACAATAGAATGGTATGAATTAAATACGACTAAATAAATTATCTCACATATTTTGTTTGAAACATAATGGTTCACTTTTATGTATGTTTGTATGTGTGAGAGATTGTAGAGAGTACAGGTAGTCCTCGACTTACAATGGTTCATTTAGTGACCATTCAAAGTTACAACAGCACTGAAAATAATTACTACTGACCAATTTTCACACTTATGACTGTTGCAGCATCACTGTGATTACATGATTTATATTCAAATGTTTGACAATTGACTTAGTGGTGGGATTCAACATTTTTTACTACCGGTTCTGTGGGTGTGGCCTGGCTTGGTGGGTGTGGCTTGGTGGGCATAGCAGGGGAAGGATACTGCAAAATCCCCATTCCCACCCCACTAACCTGCTTTCCAGCTCCGTTCTCCTGTGCAGGGAAACAACAGAAGAGCCAGCCAATTAGCTGGGACTGGTCAGAACCTGCTGAATACCACCTCTGAACTGACTCATATTTACGACAGTTGCAGTGTCTCAGGGTCACATGATTCCCTTTTGCAACCTTCTGACAAGCAAAGTCAATGGGGAAACCACATTCACTTAACAAGCGGGTTACTAATTTAACAACTGCAGTGATTCAGTAAAAAAGTGTGGCCTGAAAGGTTGTAAAATGGGGTGAAGCTCACTTAAAAATTTCTCAGTTAGCAACATAAACTTTGGCCTCAATTGTGGCCATAAATTGAGGATTACCTGTATTTAGAAAGGAAAAGAAAACTAGCCAAAGTTCTTTGCTTACTTGCTTTCACAGTACTGTCCATAATAGCTTTGTCCACATTCACAGGTGTATCCATGAGAAGAGCTTGGTTTATGAATACAAGTAGATACATGTTCACATGGGTTCAAACTACAAACATCAACACAATCTGTTCCAAAGTACCCTGAGAAGACAAGGATACAGTCACAGAGAAAACTGAGAACTTATTAATGTTCTAAAATTCTCAGAAATAAAAAAAATTGGACACTAATAACACTTGAATTCTCAAGACCTTTTTGTATAGCCATCAAAAAAGTTATTTTTGTTTAGAAAGAGCGAGCCCACATATACTACAGATGATCTAATATTGTGCAGCCACGTATGGAAGAAACTTAAGTGCTATGCTGCTTAAGGTATTAAAGGAACTAATTTAAAATATGCTTCTTGATTTCTGAATGTTCAAAAAAGGGCTTAATGATATACCTAACAAGTATCTCACAAATAGAAGTTGTTCAGGAGCTATCATTCAGACAAAGGGGTTTGGAAATAAGCTCTGTAGTAGTATAATGGGAAGCCTGTATTAACCCTATTAAACCTTACATTAAACATAATTATTGGGATTTACTTTTTAAGTAAATATGGATTAACATGTCAGTTATGCAGTTTAAGGCTCAAAATAAAACTCAGTCTGTAAAAAAAAAAACCTGAATTATATAAAGCAGGTTAAAATACTTTTTAAAAACTAAAATCATTTTGAAGTTTAAACAAATAACAATTCCATTTTATATTTCAATCACATTTAATCTTGTGATCATATTCAATTGTATATAAATTATTTTCTTTTCCAACACTTATGTTATGGGGCAAGAAGTGGACAGTGAAAATTCTTCCAATTAAAACAAATACAAGAGATTCTGGAATTTTTGTTTAGTTTTGATAGATATTGTAGCATTTTCTTCACTTCCCGCCAAAAATGAAGATGGTGATACTTGAGAAAGTAACAAGAGCCGAGTGTCATTCAGAAATGTGTGTAGGACTATCACTTCCCTTGCACGAGATTATAGGCAGGAATTTCTGTTCAGCTGCCAAATTATAGGAAAACATTCTTAAACATACAGTTCCATAAAGTTCAGAACACTGGATTTTACGACCAACTTGCGACAAGCCATAATTACCTGGGTCACAGATACATGAATAGCTGTCCCAGTCATCACTACAATAGCTGTGAAGGGGACAAGGGTTAGAATTACAAGGATTATCTACTTCACAGCCATCCTTCACATTAATCTTGACTGCTTGTTTCATGTTCAGTGTAGCAACATTTGTAGATGTTTCTCCCATCCTCACTCCCTGAAAAGAAAAAAAAGAGACCAAAGGAATAATCAACTAATATATATATCACAATATAAAGCATAGTGTTGTATTGGTGGTATAGGAGAAAGAGAAACAATTTCATATACTCCTTTGATGTAATCATAAAAAGACATTTCAAACTTCAAAAAATCAAGAGAGAGAAGCGACTTAGAACTAAGGAGAAATTTTCTGACAGAACAATTAATCAGTGGAACAACTTGCCTCCAGAAGCTGTAAATGCTCCAACGCTGGACGTTTTTAAGAAGAGATTGGATAACCATTTGTCTGAAGTGGTGTAAGGTTTCTTGCCTAAGCAGGGGGTTGGAGAAGACCTCCAAGGTCCCTTCTAATTCTGTTATTTTATTCTATTCTAACTTTCACTTCTATTTTTTGCTTAAGCATGCCTTGGTTAAGCCCAACACGTTTATTTATCTGTTTATTTCTAGATTTATAAGGCCCCCCTACTTAAAAAGTGCAACTCTGGGTGGTGTACCACAACTAAAAACAAACAATAAACCCCCACAACATTAAAATATACACAAAGCAAAAATATGAAGGAAAGACTTTTAAAATAGCAAACAGGAACCATAATACAACAACCAAGAGGGAACTCCCATTCAACTGTTCTCAAATGCCTGTGAGAAAAGCTAGGCCTTCAGTGCTTTCCCTGAAACGAAGCTTGTAATATTCTGGGTGGGAAGGGAAATTGTCCCAGAACACATGGACAGCCACTGAAAAGGAAAAATTCCTAAGTCCAATAAAGCAGGGGTCCCAACCTCCGGGGTGTCTCCCCACTCCCCACAAAGCCAGAAAGGTTGGAGAACTCTACCATAAAGTGAAAAGATTTAAAAGTGGGAACCAGAGCATGGACTTCATGTAGAAGTGTATGGGGCAGGCAGATATTTTTGGGAGAAGGTAATCCCTAAAGAAACATGTCCTTATGCCAGGTAAGTCTTTTTAAAAAACCCATCAGTACCAGAAGTAGGATTCAACATTTTTTTACCACCGGTTCTCTGGGCATGGCTCGCTTTGCATGTGCCAAACACCCACTTTGTGCACACACAGAGGGACTGATACTGGCCTTCTCTTGCAATCCTGCACACTCCCTGTGTTTTCAACAGCTAATGCGCGGCAATCCGCTGTGCCGCGCAAAGCAGCTGAGCTTCAGAACCAGGAAATAAAGGCCTGTATAGAGCTGGGGCACATGGGAGGGCCCAGCAGCTGATCGTCGGAGTGAACCGGTGATCCTTGGAGATACCTGTTCAGTCGAACCAGCCCGAACCAGTAGAATACCACCACTGACCTGCACCCATATATCTATTGGGAGCTAGTCAGTGCAGAGACTATTGGTGTTCTTTGGACACACTGAGCTGTACCAAGAACTACCTGTGCCACTACATTCTGCACTATAAACTTACCAATGGACTTCAAGGGCTGCTCCATGTGTAGCCACCTCAACCAGAACCAAGGATACAAACACTCTGATTCCCAGGTATTTATTTATTTAAAGATTTTGGTGGATGTTTCAAAAAGAAATGAGCCTATTTCAAACTCTAGTAGTTTATGAACTGCACTAAATTAGAGTTTGGGCTTTGAACAAAAGCCCACATGGAGATTAATGTATCTCCCTTGGTTTTTTCCATGCTGGAAATATTGAGAGTCCACACCCACTGCCTACTGTGGTTTATTCATGGCTGACATCATGCTGAAGGTTGATTAATGCGATGGGACTCTGATGGGGTGTGCATAAGTGCACCAACCGTGCCTACCGTCCCTGTTCTATTGTTTTTTTATTTTTCTTATAAGTATATATCTCATGTATTCAAAACTATATTTATTCTTATACCTGTATCTTGTAAGTGATTGATAAATCAAATAAATACAGAAAAAAAATACTAAAATGTTCCAAAAATTAAACGAGTCAATTAGAAGTATTAGGTCAAAAACCCATTTTTCTTAAAACTAAGTTGTTAACTGTAGATCTGAGCAAAGAATCTTTTTAAAAAGTTATTTCATAAACCATGAACAAAGCATTCCTCCCCAAAGTGCTTAAAGAAGCTGCATCTTTTGAAAAGTTGACAAAGTTGCTTTGAGGCTTTCCCAAGCCCTTTGCATGTCTGTCTCTGCACATTGACTCTGTCCCAGACCATATGATTTACAAATGCATGTTCAGACAATTGGAGACACTTTCTGAAGCAGCTGCGTGAATCTTCCAGAGGATAAAGCTGCTTTAATATGTCAAAAATAGTGCTTAGTTTCCATCGATGTGTTTGCATAAAAGCCTCTTCTGAATGTTTTACAGAATAACATTTCCAAGTAATTAAAACATCTGAATGCAATTCCAACGAACAAATTCAATTAAAATCAAAGAAACTCATAATTAGGCACTTAAACTCATAATCAGGCACTTTTAAAGAGAACACTACTCATTTTCTTTCTGCTCTCTCCCTTCTCTTGTCTTTGACAAAGCTAGAATTCTTCTCATAGTTAATGTAAAGTTATTTATTTTCAATTTTTTCACCTGTAGACAGCCATAGAAGCCCTGCTGCACAGAGACTAGATCTCCAGAGACACCTCCTACAATAATGCTTTTCATTTTTAGTCCAGGTAGCTGATTTCCAATCTGCACAGTGCTCTAAAAAGAGGAAAATAGGGGAGATGATTAAAGCTATTCCATAAATTCTTGTTACAGTATTTCACTGATATTGTTTTTAAAGCAAGAATAAGTCTGAAAGTGGTAATAGAAGCTATTCATGTTGTGCTTCTGATAAGGAAGCCATTCCAAAAAGTATAATGCCTTCCCCTGTTCAACACCATTTCAAGAAATAAGTGGCAATGGTAATTAATCTTTCATGAATGAATAAATCTTCTGTCACTAACAGGTAGAAGCCAAGTAGTATTAAATCTTCCAGTAGAATCCAGTGTACTCTATGTAGGCTTTGGTTATCATGAAATCCATATTGCAAGAATTATAATGCCCATGTAGTTCAGATTTCCCTGTTCTGCTAGTGAAGGTTGGAAGGACTTGAGCATTAATTAAATGTTTGCCATCCAACGCCCAACAAGAGTTCCCAAATAAAAAACAAGAAAAAAGTACAGAATGTTTTAAAAATGGCAAAGATGACAAAAAGGGGAGTTACAAAAAAAAAATGAGTCCACATGATGGAAAGGGGATTTCACTACCCTTCTTCAAAAGGGAGGGTGTCAAATTCTTGAGGGAAAACTTAACTGTACAAAGGAGGCATGGCTACAGGGAATGCATCCTTCTAAGATCCCAACAGCTGGTGTTAATTGAAGGATTCCACAGCACATGAATCCAGATTAAATTGGCGAGACAGATATTGCGGAAGACAGGTAGTCCCTCATATAACCAGGTCCTACACCATGTAAGGTTTTATGGGTATTAATCAGCCCCTTGAATCATACTTAGAAACAAACTGGCCACCCCCAGTGCAGCTTGCGAAGCTATTGTGTTAAGTGGCCATACTAAGACATTCCCATCACTGCTCATGGTACTGTACCTTATTTCTCCAGGAAGACATACAGACTGAACACACACTCTTAAATGGGTAAGAGCAACCTCATTCTATGTTAATAATTTATGTAGGTGGCCTGAATACCTATAGCTACTCAATATTGGTAGAATTGAGTCAAGAGATAATTCTTCCCTAACCAAATCCTCACAACCTCCAGCACTGGGATAGAATATTGCCAGCCTCCCTTGGCACACTGGGGTTGAAGGATATAATTTGGCATCATCAGCATATTGATGATATGGAACCCCAAAATGGCAGATCACCTCATCCTGTGATTTTATATAGATGCTGAAAAGGAAGGAAAGGAAGTTGAACCCTGAAACATCCTACAAAGGAATGAAGCTCCCTTTTCCCACCAATCAAGCAAAAATGGCCCCAGAGAAAGGAAGAGAACCATGAAAATGGTGCCTCAGTCCAGGGGCCAAGTCTGAAAGATATTGTGGTTTTTGATATCAAAACTGCTATTGAGGTGCACAAGGATCGATGCATCACAAGTCATCTACTGTACAAGTGCAACCAAAACTTACTTAGTAGTAAATCCTGGTCTGATATCTAACTGAAACAGATCTAAATAATATTCTCTCTAGGATTTTCACCAGCTGCAGATGTACTTGAGTTCAACATACAGACCTGGATCACACTGGGTTAGGAATAGCTGGCAGGTTATAACACAACTGTTAAAGAAAAATATATTTCTGAATCTATGATAGAAACAATGAGAAATGACTTCATTCTAGCATGCTGACACATATTCTGGCCATTCCTGTCTCATTTTGATAATGAAAGATTATGGATGTCATCTTACCTGATACATGCCATAATCCAAGGACACAACAGCAAGATACTTGATGTCTTTGCCATCTTTTGCACTCTTCAACTCAATTAGCAAATGATGCCATTCACCATCATTGATCCGCACTTGGGTCATCCTCAAACTAGCCACCTGATTCTGTCCATCATAGACCTCAAATACCACATATTTATTCAGTATCTGTTGAAAACATATCTTTAGTTGATGAAAAAACAACAACCTTGAATTGCTGGGAAAATGCTGTATATACATCAAAATATATATGCAATCCTTGGAAAATAGTTATAAAATACAGGTTATTTTTTTAAGACTTTATTATTTATTCTTCAGCGGATTACTAATATGTAGATAAATATTCTATCTATATTCAGTATTAGGTCCACTGTGAGTGGCAACTCTCAATTAAGAATTGTCCACCCTTCTAGATCTATATGCACTGATTAATATTTAAAGCAGTCTTGATTTGGCAAAAATATTTTTCCTTCTGCTAAAACAAACAGCGGAACTAAAAAGTTAGTATCCCTACTTAAGACTGCTCAGCTGAGTGAACTCTACAGTTTTGTGATATTCTGCAACTTCAAGGATGGTCAACTTCAGGTTTGCTCAATCTGCTTTGCTTTTAACTATGTCCCAGAGCTGACTGTAAATGAAATATGCATAAGACTGTACTGTTGAATTGTCTTCATAGCTAAGAAAGACATTTTACTGTTTGCCATTTGTGATTGAGTTGATAAAGCTAACATACCTGTATATTAATCTTAGATGATATTCCTGCATCAGCTTGCATTAAAACACCATTAACTTTGCGAGTTCTAAACATGAGACCAATGTACCATGGTATAGAAATAGTGATATCAAGGTTATTCCAGGTGATGATGCTTTCACCAGTGAAACGCTGAGGAAAAGGCATTGCTATAACACAAGGCAAAGAGAAGACAACCAGGATTACTTAATGAAATATTTTAGAATGAGGGGGAAATTTTCAGAACATTCTTAATTATACCCAAAATGAATATTGCATGGTACCAGTAAGGATATAAATAAAGCCAGGAGACTTTCAGCTTCTGGGATCTCCCTTCTTTTTCATTAGAAATCCAAATATTATCAACTTAAGTCTAATGCAAAACATAAACAAGAAAAAAAAGAACTCCCTGTCCAGAATATAGCCTTTTCAGAGAAATACCCACTTTTGTTTATTTCAACCTTTCTTTTTTTCTTCTATGTAATTTTAGGTTGGGTTTATTTTTTCCCAATTGCTAATGTCACTAGATAGCAAAATGATCTTTATATGCAGAAACACGTTTCTTCAGCAAAACCTGTGGCCTATTGATTTTGTAGACAATACTAAAAAAAGTGAAAAAGCTACACAATTTAATTAAGGAGCAGCAAAATTAAAAGGCATTTTCTAAACACTGATAGCAAAGGACTATAGATTCTGTAGACCAAAATATCTAGAGAAATACCCAATTGTCCACATACAGCCTAGAAAAGTTGAAGGCTTCTGCCACAGGAATCATACTTTTTCTCTTTGTGGCAAAATTGAGACTGTTACTTAGCCTACACAAATATTAATAGCCAATATGAGAATTCATACATTTCACCAAACAGAACGTAAAGTTTACTATGTACAGCTCATCTGTAAAGTTTCTGTCCATGGAGAAATATCATATATTGAATAACAAGCATGTTATTCTCAACTGTAGTTATAAAAAGGCATTGAGCTTAGCTTTGAATTTATAAAAGGTAGCAAAATCCAGTAAAATGTTTAAAAATGTATGTATGAATGTGGTTCTGACAATTTCTGGGCCCTGGTAATAGTAAGGATGCATGCTATTTATTACTGTCTATTAAGAATCTGACTGTGTTATTTTTATGGCCCCAAGGGGCAGCAAAATAACACATTTATAAAGGAGCTGACAAGCCCAAATTTGTGGTTGCTGTGTCACCTATGCCCCAGGCAAAAAGCACTTTGATCCTATGAATATATTTTGTTCCCTAATGTGCAATTATCCTCAGTGCTTTTACTTCTGGTTCAATTTGATCATTTGTTTAAAATTCTCCTTTTTTGACATTACTTATTTTCCTTTATGTATATTCTGCTCCACATATCTATCTTACAAGTAATAAGTAATTGATCTTACCTATGTACACTTGAAAATAGCATGAATCAAATGGTTTTTGAAAGTAGATTTCTGCAGAAAACCAATTATGCTACGCAGAAGGACTGTGTTTAAGAATTTGCTTTAGCTGAATTTCTTCCACAACATGGGAACAAGAACTTGCACAATGCATCACATAGATTCTGACTTCAATCGTGATTAGAGATTAACATGCTATCAAAGTTTATTACAAAAAGCCTTAATAAGAAGCAACGATGATTCAAAATGATTTTGCATCAGCTCAAAGAAAAACACGAAAAAGACCCAATCCTCTAAACATAGTATACCATTTTGACTGTTGTTAACAGAAATGATGGCAGAACATAAGTATTGTTCACAATAATAATTCTTTGGAATCTTTAGGCAAATTAACAATATTGGGAGAATCATTTTTTAATTGTTTTCTGAAAGACAGTTCATCCAACTGATTTTCACATTTTCTTGGAAGCATAAAGATTCACACTTATATTCTTAAATGCACTTAGTAAATTATGAATAGGCAGTTCAAGTTCTCAGAGTGCCCAGATGTCATTAAGTAGATAGAGTTTGCAGAAGTACAGTGTAATATTTAGAAACTGCTGCTTTTAAAGGCAATATGGAGGCAAAGACAATTCAGAAAGATTGGTGGAAAGCTGATATTCTTACTGTAAATATATATTTACAGGTTGTTCTTAATGCTGATTTTCTCCTGCAGCATGAGAGAGTTGTACAGTACAGTTATTATTTAGGAAGTATTCCTGGGCGAGTGGGGGACACACTGAAATTCAAGGAACCTAGCCAGCATTTTCCGTGTGTATAAACTTTAAACTACCCTCTCATATTCATTGCCATCTGCTAAAGAGTCATAGATGTAGTACAGAATACAAATTTCCAACCTGGGAACAAATAAAAAAAAAATATCCTAAAGACTGAGGCTGACAAATGGGAACAAAGAATTGCAATGAAGGATATGAATGAGGATTTTGTTCTCTGTTAAGATATACAGTGCGTTCAGGAAGTATTCAGACCCCCTTCACTTTTGACAATTTTATTATGCTGCAGCCGGATTCTACACTTGTTGAAATTTATTTATTTTTCCTCATTAATCTACACTCAGCACCTCATAATGACAATCTCCCATTCCAAGTGTGTAAATCTTGTTGAGTCATACCCCAAAAGATTTGAGGCTGTAATTGTAATTGTCAAAAGTATGTCAACAAAGTACTGAGTGCCAATACTTATGCCAATATGACATTTCAATTTTTTTCTTTTTAATGAGGAAAAAAGTGATTTTCAACCACTGTAGAATCAGGCTGCAACATCACAAAATTGACAAAAGTAAAGGAGGCCTGAATAGTTTCTGAATGCACTGAACAAGTGACTAAAGAAAGTCATTATTTTAATGAATTATTTTATGTGTGAGTGATTTCCTGCCCCAGTGATTATTAAAAAAAGGTTAAATTTAATTAGGACAGCATTATTAACTAACAATATTAATCAGTTAAACAGGGATCATTTTCAACTGAAGCATTTTCACTGAAAAAAGATTGAAGATTGATTTTATGTGTTTAGAATAAATTGCCATATAGTAAAGATAATGCTACATAATGGGCATGGCTTGCCATCCAGAGATACTATGAGCCAAACTTCCCAACCTAATACCCTTCAGATATGTAACTCTTAGATTTCCCAAGTCAATTATTTAAATGAGCCAGTTCCAGCATTTACTCAATACTGTGATAGTCCAAGGCATTTTCCAAGTTCTTTAACTCTGCTCTGTGGTTTTAGTCTTTTATTCCAGCTTCCTAGAATTCCCAACTAGCACAGAAATAATTGGTCCACGCATACCGGGAATTGTAGTTCCAAAATATTTGGAAGGTACCAAACTAACAAAGGTGCAGTGGATTATTAGATTCCTGCAAATGCCTGGTTTAAGAGGGTGTAGATAGGGTATATAATACATTTAATAAAGAAGGCTATTGTATCATAATTAACATTTGCTCACAAGCAATGCAATATTTCACATACTCAATCAAAAGCAGGATCCATTGTTTTTACCTTGTTCACAGTTTTTCCCCCCATATCGCAGGGGGCAATCACAACTGTAAGTATTCCATTTGCTCACACAGGTACCACCATTCTGACACCAATTTGTGGTGCAATAATTCTTCTGAGCTAAGCAACCTGCAATTCCAAAAAAAAAAAAAAAAAGTTCTGTCCTCAAGACATTCAGCTTTCAAGTTGTAACAAGCTGTGCTCTGGATTAGTGTCATGCTTCGGAATAGGCTGCAAAACTTAATTTTCTAGAGAGCAACTCACAAAGCTTATCATACTTTGCATTGTGATCTCCAACACTCAATAGTTCCCTTTTTAAAGGGAAGGCATTGGAAAACTAGACTAATATTATAGTAAAACAAAGGCTAAAGACTTTGATATTGAACTGTTTTAATTTCCTCTATAGTACATATATCAGGGACTGAAATATGTTTCAGAATAACATCTGTAAAGAAACAGTTTTCATAGGATATTATCTTAAATATGTCTGCAGAAAGGTAAACTTAACAACTGCTTGTTTAGCAGTCTTCCTTCATAATTATACCAGTAATGAAAAAGTTATTTCATGACCAACCTTTGCATTTATAACCTTTGAGGTCTGTAAAGCAAAGGGAAGCTGAAGTAAGATTATAACAGTTTTTTATTCAGCATTTTGCTTAATGACTTAGTCCCAAATATGGTTGCTAAATGAGGATCACCTGTACACACAATGTAATTAGATATATAGATACTGTAGATATAATTCTTTATTGGCCAAGTGTGATTGGACATACAAGGAATTTGTCTTGGTGCAAATGCTCTCAGTGTACATAAGAGAAAAGATACATTCATCAAGAGTCATGAGGTACAACACTTAATAATAGTGATAGGGTATAATAAGCAATCAAACCATACTAGGAAACACTCAATATTACAATTAGCAAATTTGAGAAATTAGCCCATGAATATATCTCTAGTTCCTTCTTTTTACATTTTGCTATGAAAACACAGTTCTTTGTGCGTATTAATTTTCAGAGAATCTAAGGTATTTTTTTATTCCAGTTTTATTCTTGAGTAGGCTATACCTGCAAGGGTGCCATTATTGGCTATGTAACTGGCCATATCGATGGGCTTGCTGTCAATGGAAAGATTTCTCATGCAACCAACAAACTGCCTGTTATGTACAGGAAAATCTTCAGGTAAATTGGGAACACCTCCGAGCAGCAGAGGTCCGGTTAAATCCAACGACCTAAAGAAATCAGAAATAACAGGGTTTTTTTTTACTCAGATAGGTAATGTAATCTTTTGAATAGATTATATAATCTATTCAATAATCTCTTTTTTGTACAATAACTATATTATTGGGAATTAGATATTAGAGATAATTATTTCCTGCTGTTACAGATACTGTCATGACATTGAAAACAAAATAGTACAAGTAGTCCCTTGCTTTGTTAAGGCACTGTTAAAAATTATGATAGAAAAAAAAATTGGGAAAAAAACAGGTTTGTGATGAATTCCTGATAGCTTCTGACAATCAATGGAAATGCCAGCCATAAAATTGCAAGTTGCAGTCATGTGATATTTCATTTAATGACCCTGAGTGATTCACTTAACAACAGAAGTAGAAGTAATGCTGTAAATCCAGCATAGTCATATGATTTTTCACTTAGTGACAGAGGTGCCAGTCCCAATTGTGGTAAGTAAATGAGGACTATCTCTAATGGATCCTATTAAAGTGATATAAATGTTACTTATCGCCAATAGTCAACTATTTTAAGTGTTTTTTTCTTTCTCTTTAAACTGATAAAAGATTTTGCCAGAAATGGTAAGATTTTTTTCCAATAATATTAGTATTACAATTTCAAAGCATTATAATTCTTATATATCAGATTGTTACTGAAAAAGAATCTTGATATATAGATAATATTTAGAGCAATTCTTTGTAACATAAATACTTAAGAGAGGTGATGTTGCCCAATACATTTTAGGATAACAAAGGAATATGTAAATCCAACATCTACATTTCATCCTAATCATCCTAATCATGCACTCCTTTGCTTTTTCAAAACAACAGACATAACAAAACCAAAACTAATTTACATCATCAAGATGCTGCATTTATTCAAACTTACATTGACTTGTAAATGTAGATTTAACCTGAGAAACCTATCCAAAACTAAGCTGAAAATATTCCAAGCAGGATTGATTCATTAAAAGTCCTCAGTGGTACAAACATTTTCAAGATTCTTTTCCAATTAACTGAAATATATTAATTTATTATATTAGAATGTCAAGATTCAGGATTTTAGCTCTTTAGTTCAATGTGATTAAACACCACAGAGGAAAACAGGTCAACTGTGTTTCTTCCTTCATTTGTCTTTTCTTCACTTTGACACATTCTCCTTCCTCACTTGAGTGAATATTTTTGAAGGGAAGTGTGAACACTTGGCTTTACTTACTTTTCAGCTTCTTCTTCTCTGTTGACTTTTTTTCCTTACACTAGCTCTATACCCGTGCTTCATTATGAAACTATGTGGTAGGGCTTAGTTTTTGGGAAGGAAAATAAATGAATTCTGCATCTACCTACCAGCATCCATTGGAGTTTCACGGACTGGCTAGCGTCCAGTCAGTGTGTGAGAGAGTTGAGGGCTGTTTGGAAACTGAAACAGTATTTGCTGTGTGAGCAAGAAGCCTGGGCATGGCTTAGCTCAACTGTTCTGTACTAAAGCTGCTTGGCACTGTGAAACTAAAACTAAAACTCCTCTGCTTGTGTTTTGCACTTGGAACAGATTTCTTTTCAGGTGGGGAAGGGCAGTAGAACTCCTTAGCATCAGAGCGTGTTAATAATAATACATGAAATACTAATGCTCATTTTGAAAAATCCTTTCTTAGTGAGCACCAAGAAGCCATATATATGCCAAATTTCAAGTTTGCAGGCTTTATGGTTCTGGAGATTTTGTGTTGATGAATGAGTGATATTTCGCTTTTATATATACAGAGATTAAAAGATGCTTAAGAAAAAGAAACACCTGCAGCAATTGGTAACTTGCCACAAGGAGGGACAATTTAGCAAATATTTCTACATGATTGTTCTCTGAACTCAACCATTTTGTCCTTAATGCACAAATGTAAAGTTTAATTGAATACAAACAGATATGAAAATGACTTTACATCTGACAATAATCAATTCCAGGCATATCTGAAAAAAAAAGTAGTGAAGACTCTTGGTAGCCAGATTAATTCTACTATATATTCATGTCATAAAAAACCATCAACATCTTACTTTTTGGAGCCAGACTGTGTTCCCTGAGCAGCACAGGAGTAGTTTCCAATCAGACTTCCAAAGCGTACAGCCACTGCGGTATCACAGTCGTCCACGGTTACCACAGCTACCTTCTCCCCTGAGGGCCCATGAGGAATGCCATGTTGGCCTATGTTGGGCTTCAAAATAAATGTGAAATTTTTTTAAAAACTTAAATGCATAAACATTTCAAGCACCAGCATTGTACAATCTCTGCCTCATTGTAAGTTAGAGATGGACAACCTGTCAGCCAAGGCTACTGATGCTCTTTAAGGCATCAGTACTGAACCTCTCAGAAGCCATGATAACCATGACTGCTAGAAAGTGGCAGTCATACTGGTAGTCCTCGACTTACAACAGTTTGTTTAGTGATTGTTCAAAGTTGCAATTTCACACGGTCATTGCAGGATCCCCATGTCACGTGATCAAAATTCAGATGCTTGGCAGCTGGTTCATATTTATGACGATTGAAGTGTCCCAGGGTCACGCAATCATCTTTTGAGATCTTTTGACAAGCAGAGTAAATGCGGAAGCCAGATTCACTAAACAACGATATTACTAATTTAACAACTGCAGTGATTCACATAACAACTATGGCAAGAAAAGTTGTAAAAATGGGACAAATTAACTTCACAAATGTTTCATTTATCAAGGTAAATTTGGGGCTCATTATTTAAATAACGATCATTGTAATGCAGTCCCACAAATGTTTTGACTTCCATTCATGGTAAACTGTCACCCCATCCAATATAAAGTGTGATCCTTAGCCAGCAAATGATTGCTTTTAAGCCATAAAAATCTGAGTAATTATTATTATTTCAAACCTCCACTGCCTTGTGGCTACATCTATTATTGGAAAAGGCTTCAGGAGTCAACCTCGAGGCAAAATCCGGAGCCGGAGCCCTGGAAGCAGTTCTGTGACTGAGTATAATCACGTTCTGGTAACTCCTGCGATGCAGCTGGAATTAATCATATCGGCTCTGCCATTCCATTAGACCCGTGATGGAGAACCTATGGCACGCGTGCCACAGGTGGCATGCAGAGCCATTTGTGCGGTCATGCAAGCCCCAGCCAAATTTACCTGCACTGCACATGTGCATGGCTCCCAGATGGTTTTCGGCCCATTTGAGACCTTTTTAGACCTCCCAAAGGCTTGAGGGAAGCCTTTGCAGCCTTTGGAGGTTGAAAACTGGGCCCATTTTATCACTTCCGGTACTTCCGGTTTTGTCACTTCCGGTGTTTGGAGACCCATTTTTTGGCCTCCAAAGGTTGTAAAGGCTTCCCTCGAGCCTCTGGGAGGCTGAAAAAGGCCTCAAACGGGCCGAAAATCAGCTGGGAGGAGCATGCATGCACAGTGCAGGTAAGGAGCAGTGGGGGTATTGCTCACGCATGCATGGGGGGAGAGGCACATTGCATTGTGGGTGCCAGCATGAACTCATATGCACTATCATGCGTGTGCTTTCAGCACACCACAATGAAAAGGTTCGCCATCACTGCATTAGACTATTTCAGTGAAGTGGAGAAGGGGGAATCTGTTGCTTGGGTAACAGTTTATCCTCCATATTAAATTACCCAGGCCTCGTGCTCTGGAGGAGACACTCCAGCTTTGCATACAGCATTGAAACAACACAGGAAGTGGCAGTTATTGATTTTACAGCACGATACCATAGTCTCTTGAGACTGAAGGATGCCAATTCAATTCAATTTTATTATAGTGGTTTTAGCAATCTTATACTTCCTGAGTTTGCTCCAAAACTGAAATAATCATCCTTTTGAGATCAGCAAGCCTCCTGAGGAAAGCAAATCAAAAAATAGAATGACTATGAGATGGGATTTGTTTGCAATGGCAGCCATTCTTTGGAACAGGGTTTGCCAACCTTTTGGACCTCAGGGACCATCAAACTCATAATTTTAAATCCCACAGACCACTAATATGAATTTTGACTGATGATGGCTTGCTGACATTGGTGGGAACGTCAGTTCCATATTCCAGAGCTGCAGTAGTCACAGGACTGGCCCTTTGGTCATCCTGGAGCAGCTGCTCCTCCACCCAGGTGCACCAGCCTGCCATGGATTGGAGGAGCTGCTTCGGGATGACCAAAGGGCCAGTCCTGTGACTACTGCAGCTCTGGAATACGGGACTGACTTTCCCACCAATATCAGCAAGCCACCCTGGGGTGGACCCCCCCTCCTGCCATTGGTCTTACCTTCCAGTTCCAGCTTGCGTGGCTCTACTCAAGGTAAAGTTTGCACTCGGCCGAAAGGTGGGGGCCAGTCGGGGGGCGGACCATGTGGGTGGTGCAGCCTTGTGGTCCTGCGTAGCCTGAATTAATTGCTTGGGGGGGGGGGCATTTCTCTACGGACCACCAAAATTTTCTCACGGACCACCCAGTCCACTGGTTGGCAACCACTGCTTTGGAATAATCCTTGTTTAGTCACCAATAGTACAGGTGGTCCTTGTTTAGTAACAACATTGCTTTTTGGCATTAAATTGTCACAATTATCTGTTGACAAAAAAGCAACTTTACAACCAATCCTTGCATTTACAGTCTTTGCAGAACTGAAAAGCAAAGGATAGCTGAAGTAAGATCATAAGCAATGTCATTTTCACAGTGGCCAAATTGCCAGTCACAATTGTACTTGCAAAACAAGGGCTACCTGTGTACCAGGATCCCATGCTTTCAATGGCATGCACGTCTTCCTTCTATGGCAGATATTTACCAAACACAAGTAGTCCTTGACATACGACCATAACTGACCCCAGAATTTATGTTGACACATTTGTTAAGTGAATCAGTGCAGTTGTTAAATCAGTCACGCAGTTGTTAAACGAATCTGGCTTCCCCTATTGACTTTGCTTGTCAGAAGGTCGTAAAAGGGGATCATGTGATCCTGGAATATTGTGCCCATCACAAATATGAATCAATTATCAAATATCAAAATGCAAACCATGTAGCCATGGGGATGCTGCAATGGGGATGCTGCAATGGCCGTTAAGTGTGAAAAATGGTCATAAGTCACTTTTTTCAGTGCCATTATAACTATGAATAGTCACTAAATTAGTTAATCGAGGACTAATTAATAAAAAAATATATACTTAATTTCTTGATATTTAACTTGTTTAATCAAAACCAAGCCATTGCATTTAGATAAGCTTTTCATAGCCATTGCCATTATACTTAACAGACATTAAACTTTTGCAAGGTTTTTCAAAGGCTATTTCCTGGTATTAGGCTACAGCAATAAAAATGTTTTTCGTTTCCTACCAGCTATATTTACTATGATCACATAACTTGGCAGTGCTTCATATAAAGGGCTTGACATTTGCCAGGTAACACAAGGCGTAGACTCACCAACAGCAGATAAGGAGAAAAATCTGATTTATATCAGAATGGGAGACCTTCAAGTATTAGTGCATTTTATCAATTGTTTTGGGAAACATTATTTTAAAAAGCAATAATCATTATCAGTTATCTTCAACATCTGTACTTGTACATAGATTTTTAATTAAGATATGCAAATCTCTATGCATATTGAGTTAATGAGTACATGTATGGATATAACTTGTCCTTATACACCCTTGCTCAGTCTGGAATCCTGCAAACACAACAGATTTCAATTCCCATTCCCAAGTCTGAAACATCTACAGGTTGAGGAACACTTAAGCACATTCGATTGTACAAAGCATTTTTAAAATAAACTCTTGATTCCTATAAATCTTTCTCAAATGCTTACTTTCTGTACACAAGTTTTCCAAATGTATACAATCTGTATGTAATCTGAGTCAAGAAACTGCATGTTTCATAAGAGCCATGCAAAATATTTTTTTTGAAAATCACATGGATTTGATTAAGCCACCTACTGAATTAATATGAACTGGATAATCTAATAAGAGTTGTCTGCATGTTCACACATACCTTTTAGTGAACAGATTTGATAACTCAACTTATTCAATCAAGAATTCAAACTGAGTCAACTCAATCACATTGCACTCATGGCAGAAGCACTGAGGTGCTTCTAGGTTGATAACATTAGCAGTTGACATCACTGTTGACTGTAGGATATCCAGTTGAGGACTCCTTTCATGCCCCCAGCTGGAGTGAAAGATGGCAGCTCACCCACCTCATGGCAGCATTCAGATCTCAAACATGGACTTGTTAACCTCCAACCCAGCATCCTAACCATGTGAGCCACCATGCTTCTACTCAACTCAATGACTCAAATGAATCCCAGTCACATTATAATGATTCCCAATCTCACTAAATTATAGGTCAACTTTTTGAGTGTAATTCGATGTTTTCACTTTGTACTCCTTTAACACCCAGGAACTCTGAAAGATTCCTTTCAAATAGAATAGAATGCAAATAGAATAAAATAGGATAGAATAGAATACCTTTATTGTCATTTCATTCTATAAATACAATGAAATTTGAAAGCTACTCCAGCACAATGCACCAAATACCACATCACAATCACACTACAGAGTATTTAAAAATTAAAATAATTAAAATTATAATAATTAAAAACCTAGTCTAAAACCTATCTAAAACATATAGTAAGTTAGATAGTTTAAAAATGCCACTATATACATAGGACTAAATCACAAATGCACTGTTTGATTCAAGACAATTATTGCCTTGGAAAATACATTGTTTCTCAGTTTATTAGTCCTCATTTTAAGACACCTATATCGACTCCCTGATGGTAACAGTTCAAAATATGAATGTCCAGGATGAGAACGGTCTGTGGATATTTTTTTGTTCTCTAGAGAGGAGTCTGGCCTTTGCAATCTCTTCCAAAGAAGAAAGAGAGCAACCAATGATTTTTTGTGCTGTGTTTATAACTCTCTGGAGCATCTTCTTATCCACTACAGAGCACCCAGCATACCACACCATTACACAGTAAGTGTAAATCAGTCCATATATTTTAGTTATTTCACTGAAGTTCCTCTCAGAGTCCATGATAAACAAGCAGGAAGAAACAAAGAACAAGAGCATCCCAGTAATGGAATATATTATGACATTTCCCCTACAATGTCAGGCTTGCTCCATCTTAGTCCCTAGGAAAGAAAGACCCTTGACTCCATTTGGTTGAAGTGATAGGTTTCTTTTACTAAGGATTAATAGTTGCAGCAAAAGTGAAGCTAGAACTATTCTGGCGCAAAGTTACAAGTTTGTACCCTCCCTGCCCCCCCGCCCTTGACCAGAATGCCAGTGTCCAATAGCATCCCAGGGCGATGTTTTGAGAACTGCTTTGATGTCAGGCGCATCTTGAAATGGCTTCGCATTCTTTTCCAAGCCAGTCATCCTCGGGCAACTGGATTAGTCTGGTTTTCACACGTCTGGTTTCCGTTAATGCCATTCCCTCCTCCTTTTCCTTCTTTCTTCTGCACATCTTCCCCAAATGACTCTGTCCCCTCCCCCAAGTTTATGGCAGGATGCCAGCAAGCTTAGCAAAGAATAGTGAAGGTGGAAGAGCTGACACTTATGGATATTAAAAAATGAACAATATTTTTATTATTTTTTCACAGGTTGAAGAACTGCCAGGCTACAATGGTTTGGAATTTTAGATGAAGTGCTTAAATGTTTCTCTTCCCTGTTTTCATTAGATTATGGAGCAGTTTGCATGATCATCGCTTTATGATTCTCATCTTCAAAAGATTATGGGTTAGCCAGCCTATAGTTCATACTTTAGCTTGTTGTTTCTGTTAGGATAGGAGTCTGAAGTATGAGTCAGTACTCGACTGAAAAATGTATTAACATGAACAGTACGCTTGTCAGCAATTCTTAAAGAAATGAAATATTTTCTTCAAATTGCACAACAGTGGTTGCATGATTTGGTAAAAATTGAATAAGGAAGGTGCCAATAGGTGCAGTGTGCACATCCACAGAAACACCAAATATTTTCAAAATCTTCTTTTATATTTTAAACATAGTTTGCTGCAGAAACCTACATATCATGATTCTTTCCTGTTTTAGAATATTAGACTGTCATCTTTCCTTTCTATTCCCCCATCATTTCCTCCTCTGAGTTACTACTGCATTAAACCCATGAAATGGGGTGTGAAGGTAGTTCGCCTCCTAGTGGTGCACTCTGGATAATGCGACAGCGTGAACTAAACAAACTAGCAACTGCTGGCAGCCAGACTACTCTATAGACATCCCTGGCTTTCAAAATGCATGGCAGCCATGCACTAAACAATAAATAAATACACATGAAAGATTATTCTATATAAAATCAATCCTTATTGAAATTAAGATGTTGCAAAATGAAATGATTCCAGTCTTGTGTCCTATGAACAGTTTCCATAGGACAGTTTTCTTCTCTTGTGTACAAAATTCCAAACTGTTATACTGTTCTCTGATCGCACACATACATTTATATATCTAGGTGTGTGTGGTCTTTCTCTCCTTATATAAATTAATTGTACAGCACACACTGTATAATTCAGTGAACATACTCCTTTAAATTATTTTTTAAAAAATATTTTGAAAAGGCTATCTACTTTGTAAGACAAAGGGAACAACTATCAACAAATATGTGTAATTTGGACATGATATTGTATAAAATGTAATTAAAAGATGCTATCCTGACAGTACAGCTTACTTTAATTGCATGATTATACAACTCAGGCAGCAAGAAATGTATTTCAGTTGTATATTTGCACACATATTGCCAGTTAATGGGCTTTCAAATTATATTACAAAATACAATCTCGGGTTTACCATACGAAAACTCACATTACCTGCTTGTCATAGTATTCAGTCAGTAAATATTCAGCATATTGTGCAAGTAAATTTGTCAGCATGAGCAGCCTCTGTTGTTAGTGCCTGCTACTTAACAAAATGCCTGCTTCTACAGATGCTTCTTTTTCACAAAGCATCTTCCTCTAATAAACTGTCATTCTGTGTTTTAAGACTACATACAGTTGATTTAAGAAAAGAAAAAGGAGGTAGGAATAGCAAAACTTCCATATTGGAGCTCCAAGGAGCTAGGGATTCTGGTGATGAAGACCATGTACACTATAGGTGGAACTGGTTAGATTTAGACTGCAAAACCTGGATAGCCATAGTATGGCAACCAGGAATTGCCAGAAATTGCTACTATTTAATAGTCTTTCAGGCTGCTGAGTTAGGATTGGGGAATACTACCTGGAGGGTATTGAGCTGGGGAAAGCTTATTTGGAAATTGCCAATTCATAGAAAAGAGAACATTTCTACTATGAGTTAATGACATCACATATATACTAATGGCAAATGAGAAACTCTTCTGAATTCAGATAGGTGTCTAGTTGCTTGTCAAGTGAAACTTTTCCTCTTATGAATTTAATGCAGAATGGAGCATATATTATTTAGATGTTGCTTGCTCCTTCAAGCTACATAGTTGTTACTCAGCAAAATCTGAGCCCTTTCTTATCAACTTGCTGAACAAATCTTGTAAAAACCTGGATGGGATCTGGCTATGTCCACCATACATCTTTAACATCTGGGGACTAAAGCCAGTAAATTATACTTTTATTCTCAGGTTTCATGTCTATAGTCTAGTATAGTGTTTAAATTGTTCAACCAGGACTTTAGTGAATCAGGTTGAAATCCATATTTAGCAATGGAAAATCATTCAGTGAGTTTAGATGAGTCATTTTTTCCTCAGTCTAACAATTTGATTATGGGAATAAAAATGTAGGGAAAATCCTATGTAAATTGTTAGAGCTTTTGGAGGAAATGCAAGTTTTAAATCTAGCAAACCAATAAAAACTGCATTTCTCATTACCATCTATCATTTGTATAGTTTACTGATAGCTAGGTAGATAATTGGAACATGGAACTAAGGATAAATTTCCTGTCAGTGAGACCAACTGTAGCACGTTGATAAACTGTGGTTTTACAGTTGCCTAGATTTCCATCACTATTGTTTTGTTATTTGGTAAGCCTTTTCCTTCAGTGGCCTGACTGTCCATAACATGTTTTCAAAATTCTAAATGTTTTTTTTCCAAACATTAGGGCACCTTATTTATCTCCTCTCATTTGGTGCCAAGGTGTTGAAATCACATATGGGTCTGAACCTTACATCTATTTTCAAGAATATACCCTGGTTTGTTATGGTACAGAAATGTCGTTATTATTATTTATTATGCATATATCTTTTAGGCATAGAAAATAACAATAAGAAGTGCAAGCATAATTAAGAGGGGGAAAAACATTTACATATTTTGAAAGCCATGCCAGACTGTACGTATGTGAATCAGTAGTATGTATTCATTTACTGTTTCAAGTGGCTAAAGGTTAAGGAAAACCTGTTTCCTACTGATTTTTAAAAGCTAAATGAATATTTTCTTTTGAGAGTTATGTAGTGGACAAAAAAATAAAAAATACCAGATCCTTTTTAAAGGATCATGTGCACAGTAGTCTAGTTTTTTCCCTCCTTGCAGCCTTTAATAAAAAATGGAACAAATAGCAGTAGTCTATAGGAGATGCTTAAACACCAAGGGTGCACTTTCAGTTCAATTATGTTCAGTCTCATTAGGCACGCTGCCAGAGTTTTAAATTTTTTTTTTCCCTTTTTAATCTATTGGTCTAAGCCCAATATTCTAACATAAAGAGAAAGCTTTTGAATTCTCAGATGTTTGGCTGATTCTGTGGTCAAAAATCTCATTAATGGTTTTGCTGTAGCCAGATTTTTTTTAAGCACCAATATCAGGGTCTGTAAAAATTCAACAGAGTTTAGGAAAAGGGGTGACATTTGCAAACTAAAGGGAAGGGTTCAGTGAATAGGACAGAACCTTTCTGACCTGAAGTATGAGTTTGAAGGCTATACCAATCTGAATAACACCACAAAAGTCAGCAATTCTTTCCCAGGCTGCTATCTATCAGATGTGAGGAGACTTCAGGATTCCCAACTAATGTAAACTTTGGCTATTTGTAGCTCAGAATCTGAGGAATTTCAATGCCCACACATTTAAGGGGTGTCCAACTGGGGACAGTTATGTTAAGGCTCCTTCACTCAAAACAAAACAGGTAAATATATTTATGAGCAAGCCACCACAAAAAGAACAGTGTTTTGACATCGGAAAACACTTTCTACTAATGGCCAACAGGAAAAACAAATACTGAACAAAAAGGCTTTCTTTCTTTGATGTCTCTCATTCACTCCCTTCCCCCCTCCCATCTCATTAACAACACAGGCTGTTGTACGTGCTTGTTTTGGGATGGAAAAGAATTTACACCCATAATGACATTTTCCACCCCATGAGCCAAGATCTTTAAAAATATAGAAAAACTCTCTCCCCATTTTCTTTTCCTGATACAGTTTCCTGATATATGTAGATTTTTCTAAGTTTTTCTGTATTAATAGAGAGACAAACTCAAGGGAGAAAAATAGGTACCAAATTTTAAACTATCTAGTTTTACATGTGCATAAATATAATTCATACAAATTAACATAATCATCAATCAACCTTCAAAGCTACAGTTGTTATTAAGTAACTGCGTCACATTGTTCCATGGGAAAATCAATCCCAGCTGCTTCTTCTTCTAAATTACAAGTATATTACAAATATTTTAAGAGGGAAAATATTTGGTAAGTTTCAAAACCCTTCAAGTAAATTTTGTGCATGTTTTCCTCTGAGTATGTTCCTTTGCATTCATGAGGATTCAAGTAAGTATGTACAAAATTACAGTAACATGATGTATGCTTGGTTCACATGATCAATCAAATCTTCTTTACAATTACAGGCCAGCATAAGAAGGGTCAACGATACAAACAATAACTTTAAAAGCTAAACAATATAAAATGTACAAAGTTAAAAATACTTTTTAAAAAAGTTATGTTCATAAAAACCAAAAATCTAAAAAAAAAAACCTATAAAGAGATAATTAATATATGGCTATAGTTATATGGAGGAGAGGAACCAAGATGGCAGCACCTTCTGAAATAAACTCCTGGCCCGACCACTTCCAGCTTAAGTCAACACCACCACCACTCCAAAAAATCCACCCAAGGGCAAGAAAAACACCTGGGCCACCTCCAGCAATATTACTGGATGAGTAATATTGTCCCAATTTGTTGCATCTAAGAGAGAAAACTTCAGACTAAGTAACCAAAAGAATATTACATTGCTATACCTAGCAGATGTCAACACAGGAAAATCTGCAAGATGAAAAACATATCTGGCAATGAGATGGGAACTCGGATGGAAATACCTTCTGAACTTTGTCAATTCAAGGCTAGTTCTTTGACATGTGAATGTATTGTGCTTTCAAAGATGTTTTTTTCTATGCCTCCCTCACTTCCAGCTATAATTATTTCATGTTTATAAGGATTTCCCTTTCTGAATCCTTGTGTTAATGCAAATAAATTTCAATAGAACGTAATTTCCCAGTTTTCTTTTCTTTCTCCTCTGCAGGCAGATGTGGTGTTATTTATTATGGAACTATTGAATTCTTGACGTTTATTGCATGATTCACTCCAGGTAAGTATACACTTGAAAGTCCTTATGGTGAATTCTTAAAGTGCTGGACATTGGAGTATGAGGAACAATTCACCATGATAAAATTCTTGATTTCTGTATTCAACAATGTAAACATGTTCTTTCTTTAAAAAAAAAAAAATCCCATTTTAAATTAAGAGGCAGATACAAGAAATATGCATGAATGTGCATAAATACAAAATACTTATTAATAGGTTGCGGGATCCTAAGACTAAAGTGATAAATGTTTCAATTGAAAAATTAGAAATAGAAAATTCCTTTCAATTTATTTCTAAAAAGTGACCTAGGATAGCAGTTGTTGCAGGAGATGACTAAGAATAGTATACCTAATAACTCTTTTATCTCTTAAATTCCTTGTCATATAGTCACATAATACAAAAGCCAAGACAGATATTCGAAAAGCTGTTTTAGAAAAGGACATGGTTCATGATAATAACAACTGGTGTGGTTTTGTAAACTTATCTAAATGCATTAAGATACCTTAAGCTCTAATTTTCTAATCATCGTATCCTGTATATAGACAGAATCATAGATGCATAATCTGAAGATCCAGTTGAACATCAGTGTGGGATTCACTAGAGTATCTTTGACAGATGATGATCTAGATTTGAAGTTCTTCAGCGAAGGAGAACTTACCACTTCATGTAGTGGCCCATCCTACTGGTTGACAGCTCATATAAACCAAACTTTCTTCCTGACACTTTTCCTGATCATTTTTTTTAAATCTGTCAAGCATTTTAAACCATAATATATTTAAAGTAAAGATGTCCTCATTAAGCTTGACTTCTGATTACTATAAGGATACAACCACACTGTTTTCTAGGAGGCAAAGTCCACTCACAAGTTAGGATAGAGTCAGCCTTCTTACTTATTTACATTGAGAGAAAGCTGTGTTTTGATCTAATTACAACAAATCTACATATTTTTTTTGCTTTGATGATGGCAATCATCAAAGCAGTCTGTGGGTTGAAATTCTGATACGCACGATTGAACAGTGCTTTAAGCTTTCCAAACTAAAGCAAAGATATATCCCTTTTACAGTCAAGAACTCTACAGAGATTATTTATAACAGGAGTCATCTCTTTACAAGTTGTTTGCTGTTTTCCAACCAGCAGGAAATGTAGATGAGCAGTTTATGGATAGGTTTGTTTGGGTGGGTATATGTGCAACAGAAGATACTATATATGTAGTTTATTACAGATAAACTACACTTTAACTTAATAAAGTTTACACTTTATTTAGTTTTCAGTCATAAGTTACATAAATATAACCTGACCTTAATGCAATGGCTCAGCTCATTTTCTTGAGCAACCTGTTCCATGTCTGAATTATTATTCGACAATGGATTTAAGAAAGTGTCCTTCCGCTCAGTCAGCATTTTTAATCTGCAAAATAAATAATGTTGGACTATGTGATGGCTATATATCATTCCACTCATTGTCTCTTTTGGCTCAATTTATTAAGAGATTTGTTTTCTGACAATGATGCATTGGTAGTTGGCTGAGTTCTACTGTGGTTTGTGGGAGGCTGACATCATGTCTGGATGGTACTGGATAATAACAGGGAAACTGCAAGAATGCCTATTCACTGGCACCACCAAAACACCAACATTTCATGAATATTTTGAAAACTGGCAACTAAAGTTCTTTTTCCTAACTAGGTATCAGTTAGGATAACTTTCTCTGTAAAGACCACCTTTCACCAGTCACCCCTGCATACATCCATACAAAATATATATATATATATATCTACAAATAGTCCTCAGCCTACATGGGCAAACAATAGATATAAAGTCAAAGTAAACCGCTCCAAACTCGATTGCAGAAAATATGACTTCAGCAACACTAACTACCTGACTCTTGTTACATCCTCAAACCCCCAAAATGTTAACTTTAAACTGTCTTTCGTGGACCTCACTCCATTCCTAAGAGGTGTGTAAGGGGATATGCATAGTATCTGCTGTTTTGTCAAATATCTTTGTAGGTCCGGTTCTAACTTCTCAAGATTGTTGGAAATGGAGGAGGGGTTAGTTTTACTTACAGATCTCTTGCCAGCAAAATGCTCCTCAATTCTTGGTTGTTTTGAAGACTTCACTGGTGGGAAAGATCCTGGGCTAGTGCCATGGTGCTTCTTTCTTTTCCCCATGCCTTTTTAGTCCTCAGCAAAACAAAAACTTTTGTCTGTGTTGTGGTCTACGCTGTTATCATCTCCAAAAAATATTATTTAAATAAAAAGAATCCAATGGGAGTACTAAAAGTTGATAAAATAAAACCAAGAGGAGCTGCATAAGCGCACCAGCATGCCTACCGTCCCTGTCCTACTGTTCCTATTTATTCGTACACATTTATTATGTATATACTTATATATAAGTATATTATGTATATACTTATATGTATATATTTATACTCATATGTTTATATGTTACATTCATACTTATACTTGTTTTCTCATACTTGACAAACTAAATAAATAAATAAAATAAATAAAAGAATCGTAACTGTGACCAGAACTCCAGTTGTGTTATGGTGGCAAGTCAAGGCACTATGTGAACTGAGGTAATTTTCCAGCCTTTTTTGTGGCAGACATGAAGTGAACGCGGTGGTACTGTAGTTAAGTGAATATGGTAGTTGTTAGAAACCAACAAAAAACATCACAAATTATGACATATGATTGCAGAATGCCACACCTGGTCGTAAAGCAGAACTGCTGAACATAACAGTCACACGGGGGGGGGGGTGTATGTGTGTGTGTGCTTTATAGGCCATAAAACACTTGTTCCGTGGCTGTCATAACTTCAAACAGTTGCAAAATGACCAGTTGTAAATGCTGGCTGGGGGAATTCTGAAAGTTAAAAGCCTGCATGGCAATCCTGTTTTGTCTTCTTAGCTACTGGTACATATTGAGAAATAAGATGATGTCTTACGAGAGGCTGGCGACAGATCTAACTTCAGATCACCTATTACTATTACATTTTGAGCCAAATTTTAAAAGAAATTGCCTTGCACATTTTACAATTTTATTTATCTGGAATAAAACTGTTTTTCTTTGAATACATTTTAATTTCAAAATGGGAATATTCTGTATAAATAACACTAGGATCAAAATGAAATAACTAAATTGGAAATTAGCTTTGTTTTCCAGAGGAAAACTGTGGTATATAGCTTTACACCATCATAAAGCTGATTATGTCAGGTGACTTCTATCATCATACAAAACCTGTTTTCCCCTCAGGAAATTAGATAATCAATCTTTCAGCTGCATAGACAACCAGCCACAAATGCTGCTTCCATTTGTTCATCAGAGATTGCAGAGATAGGGTTATATTTTTAATGCTGATTTCAAACAATGCCAAACTATTTCAACTACTCCTCAACATACTTACAAGAAAAAAACTAGACAAGTAATCCTGTTGATCCTCACACATAATATAGAATTAGAAATGTAACACTTTGATAATTCTTACGAATATGCATATGAATATGTTAATATTTTATTGTGTAACTTGATCTGGCATTTCCCATGAAAACATGCTTCATTTAATTTTGGATAAAGCTTCACTATGTATTTAAGAAAAAAGGTAACGTAATTAGTAGATTAAAGATAGCATATTTTACAGCAAGGGAATTTGGAAATACTTCAAAGATTTTAATTTTAAAACTCCCAACTTTATAAAATCAGTCAAAATCCAGTTTTTCCTTTAAGACCTTTACAGGTGATGTAACAAATTAAAGACATATACAGCCTTAAAACTTTCCCCCATAACCCACCCAAACTACTATAGAAATAATACTGGAATTTAGAAATATTTCCTATTCTTAAATAAGAAAATAAATTCCTATTTTTAAATTGCTTTGTTAAAAAGAACAACAAGGGTTTGTGAAGTTGCCTTTATGACTAATGAACTTTAATAATTATGATATTTTACCTACATCAAGCACCATGAAGGATAACAAGATGACACAATTTTCTGTTTGGAATATTACAAAGATAAAAAGAGACATGGCAAGTTAAAGGCACTGGGAGTTCTGTGAGCTTGGGGAGTAAAACCAACCAACCAATCATCCTGGAAGAAGAAAATATAGGTGGTCCTTGACATATTACCAAAATTGGGACCAGAATTTCCATTGCCAAACAAGGCAGTTGTTAAGATAATCATACCTGATTTACTCTCTTTTTTGCCATGATTGTTAAGCAAATCTCTGCAGTTCTTAAGTGAATCATTCAATTGTTAAGCAAACGTGGCTTACCACCATTAACTTTGTTTGTTGGAAGCTGGCTGGGAAGGTTCAAAATGTCAGTGACATGACCACAGGACAGTGCAACTGTCATAAATCCATGCTGGTTACCAAACAACTGAATCTGGTCACGTGACTGTGGGGATGCTGCAATAGTTGTTAAGTGCGAAGACCAGTTGTAAAATCACTTTTTGTCAGTGCTGTTTACAATTTTGAATGATAGCTAAATGGTTGTAAACCAAGGCGAGTTTAAGACTTGTGGACTTCAACTCCCAGAATTCCTGAGCTAACATGACTGAAGGAGGAATTCTGGGAGTTGAAGTTCACAAGTCTTAAAGCTGTCAAACTTCGAAGATTTCTGTTGTAAATCAAGGACTACCTGTAGAATGTCACTCCCAATTTGCTGCTCAGAAAAATATATGAGGTGTCATCCATGTTTTAAGTTCTTGTAGATTTTATTTCTTAGGAATATATGAGCAAAATATATGGGCACGTTAACTATCGGATCACTGTCCATCCACTCTTACTGAAACTATTACGTACTCCTATAAATCACTAATTCATTAAGATGGCAGTAGTTCAGGATTGATTCCCAATAGATTGCACCCAGTTGGTTAATTCTAGTTTATTTTTATTTTACACAGAGTCATAGTGGAATTTGTAAATGTTAAAAAAAAGCTTCCAACAGAGCAAAAACTTTTCAGCCGAACAAGAAAGTGTGCTTCGCATTCTCTAATCCAGGGGTGTCAAATTCAGGTCATCAGGGCGGCATCATGCAATGTATCAGAACTTTGCCCCCCCTTCGTTAAACCGGGTGTGGATGTGGCCAGTGCATGATGCATCCAGCCCATGGGCCAGAAGTTTGACAGCCTTGGTTTAATCTGATGAAGCAGTGCTTTAATATCAATTATGTTTTAAGCCAGGAGTCCCCCAATCCTGGTCTGCGGGCCGGTAGCAGGCTGTGGCCCGTTGGGAACTGAATGTGCAAAGCTGCATTTACCCAAGTGATGCACAAATAGTTTCATGAGTGTGCAAAGCTGCATTCGTGCAAGTGGTGTGCACACATGCGAAACCATCCTCTCTCCTCCCCCACCTCCTCTGGCGGTCCACAGAGCCAGAAAGGTTGGGTGATGTTCTCTAAGCAGTGTTTCACTCAATACTGTAAACAGCTTTTTTCAACTCTACATTTTTAAAAAATATTTCCTGGCAAAAACTGGAAAATGAACTATAAATTAAATCTCTAGTTCTTTCTTTCTGCTTTGAATTCATGACCTTATATAAACCACTCAGATTTAGTTCCCTAATAACAATTCTATGGAAAATAGCTCAAAGGGTCTTGGAGTCTTTCTGAAAAGCTTCAGAAATATTAAAGTTGTGTGTTTTGTACTATTACTATTACTACTTTTATCAATCAAATATTAATTAAGGCAATTGCTGTCTTCCCTAAGGTATAAACCAGAGTGTATACATTATACATATGTATACAAAGACAACTGATTTATAAAGCCATTATGCAGAATGAATGAATAAATACACTTTTACAAAGCCCAATAAATTGAAGCCAAATGTAAGAAATATGTTGATACATGGGTATAATTGGTAAACAGAGTTGAAGAAACCAATTGACTTGAGAAATCTGGATTTTAGCAATAAAGTAAGCATGCATATCATCTCACATAGAAGCTACAAAATTCAATGCAAGCATCAGCCTATCTATAGCTATTAAGGATCCCTTAGAAATAATTCATCCCTCCCCCAAATCTTATAATGTGCCTGGGAGGCAGGTCCTGGTATGAATGAATGAAGAATGTTGGGAATGCACATCAAATTCAGGCAGGGGTATCCAAAGTCATCCTGTAGATGTCAAACCAAGCTGGCACCTACATCAGGTAACAATGATATTGTGCTCGAGGCAAAGAGCCACTTTAGTGACAACAACAAAGGTATTATTTCATATTGTATGGGGAAAGTCTATGGTAAGCCATTCCTTTATTTTCTCATTTATATTTATATATGGTGAAGTCCAGATTACAAGTTGAAATTCATAAAGGAATATATGAATGTATAGAAGTTTAAACAATGAATGATTGATGTTTGAAGTGTCATAAAATTATCATATCGTAAAGAATCAAATTTGACTGATTTGCAGCAGGTACAGAGCAACGTGGCAAAATATATTTTTGGCATAACAACCAGGACGTTGATTTCAAATCTGTTATCTGTATGTAATTTAAGTGATGCAATGCATCTCTGAGTGATTCTGACATATCAGGGTTGCATCAAGTTTAGACATAACTTCCCATATATTTATTGGCATAGCCTAAAATCTCTAAATTACCTTTGTCTTCGAAAATCTCTGTGGTAAAATCCTTGTTAAAACAAAGAGCTTACCAATGAACTGCCTCCAAACATGTATTGCTATAGGCAAGTGTTAATTTTTAGTTCTGTAGAATTTGGAAAGGAAGCCTTAAGGGAAAAAGGAGTACAACATGGCAAGCTTGTGGTTTAGCTTTATTTGCAGTATCCAACAATCCAACACAGGCAAATTAAGCTGAACTTGTGCAATGTCTCTCTTCTTATTGGGTGCTAAGAACTAATGAAGCTTCTCCTATTTCAAAAAGGAAAAGGAGTTGTGTTTTTTGTTATTATCTCGATACCACTAGCTGTTGTTTCAATATAATCCTTCTCCATCTATACTTAGGGGAAATCTACAGATTTGCTCTACATCTTATATACCCCCAAAATGTGAACTGCAGTGGACCAGAAATATATTTATCTGGCTTAAAATTTTTCTTTCAATGCAGCATTTAGGTCACCTAACATGTCTTTAGACTTAGACTTAGAATAACTTTATTTTCACTTTGAACTTACACTAACCGGCGTACATTAAAATGACATTTTGTTGCACACAGCTCTCAAAGGGTCACCACCTCCAATATACACTACATAAACATGACTAAATAAATAAATAAATAAATATGCATATACTCACATATATTATATGACATGGAGAAACAACAGAGTCCAGCTCAGGTGTACACATGCACATGGTGAGAAAAATGAATTTTGCAAGGTTACCAGACAGATGCCATAGAGAATAAAGCTGTTACAGAATCTAGTAGTCCTGCTAGAAATACTTTGAAACTTCCTCCCAGAGGGGAGCAACAGAAACAGACCATAAAGTGGGTGTGTGGGGTCTCTAACAATGCTTTGAGCTCTAAGCAAATAACGCTTATAACTAGGATCCTGAATAACAGGAAGTAAGCTTCCTATACTCTTCTCGGCTGTCCTCACCACTCTCTGTATGGACTTTCTATCTGAGGCACTGCTGCCACCAAATCAAACAGTGTTACAATTTGTTAAAAAGCCTCTCAATTGTGTCTCTGTAAAAAGGACAGAAAAAGAAAGATGTGCTCTCCTCATCTGATGCAGGAAATGCCAACATTGATTTAGCCCTTTGGGGTTTTTTTTTTCCTTAGTGTTGGATACATCTCCTTGTATAATCACAGTATATCAATAATCACAATTTGGATAGGACACTACCAGAAAACCTCAGGGCTGTAGGATAAATAGGGAGACAGAAAAATTGTCCCAAAAGGTAACCATGGCAAATCACTTGCACATTACTGCTAAGAAAATTACATGGGTGTGTCCTTATAATTAAGAATTGTATCTGACTCAAGAGAATCTTTATTGTACAGTTCTTTCATTGCTTTCATGCCATGGAATTTTAATGTTCTTATTTACATTTTCTAAATTTCTATTTGCTGTAGTTTTAACTTCTTGGAAGCTGTTCTGGGAACCTATTGAAGTGTGGAATATAAATAAAACAAGCAAATAAATAAGGCAAAAAGTCAGCTATTGATTTGAGATGGCAAACAGGCCTGCAAAAGCTTATACGAATGTCATTATTAAAGCAGTAAACTGATTCACTGAGTTCTAAGAGGTGGAATTTGTGTTTTTATAAGCAGTGTTGTCCATGCACAAAAATATTTTTCTTGTCTGTTTTCAAACAGAAATAATCATATTGCTAAAAAAATGTTTTATTTCTTGAACAAACTTGGAATCCTGAAGTGAGGCAAAACTTTATTTTTAACTAATGTGTGGGATCACTTTTCTTTTTAAAGAGTACCCTGGAGCAATGTCAAGTTGTTATCTTTTTGGCAGCTGCTTAAAATTCTAAACCATGAAATCCAGACTTTTACTGATATATACACTTTTTCCCAGGCTTCTTGGCCAACATGAACCAATGACTCCAGTAAAAGAACTATGGATTACTCTATCAACTATCATTTTATCAGTGTTTTTTCAACGAAAGCAACTGCACTGTAACAGCCAAATGCAAGGGTGTAAGTTGCAGATTGCAAGAAAATTTATGGCAAAGACTAAGTAGGTACTTAAGTAAGTTGCAAATATCTAACCTCTCCCAGTAATGTTAAAACAAAAGATAAAGGAATAAGAAAGAAAGATGTCTTTCATAAAGAACTCAAGGCAATGACCTCATGACATGTAGAAGTAAACAGAGACAAACTTTATGAGGATGAGCTGCAGTGAGCCTCAGGCTCACATATTCCGATGACAACGGTGCCTGCCGTGAGAAGCTTTAGAAATTTACCTCCATTTTAACCTAATTATAATTTTCAGTAATGTTTTCATTCCAATATTCCAGGTTCATATGACAATTCATTTACAAAGAGAAAGAGATGTCTCCCAATATGCTGTTATTAAGTTATTTACTGTTTTGTTATGATATAAAAATATTATCCTCTGCCTTTTCAGGAGGGGTTTTTTTCATCTTTATTATGCTGAACTATATTTAGTGTTATTTTCAGCACATGTCCCTCTGATGTAGACAAAGGGCATTCTCCAAGCATCCTGATTCCAAAGATCTTATGTTTACATTGAAACTACAAAGTAATCCTATGGTTAGAAAGTAGAGTAAGAAATTAAAGGACAATGTAATAATGATATACTAAAATTGATTACTTTTGAATAAGCTATAATATGAATATAATTTAGTAAGACTTGGGATTTGCCTTTAAGGATAATTTGAAACTGAAATAAAAACTTAATGACAATATAATAATGATATAAGATGATATATAATGTTGGCTATAATATAACATGAATGTATACTCAATAAGAAATATATACCAATATTGTTATGTGCTCAAAATATATGTACCCAACCGACACACTGTATAATGGAAAGATGGTTTTATTTGCTGTTTTTGTTATAAAAAAAACTTAAAAAAAAAGAAACTAGAAAGTAATCCTGTCAAGCTTTTAAATCCATTTTATTCCCTTTTCTAGATATCATGGATAATTCAGTGATAAATGGCTAGGGTAAATGGACATCCATGGTGAGGGTGCCAAACAAGCCAGGAAGACAGGGTTCAACTAACCCTGAGTTCTCTCTCCTCACATCCCTTAACTGCTTTCTCTGAACTTTATTGTTTAAGGGTTGCACTTAAGCTCCAAAGACTACTCCAAAGGTTAATATGATCCCAAAGTAATTCTTTAACATATTAACAGAGTTGGAAGGGATCTTGTAAGGCCATCTAGTCCAACTCTCCCACCCAAGCAGGAGACCCTACACCATTTCTGACAAATGGCAATCCAATTTCTTCTTGAAAGCCTCCAGTGATGAAGCTCCCATGACTTCTGAAACTGTTCCATTGTTTGATTGTTCTCACTATCAGAAAATTTCTCCTTAGTTCTAGGTTGAATATCCCCTTGTTCAGTTTCCATTCATTATTCCTTGTCTGGCCTTCAGGTGTTTTGGAAAATAGCTTGACCACCTCCTCCCTGTGGCAGCCCCTCAAATATTGGAAGACTGCTATCACGTATCCCCTGGTCCTTCTCTTCACTAGACTAATCATGCCCAATTCTTGCAACCGTTCATCATATGTTTTAGCCTCCAGTCCCCTAATCATCTTAGTTGCAACATGCCAAACTTATCCTTGCAAATTACTAACAAGAAACTTTGATAGAGGTTTAGAAATCTTAGGACTTTGGAAGAACCAATTACTTTGTAATGATAATTACTTTTTATAATTTCAATTTTAAGCTGGAAGAGTTATTTAACCTTGACTAATCTCAAAAAGCCAAGCAGGATTGGATTTATATTAGTACTTTAGTGCAAAATCAGCAGGAAATCCAAGATAAATTGAGAAGTTTTTTAAAAAAATGTTTCAGTATTGCTAGCAAAAAAATATATGCAAGGATTATATCCATGTAATCGCTGGCAGGCAGCTTTAATTCAAAGAACTCTTTACTTTTACCCTTAAATTTCTCAATTAAAAATAGTATTCTGATAGTATATCAAGAACAATGTTCCTGCTTATAATAAGGAATACTTGCAAAAACACTGGCCGCTTTTTGTGCTGATTGGAAGACTTTAAAACTAAAACCTGAAATAAATTGTGATTTTGCTTTTCCACTTAGAAAAAGCTATTTGAACCAAAGAAAGTTCACTTTTGACAAAAAGAAGCAAAGAATTAATGTCATATTAATAAAGAGTATATTACGTTGTCATCATTAGATTTCCTCATTAAGTAGTTTCTTAATGGCTATAAAGCTTTGGACTATATATATATATTTTGTTTTTTTAAACTTTCGCGGGTACTTACATGTGTGCTGTTCAGCTTCCTTTGGGTATTATCCCATGTCATTGTAGTGCTTTTAAAGTTGTAGCAACCTTTCAGCAGAATCTCATCTGTCATCATAAGGCTTCTGTATGGATGTGGGTCTCACAAAGCTGTGAGACCCACATCCATACAGAAGCCTGATGATGGCAGATGAGATTCTGCTGAAATGTTGCGACAACTTTAAAAGCACTACAATGACGTGGGATAATACCTGAAGGAAGCTGAACAGCATATATATATATGCTGTTCAGCTTCCTTTGGGTATTATCCCATGTCATTGGAGTGCTTTCAGAGTTGTAGCAACGTTTCAGCAGAATCTCATCTGCCATCATCAGGCTTCTGTATGGATGTGGGTCTTACAGCTTTTGGTTTCAAATTCGAGGCTGGCCTATTCTGATTGGCTGGGAGTTTTGGTCTCTGTTCACTGGACTTGGAGTTTGATTGATTGGTGTTTCTGGTTTCTTCTGTCTGTTTTGTGGCTTTGATTGGCTGGCAACAGTCTGTTCCTGTATTGGAGGCTTTCAGTGCAGCTTGGCTTCGTCTGAAAGGACACACCTCCTCACTAGTCCAACACATGAAAACCACAGGTCACAACATCAACTTCAATGGCACTAAAACCCTGGCCACTATAGAAAACCCCAACCACACAATCATCAGAGAAACCATAGAGATTGAAAAAAGACCTGACAGCATGAATAGAAGAGATGATTCCACCAGACTGTCAATCATTTGGAAGCCTGCACTCTCAAATAGAAAGATCTCCATGCCACAAGCCAGGCAAACACCTGGGCAAAAACAGACTCCCTCTGATAGCTCCAACCTAACCCCCCCACCAGGCACCCAGGTGAAACCCAGCTTGCTAATGAATAGCAGCTTGCTAATGAAGAGCAGCCGTCCCTTCACACGGAGCCAAGCTGCACTGAAAGCCTCCAACACAAGAACAGAGTGTTGCCAGCCAATCAAAGCCACAAAACAGACAGAAGAAACCAGAAACACCAATCAATCAAACTCCAAGTCCAATGAATACAGATCCAGGCTCCCAACCAATCAGAATGGACCAGCCTCAAATTTGAAACCAGGAACTAACTCTATACAGAAGCCTGAGGATGGCAGATGAGATTCTGCTGAAACGTTGCTACAACTTTAACAGAACTACAATGACGTGGGATAATACCCGAAGGAAGCTAAACAGCACACATGTAAGTACCCGCGAAAGCCTAAGAAAACATATACATACATACATACATACATACATACATACATACATATATATATTTATATATAAATAATTGGAGGCTTTTAGTGCAACTTGGCTCCGAGTAAATGGAAGGCTATCATTTCTTAGGAAGCTAGGAATCATCTGGATACCTGGTTGGGGTGTGTTTGAGCTGGAGGTATCCGGGGGAATCTGTTTGTGCCCAGGTGTTTGCCTGGCTTGTGGTGTGGAGATCTTTCTATTTGAGAGTGCAGGCTTCCAAATGATTGACAGTCTGGTGGAATCATCTCTTCTATTCATGCTTTCAGGACTTTTTTCAATCTCTATGGCTTCTCTGATGATTCTGTGGCTGGGGTTTTCTACAGTGGCTAGGGTTTTGGTGCCACTGAAGTCGATGCTATGACCTGCGGCTTTCATGTGTTGGACTAGTGAGGAAGTGTGCTCCAGCTTTTTTAAAGCCTCCAATACAGGGACACAATGTTGCCAGCCAATCAAGACACAAAAAAAGCCACAAAATAGACAGAAGGTATTAGAAACACCAATCAAGCAGAACACAGTAAACTCCAAGACCAATAAACACAGACCAAGACTCCCAACCAATTAGGATGAAGAAAAAACCATTCTGGCACAGCAATAGGCCAGCCCCAAATTTAAAACTGAAACGGTTGTGAAGGTCTGACTCACAGACGAACACAATACAGAAGCCTGATGATGGCAGATGAGATTCTGCCGAAACGTTGCTACAACTTTAAAAGCACAACTGCAATGACGTGGGAAAATACCGAACAAAGCTGAACAGCATACATACATACATACATACACACATACATACATACATACATACATATATTGCTTTGAATATATATATTTTGCTTTGAAACAAAAACAACAGACTCACTGGTTTTCTTTCTTTGGGCTTGGAATGCTTATGTATGATTTTTCAAGGCTTTATAACGGGGTGTCAAACTCAATTTCAATGAGGGCTACATCAGGGTTATGTTTGACCTCAGGGGGGCCAAGGTGGCCATGGCCAGCTCAATGTCACTCATGTTGGGGGGGGCATGTGGTGGCCTGAAAGCTCTGCCATCGAAAATGGGCTCCCGAGCTTTGTTTTTGGCTCAATGGCCTCCTGCAACCCTGCCAATTCCTTGCACGTCACCCAAGCACCGTTTCCGCTGGCAGAGACGGAATTTGCTGTTTCTAGGGTGGCCCCGCAGGCCAGATCTAAGCATGCTGTGGGCTGCATACAGCCCATGGGCCTTGAATTTGACACCCCTGCTTTATAACAACAGCCCCCAACCTTTTGGGCACCAAGGACCAGTTCTGTGGAGAGAGGATTTTTCGTGGACCGGAAGGGGTTTGGTTGTGCATGCTGCCTGCATCCCACGCATGGGCCTTTGCTTGTTTGCAAATCCCAGTTTCTGGAATGCCACGAACCGGTGCCAGTCTGTGGACCAGGGGACCCCTACTTTACATTATTTTGTGAAGAATAGTCACAAATGGTCCAAAGATACTCATTCATCATTATGGAATATATCCTATTGATCTATTGCAATTTTAAAAAATGCAATCAGCCCCCAAAGCAAGATTTCCATTCCAGCATAACTTTTAACTATAAGGACTTCAGCAAAGAAACTGATCCAATCCATTGAGTTTATAAAGAATATCACTAAAAGAGCATTTCTTACCTTGTTATAATACTGCACTTGGACAGAATGCCACTGGCCATCACTAACCCCTCCTGGAACAAATGGTGCAACTGTTGTGGTGGTTTCTCCTGAAAAATAGCATGGAAGAGAGAGAGGGAGGGAGGAAGGGAGGGAGAGAGAGAGAGAGAGAGAAAATGTTCACCTTAAAAGTTCCATTTTTAAAAACATTCATTTTTACAATTAACAGAGACATTAATCGTATTTGGTACAATCAGCAGCAAAATATATTAAACAAAATATTAAATAGATTAATACCAAAGATTTTAAAGAAAAATCCACTGTACATACATATGCATATACAGGTAGCCCTCAACTTACGAGCACAACTGAGCCCAAAATTTCTGTTGTTAAGTGAGACATTTGTTAAGTGAGTTTTGACCTGTTTTACGACCTTTCTTGCCACCATTGTTAAGTGAATAATTGCAGTTTTTAAATTAGTAACACGGTTAAGTGAATCTGGCTTCCCCATTGACTTTGCTTGTCAGAAGGTTGCAAAAGGTGATCACATGATACCAAGACACTGGAACTGTCATAAATATGAGTCAATTGCCAAGAGTCTGAATTTTGATCTCTGATGGCCAGGGTCATAAGTGTGGAAAACAATCCTAAGTCCTTTTTTTCAATGCCATTATAACTTCCAACGGTCACTAAATGAACTGTTGTAAGTTGAGGACTATTTGTACTGTACATGTTCCCTCAATATGCTCATGAATTAAGACAACATATAACAAAGCCTTTCAACGGAACTATGTTTTTCAAGATAGTTTACATCAAGTTAAACACTTGGGTTAGAAAGGGTATGTAGACAGATAATAATAAAGAGAACAATTGCTGAGATAAAGAAGCTTGAAAACGATGCTAAGCCTGGCAGATTAAATGTCTTTTGGAACAAAAAGAGGCATTTGGAAGAGAAAGCTCAAGTTTTGTGTGACCTTTTCCTGACTTCCAGCCATCTCCATCACTTTTTAAAATAACCGAGAATAAAGTGTTGTTGTCTCCAGAAAGGAAGATACAGAGAAGATACAGACAACATCATATGGGATATTATTTATGTGTGATCGGATATAATTTAGTTCAAAGTAATGAAAGCTGCTAAATGGAAAAAAAAATCACCACAAAACCATTCTTGATCAGGAGTAAAGTTCTAGTGATAGAAAATGGACTGTGAGTGAAATTTTTCTCCCTCCTGTTCTAGTGACTCCATGGAACAGTTTGAAAAAACCTGCTTTGGATATCCAGGAACCAGAGGTGGTATTCAGTAGGTTCTGACCAGTTCTGGAGAAATGGTAGAGGAAATTTTGAGTAGTTAGGAGAACCGGCAAATACCGCCTCTGACTGGTCCCACCCCCATCTTTTCTCTGCCTCCCGAGGCACAGCTGATTGGCTGAGTCTTCTTTGGTTGCCCTGCACAGGAGAACAGAGCTGGAAAGCAGGTTAGTGGGATGGGGAGGGAATGGGATTTTGCAGTAACCTTCCCCCAGGAATGGGGAGGGAATGGAGATTTGACAGTATTCTTCCCCTGCCATGCCCACCAAGCCATGCCCACAGAACCGGTAGTAAAAAAAAAAATTGAATCCCACCATTGCCAGGAACCAACCCATGCAATGCTAAATATGCAAAACTCTGCCAATTCATCTGTAGTGGAATATAAATTTGGTAACTTCCCAGTAACAAATGTCTACTAACACCTTTGCAGCTATACGTCTTTCCAGCTGAAGTTTCAAACACAATCCCACAACTCATATCACATTGTGACTTCTTTTTAAATGGACAAAATCAGGAAAATTAGCCTAAACTAGACAAAAACAGTTAGAGGCTCTATCTCTTAAAAGAGCTTCCAGGGTCAAATATGAATTTGGAAGTCCTTCCAGCCTGCAAATCTTTTTCAAGGAGACAGTTACATGTTGATTACAACTGTAGGAATGTAAATACAAGACATTAGTAGGCCTATAAAATCACACTTAGAAAAGCATTTGTTGTCACTCAAATTTCACTTACAATTAATGACAACAATAATATGAGCTGTATACTGGTATAACAAAGTTAATGGCAACAACAAACAAATTATGGCAACCATAAGTATAGTTCCATACAAATGTATATTGTATATTTCTAAGATGTCTTTGTGCTGTAGCAATTGTTCTTCATCAAACACTTAGCAAGAATGAAAACAAATCATATGCAAAAAGTAAATATTTAGGATAAATCAAGAAAATGAAACAACTGTAAACTGACAAAAGATATAAGGGTTTCTGTGTGTTTTCTTCAGGCTGGAATCTAACAAGAATGTCAGATAAGGTGTTGGGGGAACAAAGAAAACATTTTTCTTCCCAGAAAATTACAGAAGTTCTACCCCTGCACTGAATGTCATGGCTTCCTTTCTTTCACATTGAAATGTCTTTTAAAGATTGGATTTGATAAAAAAAACAAGGTGTCAGATAAGTTATACAGACCAGTACAACCAGCCCAGTCACTATTCACTGCTTCTCTGAGGTAATAGCAAAACAAATATCTACAGGAAAAGTACACAAGGACCTGTCAAAATGGGCAGGTTGGGTTTATCATGAATGACTAGCTGGACAAAAGTTTCCACTAAAGAAGAATAAGAAAAGAAAAAAATGGTTATGACAATACAATAAACCTCTCTCTGTATTTTCCCAGTATTCAAATGCAAACATTTACCTCAGTTTGACACACACACCTGCTTGGTTAGTACAGAAAGGTGTTCAACTGAGAAAGGAACACAAACATTGCCTTTCCTTAAAGATGGTGAATATACTTCTGTGTTGATTTTGTGAGCATTTCAAGAGGAACACCCACTATTCTTTTTCCCCCCAGAAGCGTTTTGCATCTGAATAGAAGTGAAATTAACTTTCAAAAGAGGAAACCCTAATATTCCTTAATACTGCTTCACAAAAGCATGTTTCTTTCTCCTAAACCTGTTATAAGGTCTGAATGCCTGTTTGCAGTTGTAATGATGCAAATGCAACATGTTGCACTGTGAGCCTATAAGAAGCGATTGTTAGAACTGTGCAGAGTCTAAAATATGTTATATTCTCATATAAATAATCTCTTGATTACCACTGAGCTGGATTTTTTAAAATAAATTTTACTATTTCCAAAGTTATAATACAAACTTCAACAGAAGAAAGGGGAAATAACAACAAAGCAAAAACTAAACAAGACAAAAACATGGATTTGGACCTTTTATCTATATTTGCACGTGAATTAAAAGTAAATATGTACAGTACACCACACATTTTCTCAATGAGTAATGAAGGAAAAAAAGTACTCCTAAATCACCTTAAGTAATACATTACAGTAATTGCTGATGTGTGAGTATGAATAATAGTATTTATGTTTTAAAAAAGCAATTAAATGGAGCTGGAACGAACATTGCAATGTGCATGAAAATATCCTCTGCATTCATGATGGATGGGGGCCATAGAAGGAGCGTTCATGTCGCGGCCCCTGTCAGGTATCTGTTTACCTGCGAATCCTTCTACCACGCTACACCAACCTGGGAAAAGTGTAGCGACACGAGAGTAGAAGATTCATGATGGATGAAAGTAGGAGTGAGATGCAAATTTTTAACTACTGTGGGTGTGGCCAGGTGGTCATGTGACTGGGGGCGTGGGTTTTTTTCCTACTGGGCCTCAGGAAAACCTCTTGGGAATCAAAATGGGACAAAGGGTTACTGTGCAGGCCATCCGCACCCTGTTTTTGCTCCCAGGAGGCTTCCCTGAGGCCCAGTAGGAAAAAAAACAAAAAATAAAATAAAATAAAAAACTGGTTCGCTCCTAGCTGATCTTTGGAGCTATTGGTTCACCCGAAATGGGCCAAACTGGTAAAATCCCACCCCTAGATGAAAGTATTACTGTAGTAGTCACTTAAAGACACTCAATAGTTTCAACTTCATGGACAGATCCATGTTGTTTCCTTGATAACAGTAGAAAAGCACTTTGGATTGCTTCACACCAAAGTCTCCAAAAATTTATCTGATCTGACCTGGGTTTGCATCTTGAAATAAGCCACGGTCATACCATTTTGAAGTGATATAAACTCTGGACTATGATTATTATTACTAAATTTATCTTCTGATCAGCACATTTATTTCATTCCAAATGTAGGTATGGTTTTTTTTCTAACATATATTATTTCATAAACAGTATATTTCATAAAACAAACATATATTCAATGGAGTCATATATTCAGTGGACTCTAATCACATATACATACCTATGTACATACATATATACATCTTGAAGATCCAATACAATTAAAAAAAATGAGTGTGAGAATATTCAATTGCTCTGCTGTTTTTTGCCATAAATCCTTTGCAAATCGTACCTGGCTAACTAAGGTTTTAAACAAGAAGTTCTTGCAGGATTAGTGTTCTACCTTAGTATTTTTTCTTCTCTAGATAAGAAAGCTTTTGTAGATTATAGACATAACAAACAGTTGATACTATCTAGACAGAAATCTTCTCTGGCTACTATACATTTTATCTTGATTTGCAATTAAACTTAGAAAATAGAAAAGTATTGCTTTGGGCAAAAAGCTTTAAATCTAAATTTAACTGCTGCATTTAACGACTTGAACTCTGAACTCTTCAATGTACTATGATCTACAGAATAATGGCAAAAAAGTCCAATTAAAATGTATTCAGAATATAATCATACTTATATTTACTATTGGGAATTTATAATGTGTACAGTAATGTGGGCAGAATTCTCTTTATTTACATAATTTCAGCTTCATGGTGTAAAAATAATCTAAAAACTACTTTCCTGAATCAGGTATTTTTTAATTATACCTTTCCTTCCCTCCTCCATTCATGCATTCCCTTTCCCCTTCTCTTTTCTTCCTTCTTTTCTAAATTAAACATGCATCTAATTGTAATGGGAATCTTTAACAAAGGGAGATTTGTGATTTTATTTACAAAACATGAATCTTTAAATAATTTTGTCAAGCTCTAATTTCAGTATTAACAGGTTTTGAATTCTCTTTTGGGATAATTTATTATGGAGTTGAATGTATTTTTACTTGGAAGTGAATCTAAGGTTTATTTCTAGGACAGTGACCACAGAACTGCAATCTGAACCCTTTAAAAAAAACAGAGTTTGTCCTGAATTCACATGCACAAAATTAAGCTATCTATGTTTTCACATAGACTAAAACAGATTATGTTTTGTCACATATTCTATTTTCAAGGTAGAGTGAATAATTTAAGGTTCACGCTTCTGATTCATGTACATAAACCTCCCAAGCACTTGGGTTTTCAATTGATTCTTAAAGAAAAATAGGAGTTTTCATACTTTACAAAAATGAACACTTGTAACTCAATAACATAACAGCAGAGAGTAACAATACCATAATAATGAATGGTAAATCTGTAATTTTGATACATCCTGGACAACAAAAATATGGGTATGAATATGAGATTGGGTACATTTCAGATTCAGTGTTGAAACAAACACTCACATAGCAGTTGGCATAAGCATTTTTTCCCATGACATTACAGCTGCCTGTCATAACCCCGAGTAATTATATCTTTAGTTTAAGAAGTTGCAGACAGATGCCTTCTGAGTTGTCATGCACATTCCAAAACATTTTTTTTACTTTGGAATCTGAAGTGTGCCACTGTTCTAGCAAACATATGCATGGATTAATTGAGCCATAATTTAGCAGTATAGGATCAGTAACTTATATTTAATTTTTTAAAAAAATATATAACCAAAAATCATCAGTGATTACAACTTAATATTTGGCTCCATTAAGACATGATTTCTAACAACATGAATCCTGAAAGCAAAGCATTTGAAATGAAATTTTATTTTCTCCAAGGATATGTCTAAGGCTGAAATTGCATCATGAAAATCATGCTATAACGTCATGGATATGTTTTCAAAATTTAGAGATAGATTTTATTCAGTAAAAGACTTCCAGTTGTCGCAAATATCTTACCTGCAGAAAATGTTAGCTGGATTTGTTCATCGATGATCTCAAGAGCAATAAAATCATGTTTCTCATTAAAACGTCCATTATAGAGAAGCAAAGCATTCCTTTCCCTTGTTGCAAACCTACGTCAGACAGGAACAACAAAATGTCATACAGAAACCTTCCCCAGTCAAACAAATTAAGTAAGTTTTACTAGACATGCTACCAATGTGGAAATTTGTGTGTGTGTGAGCTTCAAAAATTTTAGTAAACGGTTCTCTGCCTGGTTGCTGGGTGAGCATATACCCATGGTGGACGCGGCCTCCAGCACCATGGTGGGGGGGTGTTTTGCCCTCCCTCGGCTCTGGAGGCTTTCTTCAAGCCCCCGTTTTTTGCCCTCCCCGAGCCTCTGCACGGACCCTGCACCTACCTGGGATCTAAAATGCATGGAGACTCCTGGGAGGGGAGAGGCAGACGGGGCCAGCCATGGGTGGGATTTTCTGGTTCACTAAACTGGACTTAAAATGAACTACCGGTTAGTTACGAGTTGGCCCAAACCGGAACGAACCAGTAGAAGCCCAGCCCTCTGTTTGAGTCAGTGTTGATGCCTGATGACTGACTGCACTAGTCCCTGCTGTCTTCTTGATAAGATCTTGCCCTTACCTTCTTCTTCGGAGGCCTGAGAGAGAATGACTGGTGCCAAGTCACCAGCTGGATTTGTGCCTAAGGCAGAATAGAACTCATTGTCACATAGTCCAGCCTGGTGCCTTAACCACTACATCAGACTGTCACTGGCTCTCTAATATGGGGATAGGAGAGAAAGTAAGAGAAAAAGCGTCTATCAAAAGGTATGATGTTTACTGTAGATAGTGTGCTTGAGGAACAGGTGAGGAGTAACCTTACTCCTCATATTTGCCTCACTTGGGGATCCTCTTACCAGTGGCATCAACAATTCAGTTTCCAAGAATCTAGCAAAGAGAATGTCAACTTGTTATTTCTTTATTTTTGCACTCATGTGAGAAGCATTAAGGCGCTTCCAGGCTGAAAGAATTAACCAGTGACTTCACCTCTGCCCTTGTTATTTAAATAAAATAAAATAAGATTACTGAAAGTAGCATTACCACAGGTCCAAGTATCTAGAACCGCAAGTGGGAGTATTTCATGTTTTCAGCTATTAGATCTTTTGATATGAAGGTACCAAGATTTAAACACAGACCTTCCTACAGTGAAAGCATGGACTATATCAGGGATGTCAAACTCAATTTCATTGAGGGCTGCATCAGAGTTGTGTTTGACCTTGGGGTTTGGGGGGGCTTAGTGGGTGTGGTCAGCTCTATGTCACTCAGCAAGGCTCCATTTCTGGCTATGACGATCTCCTGCAGTCCTCTGCTAGTGAAAACAGAGTTCAGGGAAGCCACACATGGCCCACCCAGGCTTCGTTTTTGCTGGCAGAGGTACCACGGGCTGATCCTTCACTATTTCCAGGGTGGGCCTGTGGGCTAGATTTAAGCACCCTGTGGGGTGGATCTGGCCTGTGGGCCTTGAGTTTTACATGTCTGTTTTGTATCCTTGAACTATGGTTCACGATTGCGTGAACTAAATGCTTTTCTGGTCCATTGCAACCACTTCTGTTTTTAAAATGGTTCCCATGTACGGAGATCCATCCTGAATCTTAACTTATAGAGAATTATCTGAGCAATAGAATCTTGAGAGCTCACTTTTGAGAAATAGGCAGGATCTCTATGCATGTTAGTTTCCCAGCACTATCATTTAAGAGTGTATTATTTTCAGCATACTCTAAAGAGCGTTAAAGTCCAGTAGATACCCCAAAAAAATCAAAGCTTCCTTTTTAACACTACATGAGCAGCTTGAAGAGTGTTGCATTCCTAAAGGTGAGCTAAGAACAAATTTAAAAGAAAAAATAAAATAGTGCTCAGAGTTATCTCTGCTTCTTACTTCAAGAAAATGGGTTTCCAACTGAAATTGCATAGTTTAGGAACCTCTTTCTAATAATGATGCAGACCAGGGGTGACAGATTGGAGGACCATGGGCCAGATGCATCTACGCAGGCCACCCCAGCTCTGTGAATGGGGAAAACATCGCAAAATGTCATGTGACAGCAACATGATGCAGTGAGTTTGACACCCCTGATGTAGACCTAAAATTTGGTCACACAAAGAAAGCCTTCTTAAAACAAGCTCTGCCTTATATATTGCAATGACCCATTAACCATAATTAGACATGTAACTGAAATCTCACCTAGAAAGATTTATGCTGACATTAAAATTAAATTAAAATTAAGTTTGGTAAAAGAAAGACAGAAAAGAAAAGGAGGAGAGAAAAACTTAAAGAGGCATTAAGCAACTTGTGAGTTAATGCATAATTGTTGTGGGAGCTTCATCACTGGAGGCTTTCAAGAAGAGATTGGACTGCTTGGGCGGGGGGTTGGACTAGATGACCTACAAGGACCCTTCTAACTCTGTTAATCTAATCTAAATGTGATAAGTAGCTTAACAGAGAAATGAGACAGGTCATAATGGACAAATGATGATTTGTAGTGTCCTTTTTTCTTTTTTACAGTATATTTACAGTATGTATTTTTAGCTATATGACATCTGTAACCTATATATAATTCATGAGCTAGAAAATTGTATTGCCTACCTACACATTTTGTGGACATGTGATGTTTAAAACAAACAAACAAACTGAAGTCAAGAAAGTGCAATTAATCAGATAAATCTTCAAGTCCCTGATATTCCAGGGACCATCAGGTTAAAAGAAGATGCCAATTTGAGTGTAAAGGTATACTCTTAAAACCTTTGACAAACTCAGTCTAAATTCTTGGTCATCCTCAAACAGTTCCCCAACTGTGGAAAAAAGAAGTGTAGTTAGGGAATCTTTTAGCATTAAGAAACAGCATCACACTTTTTTTACTAGGTAGATATTGCAAAAACAATGAGTTTTAAGGTGCTTATATGGTATTTTGAGATCAATACAATGACTGCAAATTTTTCATGGAAGGACCGATACTTACATGAGAGATACAGTGAAATGGAAGCGTTGCCTCAATCCCTTAAAGGTGACAAATGACTCTGGGGGGAAACTTCTTGTGGTCATCTCACAATAAGGTCTCTCATATTCACCAGGAGGGCACTCACATTTGAAGCCTCCAATGAGCAGGTTAACACATGTCCCTCCATTCTTGCAGACACCGGGTGCACAGCGCCCTGAGCGAGCATTCACTTCACAATATTCACCTTAAAAGTAGAAATAGAAATGCCCACCAAGTTATGAGAAAACAATTCTGTACCTCCAAAACGGCTGTTCAAAATCAGATCAGCACATAATAAATACAATGGCTGAATTAAAACAGATGTTATCAGTGGATGTGGGCTAAATGTTCATGTCTAATTCCATAAAAGAATGTTGGCAATCCAGGCCTTACGGATCAGCTGTAAAAAAAACCCAAAATACTATGACTCTATTCTTCAGTCAGCCTTTTCTCCATGATAGGAGATGTCACTATGTCACATTCTTCAAAATAATTCATTTTTAAGAAAGCAATTGACATGGTTGTAAAAAAAAACACTTCCTATGGCAATAAGGAAGCAAAAAAAGAAGCATGTAAATTATATTTAATTGACCTCCTCCCCTGAAACAGTCAACAGTTTTATAAAACTATCATTAAAACTCTTTAATGCCAAAATGTTTTTCTACACATCTTTCAAGAACAGCCTCATTTATGCTATTTAATCAGAGCTAATATTACTGGTATCTAGTCACTGTAGTAAGTCTCTCAGGCTTGTTTTGCACAATCTTCTGAATCAATGAAGACAGCTAAAGCTAAATTCAAGGGCTAAGTAAAGAGTTGTCATGCTTAAATAGAAAGTGCTTGTCTCCTGAGAAAAGCCAGACTTCTGTTTGAAGAAATGTGTTCCAGGCCTTATAAAAGGCAACTGACAACAAACAACAGAACATGGACAGGACCACACACACACACACACATAAAAATAGGGGCAAAAAATGAAAAGTATATAAAAATACATATGATTTGAGAAAAGAATATATAAATTCATCTGAATTTAACAAACACAGCTTTATATAGTTTGTAATTATTATTAGAGCTATCATCACCACTACTGGCTTTATAAGAGCTGTGGTGGTGCAGTGGTTAGAGTGCAGTACTGCAGGCTACTTCTGCTGACTGCCGGCTGCCTGCAATTTGGTAGTTCAAATCTCACCAGGCTCAAGATTGACTCCTTCCAAGATCGGTAAATGAGGACCCAGATTGTTAGGGACAACAGGCTGACTCTGTAGACTGCTTAGAAAGGGCTGTAAAGTACTGTGAAGCAGTATATAAGTCTAAGTGCTATTGTTCACCATTCTAGTCATGTAACTATTCAATCAAGATAGTTTAAAGACAAATGTCAAAACTTAAAGCATCAGTGTAACATTACAATCAAAATCAAAATTACTCATACCATGTGTTGTTGAAATAATGACATTTTAACTATTATAAATAGTTATAAAATCATGTGATTATAATAAAAAGATACCAATAGTCCTCATTTGGTGACCTTTTGGACAGGGATGAAAAAAGTGATGAAAAAGTAAAGTTGTAATTAATTGCCCAAATTTACAACTTTGCATGTGTGACCTGTATGTATTATCCTGTGCCTGAGCCACATTTTTTCTCCTATCCCGCAGATGACAGAGATTGCTTAAATAAGCTATCATTTTTTGAGCCATAGCACTGCATGCCCCTAAAAAGTGCTGTCTGTAAATTAAAAAGTTTAGCACTGTGATCTTAATTAGTTGATTAGAATCCTTCCCCAGGACCACAGCTGCTGCTTGAAATTAAGACACAGGGCTTGGAGAGACCTTGGAAGTCACCTAGTGCAACCCCCTGCCCAGACAGACAAAATGTTATGCAATTTTTCTTGAAAACCACCAATAGTATAGCACTCACAACTCCAGGAGGAAAGCCATTCCGTTGGTTAATTGCTCTCACTACTAGAAGTCTTTCTATCCAAGTCAGAGGTGTCAAACTCACGGCTCGCAGGTCAGATGCATCAGGCGCTGGCCAGCCCACCCCCAGTTTAGCAAAGAGGGGGAATGTCACGTTACATCATGTGATAATGTGACACCGCGAGTTTGACATCCCTGATCTAAGTCAGGGGTCGCCAACCTCTGACTCATAATTTTAAATGCTGTGGACCAGAGACCCTGGGAAAATCCTAAAAAAAGTCTGTAGGAAAATTCCCCACCCCATTCTCCTACTGATTGATTATTCTTCATTTGGGATCACAAGATACTGTCTCCAGCTCCATTGTCTGGGGGTGGGGAGAGAGAGAGACTTTTGGCTACATGCAAGGAAAGCAGCAGAAGTTTTTCTTTCTCTCCCCCAAATTCTGCCAGAAATGAATCTTTGTGAGATTTGTCATACCGACGCAGCCTCTTGGAGCAGGATGCCTTGCAGGGTTCCAAAGGCTCATTTCTGGTGGAGTTTGGGGGAGAGAAAGAAAGACCTTTGTTGTTTACTTGTGTGCAGCCAAAAGCAGAAGAAGAAAGAAGCGGAAAGAAGCAGCCCAGTGGCCAGGGCAGGTATGTGGGGTGAGTGGGGCAAGTTCCCCCCTCTGCCCTTTCCCCCCTCCCCTCACTACCTCGTGTTGTTTGCAATGCAAGTGATACAAGCCTTGTGTTCCCGCAGTTGCCAGGTGTCACTACTGACTCAAAGCCACAAAAAAACAAAACAAAAACTATAAAAACAACAATAAGCACTGTCACATTTGATGCAGATCTTAGTTACTTAAAAGCCTTAGCCATTCGGTGAAAAGCCATACTTTCCATACCTCAAATAAAAATGGTAAATAATCATTTGTGCGACTTTGCAAAATTTTACCAGTCAAAAATACACCTTGTAATTTAGCAACACAGTCTACATTTACCTGACTATTCTTTCTTTACTTGAACTGTCATCAACCTGCATATTGGTATATGAATCCAATGAAGGTACTATTATTTTATTTTAATAAATGAAAAGGCGGCTAATAAATTAAACAAGAGGCAGACTTTATTTTGCTGAGGGTGTGTTTACACAATGATTATCCTTAAGCTTTAACCTTCTGGACTCAGCTGAAGCTGCAGTTTACTGAGCTACCTTGAGAACTTTTGCTTATTCTTTGCCAACAATATAACTGGGATGAAGTGGTTGGTTTAACACTAAATTGACTGGAGACTACACTGAACTGCGAAAAGTCTAAGAGTCTCAATAGCATGTGGATTCCTTGATGGTGTGGGGCTAGACTTGTTATTTCATGATAACAATGTCATGATAATCTCTGGATCTACAAGCATGTAAGTTGGCTACAATTCACAAAAGTTCATATAACAATTTAAGGCCTTGAATTAAATGCTTATCCTATGATGAATCCATGAATGAATCAGTACTTTGTCATGGTAAAGAATACCATGGGGGAGTACTGAACTATTTCAGCAACACAATTAAGTCTTTTGGATTCAGCTTCACAGTTCATATTCATCACCCTTAAGATCCCAAAGAGTTCTTGGTTCTACACTGTAAGAATCTGATTGTTTCTCCAGTACTGAAAGTGATCACACAAATTTGGGCCTTACTGGGAATCCAAGTAAAACACATAAGTAAATTATAAGTAAACTAAAATAAACTTATTATAGATACCTTCAATGAACTAACCCTAAAGCATGTATACCAGAAGGCATTATTTTTTCAATTATCAGATAAGATGGTATAGCTTGCAAATGACTCCCTTTGGAAAGAATGTGTCACCTTGATGGTATGCCACTGGTGCAGGAGTGAAACTCTGGAATTGTACATAGATAAGCTAGTGAAAGTGTTTAGGATGTTAAAGATTACCCTTTGCAAATACTGAAATATGAGCTAAATTAGGAGAAGGGACATTTATCTTGCCTCAAGCAAGAGGCAGAATTGGAAAATTTTCTCCCTCTCTGTCTGTCTCTCTCAGCAATAGAATAATAGAACAATGAACGTCAGCAATACAACAAGTAAGTCAAAGAAGATAGTTCACATTTGATAGTTTGCATAATTTCCCTTAATTAAAGCAAATGCTTGCCTCAGAATTTTCAGAATCCAGATAAATTTACATTTCAATTCAGTAAGCTCCTGTTTAGCTCACCGTTTTTAAAACAGCCCCAGGTTTAAAGAGGATTGGTAACCTTAATGGCTGGTTCAGGTATCACAATAAACTATAGTTAATAATTTCTTAGTTTTGTTCTTTCCCAGTGTGGTTGTGAGGAATGGAATCTTTTGTTTACTTTTTGACTGATCCTGACATGACAGTTAATCTCCAACCTGTAATTAATCTTTATGGTTTATTTGAAAAAAGCATATTTGAACCCATGGGCTGTGGAGGTTTTTCTTTTTTCTTTTGAAACAGATCACAGTTAAGTTCAACCATATTTGTGGTTAATTAGAGAAAGTTCATAGTGAAAACAAAACTTTCTAAAGCTTTGTAGTCAAGCTTCTCTTAATAATCAAAGGTTGACAAATTTTTCCCTGTTTTCATTTCCTCCTCATTAATATCACAGAACAAAATAAGCACCCATGATTTTCTTTTGGTCATTTATATTAGAAAAAAAAAATTAAAGAAGGGAAATGGCATTCTTAGGGAGATTTTAGGACACATATGCTCATGAAAGAATCTGCAAAAATTACAAATACATTATCAAAATCATTGTTTAGTTATAAAAAAGTTGTTCAGGATTCTTAATCAAAGAACTAACAAAAGCATTACAAAATGTGTTATTTATTGATTTCCTTATTTGTGGATTCTTATTTCATCCATTCATGCATATATATGTGTAAGTATGTAAATTTAGAGTTATTAATTCTTGTGATCTAAAGTCTAAGGAAATGGATAGAGCATAACATGAATCTGAAGGGTGAGGAAGAGGGGCTAACAGTTTAGCCAGAAGCTATAATAGAAAATCCAAGCCTCACTAAACCTACTGTAACTCAATTATTTGCACACACCCTTCCGTACCTCTCAGGAGTACAAAATGAGTGTGGCTTCCAACCAGGAATGCAGTATGTTGATACATGTTGTTTAGCCTTTGGCAGCATGCATTCATCTTCTAATAACTGATGCAAATAAGCACCCTATTGTTTCTAGTTGTGAACAATGCGCAAATGAAAGACTTATTCTATTAGCTTATTCTCAACTCAGAGTACAAATAAACTTGAAAAGAAAACAAATATAATTTTGGAGACTATATAGTATATTTGAAGTGATTCTCTGCTCCTATAATATACTTTTAATATATTTTTCTAAGTCGGAGTTTCTCAATACTCTGCATGATTTAGTCGTCAAAACCACTAGACACAGATTGTACAAATGCACTGCCTTTCACTTTCTCTAAATCCAGTCAATATCCCAGAACCACTGTCATCAATAAAAAATTCAGACAGATTTTTAATCTAAGTTATTTTGAGCTCCTGGATAAAAAGGAGGACATAAATGCGAGAAATCACTGAATAAATAATACATTATTTATTAAGGCAGGCGTCTCCAACCAGGGGTGGGCTGCTGGAGGTTTCGTAGGGGTTCAGGAGAGCCCCTATTCTTTGCCATTCAAAGAACCCCCCAAAGCCCACTCCTGGCTGGCCCAGGCCATCCTGCTCCTCCCCTCCCAGGAGTCCCCACGTGGCCCATTTTGGATGAAGTAAGTGAAGAGCCACATGGAGGCTCAAGGAGGGTGAAAAACGGGTCTCCCGGAATTTCAGGAAGGCCAGAAATGGACCCATTTCCGGCTTCCAGAGAGCCTCCGGAGCCCAGGGAGGCTGTTTTTGCACCCCCTGAGGCTCAAGGAGCCTCGGGAGCCTGGGGAGGGCAAAAAACCCCCCCTGCTGTGGTGCAAGAGGCTGACTAGGCCACGCCCACTGTGACCACACCCACCCAGCAACTGGGCAGAGAATCCTTTGCTAAAATTTTTGAAGTCCACCCCTGTCCCCAACCCCCAATCTGTGGACCACCATCAGGCCGTGCCCTGCTAGAAACTGGGCCATACAAACAAGTGAAGCTCCATCTGGGGGATACAGGAAGTGTGCAAAACCACACCCCCTCCCGTCCATGGAAACGCTCTAAGTAAGTAAAAAACAAGTAAAAAAAAAACACCAGTGGTTACCTTTTCTCTTGAGCAATGCCTCATTCAAATCTCTCTTGGTTCCCAGGTCTGGAAGGAGATAAATTATTATGTACTCCAATCCAAACATTTTGCTAAAAGTATACTTCAAAATGTGTTTTTTCCTCGAAAATTATTGGGAAACTACCTTGATCTACAAAAACCTGGTGGGACACAATTAACTCTTATTCCTTTTTGCACTTCTGTTCTGAGAAGTGGAAGGTGGAAACTCCCCATTAATTCAAGGTCATGGAGAAAAGAATGTGCAGGAAAGAATAAGCAGCTACCAGAAATCTAGCTTCTGGATGGCTTAAAACAGTAAAACTTCACAGTTTATACTTCATCTAGAAAATCAGCCTCATTTAAGTACTATTAATAGAGTTTCCAACCTTCTGAATTCCCAAAATGCATTTTATATAAAACAGGAAACAAGTTAAACTACAGATATGGCTGTGTATAAAATACCCATTTTTAGTAGAGTTAAATCACTTCATAAGTCTTCAGTTTTTAATATATTGCTGCAGACTTCATAACATTAGTTTATCTTATAGAGCAACAAATGTTCAAAATAGGCAGAATTGTTTGATGCATCACCGTGTCAATAAATAGTGTTATTTGTGAGGAATTAGTTGTGAGGAATAAAAAATACTAAAAAAGCAAAAAAAGAAAAGAAAAGCCAAGACATCACCCTGCCAACACAAGTGCATATAGTCAAGGCTATGGTTTTCCCAGTTGCAATGTATGGCTGTGAAAGTTGGACCATAAGAAAGGCTGAGCGCCAAAGAATTGAGGCCTTTGAACTCTGGTGCTGGAGAAGACTCCTGCGAGTCCCTTGAACTGTAAGGCGAGCCTAGAGGATCCGCTCTGTAGAAGGCCAGAAGATGAAACTCAAATACTTTGGCCACCTAATGAGAAGGAAGGACTCCCTGGAGAAGAGCCTAATGCTGGGAACAATTGAGAGCAAAAGAAGAATGGGACAACAGAGAATATCCTGGAAGTTTACTATGAATAATACTAACAATTACTACTCAACAAAGAACTCTGATACTTCCTAGACTTTAAGTTCTGCTCCGAAGATTACAGAATGCTGTAACAGGAGACTCATGCAACTCAACAAAGCTTCCTTGGGAAGCCTAAGAGCATATCTCACTGCACACCATCTGGATGTAGGTCACCACTTCTTTCTGGAAGGTGAATGTGGATGACATTGCTTTCTACCCCATCTTCAGCCCACTGCAAATGCAATCTATGGTTATATTTTTTTGTTCCAAGTTGAAAGCAGTGAATTCCAACTTGTATAGGATCCAAGACTTCTGTCTGATTTGGCTGGATGAATTCATGTGTTTTGACTGGCTGCTGTACAGTGATGGGCATGTTCCTTAAATGGGGGCAGTGGTTGCCATGCTGCAATCTGTAATCTCTGCTTCTGATAGCAAATTTATTAATAACAAATTACTAGTTTTTTTATCCCGGCTTTATTACTTTATAAGTAACTCAATGGGAAAAACATATATAATACTCCTTCCTATTTTCCCCACAAGAACAACAACCCTGGAAGATGGATTGGGGGGAGGAAAAGGGAGAGGAAGAGGGAGGGAGGGAGGGACAGAGAGAGAGAGAGAGATTCTTAGCTTTCAGAAAAAAAAAAAATCCCAATTAGACAGGAGAGATTATAGAAAGAAGAATCGGGATATAAATTTAGACAGAGTTTAAAATACTGTATAAATGTTTGTATTAGTTCTTATTATTGTTACAAATTTCAATTAAAAATTATTTTAAGAAAGAGAATAAAAGTAGCATGAGTTTAATTGCAATCACTGAATGATGCCAGTTAAAACAGAATTTTCCAATAATATGAATAATAATAATATTCATTCATAATAAGTCACACAGTATCTTCTATAATACAGGTAGTCCTAGATTTACGACCACAACTGAGTGCAACATTTCTGTTGTTAAGTGAGACATTTGTTAAATGAGTTTTGCTCCATTTTACCTTTCTGGACTCAGTTGTTAAGTGAATCACTGCAGCTGATAAAGTTAGGAACCTGGTTGTTAAGTGAATCTGGCTTCCCCACTGACTTTGATTGTCAGAAGGTCTCAAAAGGGGGTTCATTCATATGACTCCAGAGCACAGCAATGGTCATAAATATGATCCAGTTGCCAAGCGTCTGAATTTTGTTCACATGATCATGGGCAAGCTGGAAAGGTTGTAACTGTGAAAAACAGTCACAAGTCACATTTTTCAGTGCCATTGTAACTCTGAACAGTCGCTAACTGAATTGTTGTAACTGTTCTCCAGAATTCTAATTATCTTGACATTCAACTCCAAGTGGTGTATTTTTCTGTTCGAATGCTGAAAGTTTCAACTAATGCTGAAGCACACATACTGTACACATGCTAATTTAAACAACTCTTGTCTTATGTAACTATTCTCTTCATCATATAAAAGCAACACTCATGCCCTGCACTATTTTCCTACTTTACAAAAGTATTTTTTAAGGAATGCATCAAGAAAAATGAGACTGGAGGAGGAATGATTCTACGGTGGTTGAAAATTTCTCTTTTATTTGTTAATAATTTTTTTAGACCTATCTCAGAGTAAGGCAAACAGCCCTGTACCAACGCCAGGCCTGTAATAAGACAAGTTACTTTTAGAAGACTGAAAAATGTTTAACTGCAAAGAAATCTAACTTGCTGAATTACTCTTTGCTGCTCACACTAGTGGGAAAGTGAAATTTGATAAAAGCAGCATTGCAGCACAGATTACTGCTAACTTATTAACTCACAGTTTAACTATTTAATAGGGACATTATTCATTTTCTGCCTTTTTTATTTTTTTATGTAAACATTACATGTAAGGGGTTTTTTTCCTCACTAAGAAACAGGTGAATATAATGGTGCAAGCAAACATTACAGTATGTCACAATGCTTTTCCCATTCAAATGGCTGTTGAATCACTGGTGATAACCAAAGTAGATGGATATACTTATGGAATTGCTACCATAATACTGTTATATCCTTCTTTTTGTAGTTTTATGGAATGCAAAGAACCATGTTCTTTGGAGTCATCTACAGTAGTTCATTTAAAAGGCAATCTGAAAAGACTGAAATGAACAAATAAATGGGGCTTCAAAGTTTTACAGTGATCCTTTAGTTAATAAGGTCTTGTTTTGAAGGAGACAAAATCAGCCCTTTTCTTCTTATACCTGGAACCAGAGGTGATATTTAGCAGGTTCTGACCAGTTCTAGAAAACTGGTAGTGGAAATTTTGAGTCGTTCGGAGAACCAGCAAATACCACCTCTGACTGGCCCCGCCCTCATCTATTCTCCGCCTCCTGAGTCCTAACTGATTGGCTGGGTCTTCTTTGGTTGCCCTGCACAGGAGAACGGAGCTGGAAAGCAGGTTAGTAGGGTGGGGAGGGAATGGACATTTTACAGTATCCTTCCCTTGCCACGCCCACCAAGCCATGCCCATAGAACTGGCAGTAAAATTTTTTGATTCCCACTACTGCCTGGAATGCTTTGCATTCTGAAAATAAAATTCTTGGTTCATGTTTATCCCCACAAGTCTTGATTTTTCTATCTTATTCACAATGTGTTACAGAAAGCCTTTTTTCCCCCTCTATCCAGGAACATAATCATAAACACACAGTTACGTTCTCAACAGCAATGGCTTTTTTCCTGCTCACAATGGCAGCACGTTACCAAGCCGAAACTCTAAAATCCGTCTGTGGGTGAAGATTGGAAAATAGGGTGAATATATTGACATGAGGTGTATCACTTTCACACACAAAGCTACCTTAATTCCAGCACTTTAAACGGCTTTTGTAACATCAAAAATCCTGTCAAACCACCTGAAAACTAATTAAAAAAAAAAAAAAGAGCAAACAAGAATACTGAACTTCTGGACTAGATTTCGAGAGGCGGTCCAAGACTTTGATCTCTGAAAATATTTCTGCAGGCAAAAAAACCCAGATGCAAGATTGGGGGAGGGAGCGTGCAAAAGATATTGGGATGGCATGACACCTGGGGCTTTTTGGAATAGGTCAACTGATGGTGCCCTCCAAAGACTGTAGTAGACACATATAAGCATTGAGACAGCTCAGAATTCAGAAGCTGAGACTAAAGAAAAAATATGGGGTTTTTTAAATAGCAGATTCCATAATGTCCGTGTGTGTACATGTATGTGTGTACGTGCAGACACATAGATACACTCTCTCTCTTCATAATATCTTGGCAGAATGAAAAATGGGGAAACCATTTACAGTCCTTTGACATACACAAAAAACTCCAGAAATCAAATGCTATTCATTAAGCTGTTGGGAGGGGGGACAAAATATTCAATAAAATTATCACATATCCAGATTTTTCAAGGATCAGGCACACACTTTAGCTCAGAAGTCCAGCGTCTAAATACTGTAGGTTTTCTCCAGAAGCCTTCAAATACTATTACCAAGTAATTTTTAATCTGATAAAAGACTAAACACAGGACTGGGAGAATATATGCAAATTAACTCTATTTAATTAATTTAAATCAAATCTCCTCAATATGTAGGTGGCAGTCATGACTTTGGGGGTGATGGCTTTGCACAGTTTCATCTCGGATGCTAATTGGGCCATTTCTTGTATCAGGATTCCTAGCTTATGGTTATTCATGTCTTAGTCACTTCTTATCAGATTACTGCTATGTCCTTAACATAGCGCTGCCTTTGAAGACTACAACAGGTCCAGAAACTAGCAGCAAGCACAATCTGGGAACTTTCACAAATGAAGGCAAATGTAGGCGTCCCAGGATAATGTTGCAGGATCTGATCTCTAGCAACTGTTAGAGAGAAGTTCCCTGAAGGTGGGCTCCATCCCAAGTCTGAAAGCTCTGAAGACAAAACCTCTGGTCCTGGTGATTGACCCAGATTAGATCCTGCAACTCATAGTTTTATTCCATGTTACACCTGTTTGGTACGAACTTCCAGTTTCCTTCCTAGTGCAATTCAAAGTGCATCTTTAAAGACCTACATAGCATAGGATCAGATTATTTGTGGGACCGCTTCTTCCCTGAGAGTATCTTCCCATCCTACCACTTTGGATAGGGTAAGCACACTCCAGGTCCTTTCCCTGAAACTTTGCCATTTAGGGAGAACTTGGAAGAATGCCTTTTCCATGACTGCCACAATTTATGGAATATCTTCCCCCTCTCCAGTGATCCATCAGCCGCCGCCCCTTTGCCTCGCAGAAAGCCATCAAGACCTGGCTTTTTACCCAAGCTCTGAGGTAGAGAGAGGATGTTTTAGGTTGGTTGTTGGGACATTTCAAGGGGATGACTGAAGCATTAGGTTTTGATTGTGTTCTATAGATTTATGCTTTTATGTGTGTTATAGTTCAGGTTTTATTGTTCGATGAGCCAACAGAGTTGTGTTTTAAGACGGGTGCCATACAAATATTTTAAATATTTATCTTTATATCTGATATTTAACCAATATCACCATGTATTTCAAATCAAACAATATTCAGTTTCTCCTCTATCTTTTATTTCTGTTGTCAGTCTATCCATCTTGGTGCACTCTATTACTTTCTTTATCACACTTTCCTCAGACGGTATAGTACCATTTTTCCAGTTTTGCGCATAAATAATTCTGGCTGCTGTTATTAAATGTAGCATTAGATATTGTAATTTTTGTCATATTTTCCTGTTATTATACCTAGTAAGAGTATCTCCGGTTTAACTCTATTTGTTGTTTGATTATTTCTTCTAGCCACAGTGGGATAATAAAATGTAAAAATATGCATTCTAAAACTATTTTTTAAATAAAGAAATTGTTAACAGAATTAAATAAAATGTCTCAGCTCTAAGTGTACTTTACCTCAGCACAAGTTTCAAAAACCATATGCTATCTTTGACCGAGAAAAATATTTTAGTGTGTTTTTTACCATTCTAACTTGAAATCAGAAAAATTTAAGCCAAGGGTTGTGATTTTAAATGTTTTGTGCGTAGACGACAACAAAGCATATACAGTACATGGAATACATTAAGCCAAAACTAAAGAAATTTAGGCCTTGCTTTTTTACTTAAGAGAAACAGAAAAAAAATCCTTCTGGAAATTTTCCTTTGCTTCTTTCCTCTTAGCACATAGATAGATGATGCCTGATGGCCTGAAAAAATGTTGTTCCAGATCTGTTTTAAACCCACAAATATTATGTGTCCTTATCACTCACCTCCTTGTATCATAGGAAGTGCAGTTGCTCCTGATAATTATAATTAGGGGGTATTTCCATTTCAGAAATAGCCTTGTAAAAGCTCTGTGTACTTTACTCCTTGAAACAGAAGAATCCTGAAGACTGAGAAACTTTCATCATGTATAAATTACATCCAACAGTGAAAAACTTCAGGCCATTAGTGAAAATAGAAACAAGTGAGAAAAGAAACCTTTTTATTGGGACATAACTGTGTTCTAGAGGAAATCAAAATGTTTAGGGATAAAAATATTATTTCCTTTATAAGTCAGCATTATATCGTAGCAAAGCACTGGAAATTTTTATTTCTATTTTTAACATATTTTTACTTTTTGATTATTTGTCAAGTACCTTTCTTAAAAGGTTAAAGTGAAATTTTATATCAGGGGTGTCACATGCTGGCCCCGCCCCTACTTGGTGTAGCAAAGGAGAAAAAAAGTCCTGATATGTCACGTGACACTGCTGTGAAGGTGCAAGTTTGATACTCCTGTTTTAGATCTTCAAAGAAAATGTTGCATTCTTTGGTATATTACTATTTCAAAATGGATAACTCAATCATTTAAGACAGGTCTTCAAACTTGACAACTTTAAGACTTATGGACTTCAATTCCCAGAATTCCTCCTCCAGTCGTTAGCTCAGGAATTCTGGGTGTTGAAGTCCACAAGTCTTAAACTTGCCAAGTTTGAAGAACCTTGTTTTAAGTCAATGACAACATAAAAAAAGAAGAATAGGAAGGCTTTGGTATGTGATACACTGCATATTTCTCACATATCTTGCATTAAATATGATGCCTTTGCGCATCATATTTAAATATTACAGGAATATACCTGGTTTGACCAAATTTCAGATTATGCTGATGTTCACGTACATGTAGTCCAACCACAATTGAGCTCGAAATTTCTGTTGCTAAGTGAAGTTTTAAATGAGTTTTGAAACTTTATGCCATGAAACACGCGTGCATAAAACTACGTATAGAACTAGTAGGAAACAATTTGGAAATACACCACTATTAAGTGTGAAAAACAGTCATATGTCACTTTTCTCAGTGCTATTGTAACTTCAACCTTTCACTAAACAAACTGTTTTAAGTCAAGTACTACCTGTACTGGTATTTTATTTATCCACATGGGTAATCTATTATATTCTTTAGGCACAACTCTAACATAGAATTTCCAAAAATTAATTCTCACAATGTCATGGAAGCAGGTAAATATCTCTGTATTTCTGTCTCCAAATCCAGATCAACGCTATAACATATTTGGGAAGGGTGTTATTATTCCTTATGATCAGCTCTTTCTTTTGCACAATTTTCTTTCAGTCTAACTGCTGTTCCTGTAAAATTGACTTCTATCACTGCAAATTTCGTCCCCAACCAACTACATAGAGGTCTCTATTTAGAACTCCAGATTTTAAAGGATGGCAGCTCAAAATCAATGTACCAGTTCATACAAAAATGTGATATATGCTACCTGGTTATTAAGGCATAATGTTTCTGAAACAAATGACAGCACTCTGTGTTTTCCTCTTATTAGACTATGGAATTCTGTTTTTCAGATTCTGAATCCTGATTGAAGTATTGAATCAGAGTGAACTATTTCTGGAGCGATGCCCATCAGATTGGTCTGTTTCCAAAGATTATGCTTCCTTGGTGAATCACTCACTCCACATTCACATGTAAGTTTGCATGGTTCATGGCCAGACTTTTCTATCTGCAGGGATCATCTGAAAAGCAATCTCGAAGGCCAAAGACTTTTCATAACACAATGTGCCCTATTACTATTTTGGCACTATCCTTCAATTACCATGTTATCTTTCCCAGCTTCAAATAACCCATATTTAAAAATAAGCTCTCAATCTCTCAGTGAAGATAAAGCAACTACAAAAGCAGATGTTGTATAATATAGAAATCCCAAAGACAAACAGCAAGACAAAAGTGACAATTATGGACTGGCAGAGCTACATATTTACAGATCCCTCAACTGATAGCATTTAAGGGAAGGCAGTTTCCTTGACTGTTGAGGTAACATGCCTAAATCAATTTTGTCCAAAGAAATAACATAAGTTGGATCCAGAAGATAATGTGCCTGTTCCTACAACATTAATACCAACAAGGGGTAAGACCACACTCAATAGCAAGAAATGTCAATCTATTTTTGGTTCAGAAAAACCATTCAGTAGAAAGTACAGGTGGACTTCAATTCGCAACTACAACAGGGCCTAGGTTGTTGAGTGACAGGGCTGTTGAGTGGGATGCCCACATAATCGCTTCGCTCAATAACTACAACCTTGGCGTCAATAAATGATTGCATCGATTGTTACGCAGATGGTATGAAAGAGCTGCCTGACAAAGGTGGGCAGATAGCTTCCTTTTGTGTTCAGAAGTAAACTTCAATGCTGGAACAGAGAGATAAGGTAGAGATCTGCCCAGTGGTGGGATTCAATTTTTTTTTTTACTACCGGTTCTGTGGGCGTGGCTAGGTAGGCGGGCTAGGTGGTCATGTGACTAGGTGGATGTGGTTATGTGGTCATGTGACTAGGAGATCCAAAGCCCCCCCCCTTTTTTTTTTTGCAGCACCCACCCAGGTCCCGTTTTTGGCCTACTGGGCCTCAGGGAAGCCTCCTGGGCACTGAAAAAAGAAGCATTTTGAAGCCTTCCAAGATAAGTACAACAGCAAGGGGCGGGGGGGTCAGCTATGCTGCATGATTTAGCTTAGCTAGAAAGCAAGAAATCTGACAATTTCCTTCTTTCTAGCTAATCTAAATCATGCAGTACAGCTGATCGTCGCCCAGCTGATCATTGGAAATACTGGTTCGGCTGAAACGGTAGCATTTTTTTTTTTACTACCAGTTCGGGCAAACCGGGCCAAACCAGCAGCATTTCACTTCTGGATCTGCCCATAGAAGGGACATAGAAGGATCTCTTCTGCCTAGTTCACAAGTTCCTTTCCACACACAGAGGAGAGAGGAACTTGTATGCTGACCTGGAGAGATGAAGCGGGGATCCCAAGGACCTTAGCTTTGTTTCTGCAACCTAACAATATATCCACCATATATTTTATGTACAATGGGATACCTCATTGTGGCTCAGGGTGTGGAGGCCAGCTGAGATTGTTAAAGCTCTACAGCAGGGATGGCAAACTCCTGGCGTCACATGAAATATTGTGACTTTCCCCCCTCCCCTGTAAGTATGGCCAGTGCATGACGCATCCGGTTTGTGGGCTGTGAGTTTGACAGCCCTGGTCTAGAGCTTCTGTCTGAGCACCAGCACTTTTGCTGAAAGGTGCTGCTGTGTAGATAATCCAAAATTACAATGATAAGATAAGAGAGATAAGCAGGTGAAAGGAGTTCAAAAGTTTCTTACCTTAGCAAGACTGGGAGAGACCAAATGGAAGTAACATAGTTTCCATCAAAGTTGTATTTTCTGACTATGGCCTTTCCTATAATTGTGTTTATGTAGTTCAGATTTTCCTGATGGTTACATATAACTGTCAGCCTTCAAGATTTTCTCCCTTTGCTTTGCATCTTTCGGCTGTCATAAGTAATGGGTGGAGGAGGGGGGGAATGGTTATGGGAAGTGAGCTGGAGGTGTTACAAACCAGAACTCTTTGCATAGAGAGACTCTGTGTTTTATTGTGGCTCCTGGGATGGAATGGCCCTTAATACTGGAGTTGCTATGGCTCCGGAAATGGAACCCCCACATTGATTGGAGGAGAGGGTCATTGCGCATACATACTGACCAGCGCCCAGAAGAGGAGGGGCAATCTCAACTGAAACTTAAGAATCCCACTGAACTGGCCTCCACTGGCACCAAGAACCTGAAGGGAGAGGAGAAAATTCCAGAGGAGTATTGGGACTTAAAGGAGGTATTCAGTGAAAAGGCCTCGGATGAACTCCCCCCCCATCATTCAACAGATTGCAGTATTGAAATTTTACCTAGGGTGAAACTCCCCAAACCGAAACTGTACTCGATGACACTGCGGGAGCTAGAAGAGCTGCGGTCATTTATCGATAAGAATTTGGAACGTGGTTTCATCCAACATGCTAGACCCCGGGTAGCAGCCCCAGTATTGTTCCGTGAAAAGAAAGATGGCTCCCTTTGTTTATATGTTGACTATAGAAACCTCAACGCTATTTCAGTGGAGAACGTGTACCCCCTCCCCTTGATGAAGGATATGTTGGTCCACTTGGCCAAAGGGAACATTTTTACAAAACTCGACTTGAGAGAAGCATACTTTTGGGTTCGAATTAAGGAAGGGGATGAATGTAAAACTGCTTTTAACTGCCCAATGGGCTGTTTCCAATTCAACATTCTTCCATTTGGCCTACGGGGGCCCCAGCAGTATTCATGCAAATGATCAATCAGGTGTTGCATGAACATCTATACAAAGGGGTGTTGGTTTATCTTGATGATATCCTTATCTACATGGAGACTCGTAATGAACATGTGAAACTAGTGCGGTCAGTTCTGGAAAAACTTCAAGCTGCTAAGCTGTATGCAAAGTTGTCCAAGTGTGAATTCCACTAGGAAAAAATTGACTATTTATCGCATCTCACATGATGGCATAGAAATGGATCCAGGGAAGGTTCGTGCCGTTTTGGAATGGGCCCCTCCCCGCACCAGGAAACAACTTCAAAGTTTCTTGGGATTCGCTATTTTTTACCATCAATTTATCCCTGCTTTTGCAAAGATTGCAAATGCCTATCACAAATCTCCTAAAAACCAAAGGGGAGGTGAAACCAAAGCCTAGTAAACCACTGGAGTGGTCCATGGAATGTCAAGCCGCTTTTGAAAAGCTGAAATGACTGTTTGCTACTGAACCAGTACTCAAGTACCCGGACATGGACGCTCCTTTTGTAATCCAAGCCGATGCGAGTGACGTAGCAGTTCGGGCGGTGTTACTACAAGCAAACAAGATGGGGACTCTGCAACCGTGTGCATATGCTTCCCATAAACTAACTGATACCAAAAGAAGATGGGCCATCTGGGAAAAAGAAGCTTTTGCAGTTTGCTGGGCTCTGTTAACCTGGAGGCATTTCTTAGAAGGGGCAAAACACCCATTTGAGGTGTGGACGGATCATAAAAATTTGAAGGCTTTGAAAACGCCTCGGAAGCTGTCTCCCAAGCAAGTTCGCTGGGTGCAATACTTTAAGCGCTTTAATTTTTCATTGAAGTACATTCCAGGGGGGAAGAACTTCATGGCGGATGCTTTATCTAGATTACCTCAATATAATAGTGCTCACCAAGAAGTGATACGGCCAAGTGTCCCAACCAAACAGTTGGTAGCTCCAGTGGTTACCAGAGCCCAGAAAAAGAAGGAGGTTGATTTATCAAATGATTTGACTGCACAATTAAGAGATGCTCTAAAACTTGATGATTGGTTCCTTGCTCACTCAAATAACTGTACTGTTAGAGATGGATTGGCATGGGTGGGGACCAAATTATATGTGCCAGCGAAGCTGAGAAACCAAATATTACAGCAAGCTCATGACTCTAAAGCCGCTGGTCATTTTGGATTTATGAAAACCTTATACTTGGTTAAAAGGCAATTTTGGTGGCCTACCTTGAAACATTGAGACTTATGTAGTTAGTTGTCCTATCTGTTCTAGTTGTCCTATCGGTATTGGAACGATATCTTCAATGTTATATAAATTATCAGCAAGATAATTGGGCTGACCTATTGCCATTTGCTGAGGTGGCATATAATAATTCAGTACATAGTAGTACTGGGTTTACTCCGTTTAAAGTGGCTCCGGGACAAGACTTTGTACCTATACCCGAGCTTCCATGGGAGAAACCTAAAATTCAGTCAAAAGATGAATGGATAACACAGCTCCAGCTTACCTAGCCAGTTACCTGTAAAGCATTAGATGATGCTCATCAAGCTTATAAAAAATTTGCAGATAAAAAGAGAACTCCACAAAAACCATATCAAGTGGGTGACAAGGTGTTTTTATCCACCAGATATTTGCAGACCATACAAAAGTCAAAAAAGCTTGGACCTAAGTATGTTAGACTTTTCTCAATTGAACGAATTGTGAATCCTGTGGCAGTCCAACTGAAATTACCAAAAACTCTTCGACGGATCCACCCTGTTTTCCACGTTAGTTTATTAAAACTTGAACATACTTCCAACTTGAGACCAACTCAGGTTGATCCCCCTGTACCATTGTTAATTGAAGGTGAACAACATTTTGAAGTTAAAGAAATTTTGGATTCTCGAAAACGAAGGGGTCGACTCCAGTATTTGATTGCTTGGAAACATTTTCCTCCTTCCCAGGCTGAGTGGGTGAATGAGAAGGATGTTAGAGCTCCTACGCTTATCAAGGCATTTTGTACTAAATATCCTGATAAACCCTAAAAAATTAGTATGTTGCTGTTCCATGTATATTTTCTATTACCTTCTATTTTTATCTTTTTTAGGACTAATGTCTCTTTTCTGGGACGGCCGAATGTCAGCCTTCAAGATTTTCTCCCTTTGCTTTGCATCTTTCGGCTGTCATAAGTAACAGGGGGAGGAGAGGGGAATGGTTATGGGAAGTGAGCTGGAGGTGTTACAAACCAGAACT
>BLBF01000022.1:2585390-2667430 GCA_015471245.1 Laticauda colubrina | reverse complement strand
GGGGGGGGGGGGGGGGGTGTACATTCTTGCTTAGGTTTCTATCCTATGCTATGCGAAGCTGCAACCCTTTATCAAACTATGTCAAGGTCAACGGACAGAAGCCTCATCACCACCTGGAGATGCCCACATGATGATATACACAACTTTTAATTGGATGAGCCAATTAAACTATTGGAGATGGGAACGTTGCCATTACTTTGTATCTGTGATTTACGTGCCCATTTTCTCAGATTCAGAATTCTTTTGTTGCTACCACTTGATTTCCAGTAAAAGTTATATTTTCTCTGATTAAAGGAGTCTAAGTATTTCTTTCTTGGATTCAGAATGGAGCACCAGCTGACAATAACCTTATGATTAATTAAGAAAGCAAAAAAGTGCCCTTTCCTAAATTCATAACACATGCACAATATTTAAGGCACCAAGGAATAACTTACCAGTGTAGTCTTCGTAACATTCACAGGTATAGCCTCCCTCTCGACTTCGACAAAGACCATTGTTTCCACATGGGTTAGAATAGCAGAGGTCAATCTCAGTTTCACAATAGTCACCAGTGAATCCAGGGGGACAGCGACATCTCAGACCATTGATAGGATGTATAGGTCGGAAAAGCACAGTATTTGAACTAATAAATGGTGCAGAGCTGTCAAATTTCAGCACAGATACACATTTCATGTAGTTTTCGCAAGGTTCCCGCAGACAAATGTTATCATCAAAAGGCAATACTCGTTGAGTAGATATCAGCGTGAGCAGTGTCCGGTTGAGATATATCTGCTCCTGAAGGTCTTCAGAGGGGAAGAATTTGTTTCGAATGCCACCGGGAAGTAGAGCAGAAAAGGTCACATTCAGTATATTGGAGCTAACATCTGTGTCATTTTGAATGTTGAAGACAAAAATGCCCTCCTTGGTTGTTGACAGTACAGTCGCCACACCTTCCACGAAGAGAGCCAGCAGAGGGGAGAGAAACTTCTCTTGGGACATGTTTTCCAGTCGTACCGTGATACTGTTTGTAAGCATGTCATCAGTGATGATTGTAACCCTTAAGGTGCAATATGCTGTAACACTGTGAATGCCATCTGTAGGATAAAAGAAAGAAGAATTACAGAAGATCCCAAACCAACTTTATGTATTTTCTCCTAAACATCCTGTAATATACAATTGTTAAATCAGGCAATGTGCAGTCAAGTAATGTAAACAGAGTGCTAACTTAAAAAATCATTTGGGTGCTCCATACTGAAATAAGCACAGAAGCTTCAGCCATATATTGCAATTTATCTATTTTTTATTTCATAGGCAAATATTTCAAATGCAAAAGAGGAAAGAACTACGAACACCAATCTCATAACTGTCACATTCATGTTAAATTTGTCAGTTTGTTCAATAGTATGTAAAAATGAGAAATCAAATAAGCTGCTACAGATAGTCCGAATTTATAAGTAAAGCCTCAACAATAAGTTGTTGAAATATAGAAAAACAGAACATTTCTCAGACTATTGTGTAACTCCGTGATGGCGAACCTATGGCAAACATGCCACAAGTGGCATGTAAAGTCCTCTCTATGGGCACGCCAGCCGTCACCCCAGTCCAGCTCCACCGTGCATGTGTGTGTGTGCCTCCTGCCAGCCAGCTGGTCTTCTGATCTCTGCCATACATGCACAGGGCGGGGCCTTTTCCGATCTCTGCAGTTTTTCTCCCCCCACACGCCCTAGCTTTCTCTTGCATTTCTGCCTCCTGTGCCTCCCCTGATCTCCGCAGGTTCCACCCTCCACAAGTGCCTCTCCATGGCAAAAATGCAGGATAAAGCTAGGGTGTGCTGGGGGGAGAAACTGCAGAGATTGCAAGGTCCCCCCGCACCTCATTTTGGGCCTGAAAAGCCTCCTGCACCAACCTGGAAGCCAAAACAGAGGGTGGGGGGCATGCTCAGGGAATGTGTGCACATGCACAGGTGGCATGCGTTCACATTGCATTTTGGGGATTGGGGCACACACACATGCATTCGTGTTCATGCTTTGGGCACTTGCTTCAAAAAGGTTAACCATCCCTGGTATAACTGACAGAAAAGAATATCCCTTGTAACCTTGTAGCATCCATTTTTTTTGCTATCATGATTCTTTTCCAAGCACAATTCTCAAAAATTTCTCTTCAGTAAGATTTATTAAGAAGAATGGAATGGGGGTACAAATTCCAGCAATGGAATTATTATTATTTTTAGAATTAATATATCCCGATGTACGCTATATACATATGAAATAATTCTTGGTAAGTGCCTCTTTGTAAGGTCTCTTGAAGAGACTTGCTGCTAGTTGTTTACAAAGAAGTCTTCCAAGTTTCTGAATTTCTAAGCACTTAAAGGTAATCATTCAACCCTACTTATTTTTAAAGTATGGGTGGAATGATATGACTCTGGAAGGGATATTTATAAAAAATGGTGCTGGTATTTGGAAGTTGGAATTGATGGGTAGATATAAACTATTTCAGGTGATCTCAGGTGGATTACAAATTAACTGGATGGTTTAAATACTACACTGGTTTGCCTAACCTGATACTATCTTTTTTGATACGTATCATTATTTCTAAACAATATAAATTAGAATGCACTAATCTATGCCCTCTCTTTTAGGGGCACAAATCTTCTTTTTCAAAGAGGCATATGAAAAATGAGGAAGTTCTTCATCCAAGAGGGCTGAAAAACTTTTTGAACTTGAAACAGATATTTTGAATAAGGTTATAATGTAAGTTATGATGATATCCCCTTTCAACAACAAGTAGCAGGAGGCTTAATTTCAAGAAACTAGAACCACAAGAAAGACTCCAGATGTTGCAGAGAAGTACTAAGCAATAGTATAATTATTACTAATTAGTGGGGATTCTAAACAGGATCAAGAGGCACTGAGGGTACTTATTGCTTCAAAATCCCTCCAAATTGACACTAACCAAGTTGCACAAACTGTGACTTCACCTTTTTAATCTCTTTGCAAGTGTTTTTCCAGGAGTTTCTTTCCTATTGATTCTTGAAAGCAGCACCCCATATCATATAAGAAACAAAGGAATATTTGCTATTTTTTTATCGTGCCAGCAAGAGCACTTCTTATGGCAGGGGAGTTGAAAGAATTAAATCCTGAAATGGAAACTTTTCCCTCAAAATGTCTATGGAGATTCTCAGTCATCCAGGTCATAGTTGTCCCAAAGGTGTTTTTTTGTTTCTCAGCTGAAGAGGTTTCTTCGATGAGAAGCGAAACATCTTCAAAGAAAAACAAAGAAATCCAGTTGCGTCTTGAAAAAGCACCTTTGGGTTTCCCCTTAAAGATTGAGATGTAATGAATGTATTCATTTCTTGTCAAACATACAAATGGAGACCATTATACAAATAGGGAAGAGAAAAACAGTAAGTAAATCAGAAGTTCATGTTTAAAAACAAGGACTACTTAAATTCTTCATTGCTTTATCTCTGCATTACTAATCCAAGATGTTTCTGGAAATTTCATACTTATTTATTTTAAAATCCAATGTCTCAATAGATATAGTTTATTTTTAAATTGTTTAGTGATTTTATTTTTGCGACATCTCTGGGTATTCCGAATTGTTTTAGATTCCATAGTGGAATATGAAATACAAGTTAATCTAATACACTAAATGAATAAGCAATTTTGCTTTTAATTGTAACTATTGCTTTTCTTATTACATATCCAACATGCAAAAGCAGAAGAGAACAATACAAATTTGGGAAATTTGTAAAATAATTGATCTACTGCTGTGGGGAAATGCATAACACCTTAGAAACAATACATGTAAACAATATATGTAAACGTACAAACCTGAGTAATGACTAACTTGACTAACAAGTAATTGCTAAAAGATGGGATAAAACTCACCACTGGAATGTGCTGCTAGAAGGATATAAACTGAAACAGACCTAACAACAGAGAAAGTGGAGGTGAATTATATGTAAAAAAAAATCATTACATCACTACAAAATGCATAAAACCAAGAATGAAAACCTCCTTGAATGCATAAGGATAAGAGGAAAAAAAAGAATTACATTGCCATAGGGGTATGCTATAGGACACCCAACCAAGCAGAAGAAATAGATAAAACCAGCTTGGTTACATACAGAATTCTGTGATAAACTGAAAGACAAAAAGGATAAGAATAAAATATGGAAAGAGGGACATATAAGTAAATAAGTAAGGAAGGAAGGAAGAAACCAGCATGTATCCCGAATGAAATAAGGAAACCTAAGGCTCAGAATGACCTAAGACCTGCAACAAATGTCAAAAATAATAAACAAAAAAAATTCTTGTAAAAAAAGAAGAAAGTCAAGGAAAGGATTGGTCTAATAATGATAGAAGATGGCAAGGAAGTGACAGGTAGCAGAGAGAAAGCAGGGTTGCTTAATTCATTATTTTTATCTGTTTTCACACAAAAGGAAATAATAGCACAACTTAGAACCAAAAACAGCAATAAAAGACAGACCAGGAAAACAAATTAATGTAGGCAAGAAAATGGTAAGAGAACACCTGTCCACCCTAGACAAGTTCAAAACACCAGGACCGGATGGATTACATCCTAGAGTCTGAAGTAGCTGACAGATGTGATCACAAAACCATTGTATCATATTTTTCAAAGATCCTGGAACACGAAAAGACACCAAAAGACTAAAAAAGAGCTGATGTGGTTCCCATCTTCAAAAAAGGAAAAAAATGGATCGAGGAAAGTACAGACCAATCATCCTGACATCAATACCTGGAAGATCCTAGAAAAGATAATCAAGCAAGAGATCTGCCAACACCTAGAAGCAAGCAAAGTTATAACCAGAAGCCAACACAGGCTTGTCAAAAACAGATTATGCCCAACCAATATTTTTTCATTCTTTGACAAAGTGACAAAATTATTGGACCTTTTAACAACATGCTGTGGATATAGTATACTTAGATTTCAGTAGGGCATTTGACAAAGTAGACCATATTTAGATGAGTGAACAGAAGGGAACTTGTCAATTTTGCAGATGACACCAAACTGGCAGGAATACCCAGAAGTTAGGCTCAAGATCCAGAAAAATCTCGACAGACTTTTCAATGTTTGAGGGGCTGCCACAAAGAAGATTGGGGGGGTTCAACCTATTTTCCCAAGCATCAGAAGGCAGGACAAGAAGCAATGGATGGAAACTATTTAAGGAAAGAACCAACCTAGAGCTAAGAAGAAATTTCCGGACAGTGAGAACAATAAACCAGTGGAACAGCTTGTCTTCTGAAGTTGTGAGTGCTCCATCAATGGGGGTTTATAAGAAGAGATGAGATAGCTATTTGTCCAGAATCATATAGAGTTTCCTGCGTGTTCTAGAGCAGGAATGTCAAACTTGCAGTGTCCTGTCGTCACATGGCATATGATTGTTTTCCCCTTTGCTAAAACAGGAGTGACACATGTGGACAGCGGGCCGTGAGTGTGACACACCTGGACTAGAGGGATTCCAAGGTCCCTTCGGACTCCATTATTCTGTTTTTCTGTTAGGTCTCCTTAAATGCAATCAGAGCTAACATTTTATTAATATTTTGCAACTAATTGTTTTTAAAATTGAAAGCTAAGCATCTTCAGAAAAGAAGCATTTCAGACAAAGATAAGAACCTGGAATATTAAATAATTATTACTCATTAGAGATAGGCCTATTTTGAAAGGTCCTTAGCTTTCAAGTAGCTTGTCAAGTAATCAATAGTGTCTTTTACATGTTTTAGCACTGAAATGTGAATACCAATAAGATGCATAGTTTGAATTCTTCAAAGAGCTCCATAGCTGCTAGCTAGATTCCTTATTCTCATTACAATTAGCACTGCTAATTTATATTAGCATATATAATATAAATATATTTTATTATAAATATTAATTTATATTTTTATAATAATCTAGATGCTAAAAAATTAATCAGTATCAAATTTAGACAAAGAAAACCCATTCCAATGGGTTACCTATAGCAGATACCTATTCCAAATATTCTCAGTCTGACATAATAGTGCACACCATATTTAGATTAATTAGAAGTTTGAAATACAGGATGTTCAACCAAAATAAAGTGTTTTCCACATAAGGCCAAATCAAAAGCTGATTCTGTGATGTGGGTTTGTTTTAATGGAGGGAGAAATACAGGGTAGCATTTTGGTAACCAAACTTTCAGAGCAGAATTTCTTAAAAAGAGAGAGCAGAAAAACTTCAGAAATTGCTGACTTTCAAGTGCTATGTTTAGTAACCTATTTTAATGTTCCATTAAGTAAAGGAAATATTGAAGCTTCATTTAAGAAAGACATACAATTCTGATTCATGTGAAATACAGAAAACCCTGACAGTTTGATCCTGCTAAATTTAACTATTTTTGAATTATCATGGATAGAAAACATATACTTGAATGCAAAGTAAATATAAAATATGCAGTACACATCATAATGAGTGCAGTGGTTAAGGTACCAAGCTAGAAACAGGGAGACATTAATTCTAGTCCTGTCTGAGGCATAAAGACAGCTGGGTAACCCCGAGCCAATTGTCTCAACTTTAGGAAGAAGGCAATGGCAAACCTTTTCTGGAAAACATGCCAAGAAAACTGCAGGTACAAGTCCAGGCAGTCAGCAAGAGTCAACACGGAGTAGAAGTTGCATCTGCATTCCCCCCCTCAAACCCTCTATTGGGGAGTATTCAACAGTAGTGTACAAATCCTAGCTTAATCTAATCTAGGAATGCAGGCAGACATATCCCTGTTAATATGTTTATCTCATTTCTATACTTGGTTCCATCTGTGTAAATCACAAGGAAGCTATTTCATCACCATTCGTAACAAGCACTCTCTGTTAAATAATGCTTTAAAAAAAGCAAATTGTCTTTCTCTTTAGGGACTATAGCAGACATCTACAAAGTCTTTATTACAATAGAAACAAGTCTTGAACTGTTTGGAGCTGTTAAAGATAGCACTTGGTGGAATCATGAATAGTATTATTAAATTAAGAATATGACCTCATTTAAGTGGGAAAAATATTTGAAACAAAAACTATATTTCCTAAACTGTAAAAAAAAGGGCAGAAGTCAATTTCTTTGCCATAGACAAGAAATACAAGCTACATGAAAATCATCACTGCTTTTTACATCTTTGCTGCATTCTCACCTTTTTTTTTACTAGAATAAACACATTTTTTCACATTTCCCAATGGAACAATATACTCTTTGGACAATCACTCCCCATTCCATTCACACTGCTATCTGAAAAAAATGCTGTTGCTTGGATAGGGAATATGCATTTTAAATTCTGGTTTTGACATTTACATAATTTCACTTTCTTCTAAGTATTAAATATATGCTTTATTCTTTATGCATTTAATCATTTTGATACATGCTTATACAGTTCTACAGAGGAAGTATTGAGTCTGTCATCTACACCTCTATAACTGTCTGGTTTGGTTCTGCAACCCAACAAGACAGACACAAACCTCAGAGAGTAATTAGAACTGCAGTAAAAACAATTACTACCCTCCTGCCTTCAATCGAGGACCTGTATACTGCACATCTGTACACTGCACCAGTCAAAAAGAGGGCTGTGAAAATATTGACAGACCCCTCACATTCCAGACATAACCTGTTTCAACTCCTTCCCTCAAAACGACGCTATAGAGCACTGCACACCACAACAACTAGACACAAGAACAGTTCTTTCCTGAAAGCCATCACTCTGCTAAACAAATAATTCCCTCAACACTGTTCAACTATTTACAAAGTGTACACTACTATTGTTGTTTATTTTCTCACCACTCCTTATCAGTCATCCCGTCCCACTTGTGACTGCATGACTGTAACTTTGTTGCTTGTATCCTTAGGATTTATATTGACTGTTTCCTAGTATGATTTGATTGCTTATTGTACCCTATGACTATTACTAAGTGCTGTATGTTTTGATTGTTGACTCTTGATGAATGTATCTTTTCTTTTATGTATACTGAGAGTATCTGCACCAAGACAAATTCCTTGTATGTCCAATCACACTTGGCCAATAAAGAATTCAATTCAATTCAATTCAATTCAATAGAATTCTATTCTATTCTGATTAGCATTAGGTGTGAGAATCAAGTTAATTATAGCTTGCTCGACAAACCATGCTTTAGCAAATTAGTGTGTAAATCTAATTAATATAAAGTGAAAGTTGATTTAACTGTTTAATTGTGAAGGAAAGGAATGTCCATTGTTATTGAAAAACAATTAAACTGAACAATATGCCATTGAAAAGATGTTACATTGTTAACATTAATAACTTGTAATATGCTGATGGAACGTGTTTGAAAACTTAAAACGCAAACGATCTGGAAGCTCTAGAAATGAATGTCCAAAAGCACAGTGAGAAAAATGGGACTAGGATTAAAGAAAACAAAGTGACAACAGATGCAGCAACCATTTTACAATTAACAGTGACTATAATGAAGTCCTGAAAAACAATAGCAAGGTGGAAGGATTTGTTTATAATGGCAATAAATGTTCCTTTGGAAGAGCTGAAGGCCAATCAAAGGGTAGATCATTCTGCAGAAAATCTATGTGTAGCCATTAAAAGACGACACCAACTTGATGGCACATAATAATTAATCCAAGACCTCTTTATATCTGAGAACATAACTGGGCATATTGTGCTATGTTCATGCCCTTGAAAATAATTTTCAACCCTTATTTTTCTGTGAATATATGCCCAAATAGTCTGTTTATTTCAGGAAACGTACATGCTAGAAAAACTAGTTCCCACAGAAAGCTGATTTAGAGGACTGTTAGATCACATTTTTCTTCATAGTTATCCTATAGTTCTACACTACAAAATAAAATTGGTAAAAGTGGAATGACAAAATACACTTCATTAAAAACATCTACTGCAAATCTTCTTAAGAATATACTTCTGATGAATCCCAGGAATGGCTAAAGCATTTTGATACAAATGTGTTTGGCAGTCCATCGAACTGCTAGAAGCACATCCTGATATAAATGTTAAAAACTGATCTCCAAACAAGAATGTTCTCCCCTAAACAGGAGAGCAAACACTATCACATTAAAAGTAGTAAGTCTTGTTACAAGAACACAGTTGATGAGTATTATTTTTATAAAGGCATCCCTTTACAAAAAAGCATCCTTCCTCTGGATAATCAGATTGCTATTCAGAAATAATCTAATGGTTTCCCTGAAGTGTATGATTGGATGAGATACATCTAGCTAAAGCAAACGGTTTATCTACATGTCACTTTCCTTGCTCACTTTGTCCTGGTGCAAACTAACTCACACAAACAATAACAACATTCAAACCATTTATGCCATGGCTATTATTCTAGAAACAACAGGCCATATGACAATACTTTCTTGATCAATGCAATGTTGCATTCTTTGCCACCTTAGCTACTCCCAAAGTATGTGCTGATAAGGGTAGACCCATCCTATCAACAGGAACGTGTATCTCAGCTGTTTTCATTCTCCTGACCTCCCAATTTTTTTCTTACGGTTATATATAAGCGGCTTGTAAGAGGCAGCATTCCAGAACTCTCTGTTACTGTTCTAACTGCAGCTGCCAGCATAACAACAGCTCCTTCCCATTCACTCTTTTAGCCACTGTCATTCTGGGTTTACAGCCCTTGCCTCCTGCTGACCTGTCAGAAAGCAGCCGCCTCACTCGGTCAAAAGAGTTTTCTCACTGGAGTGTTAAACAAGGTGCAGGCTTTAAAACTCCTTCTCATTGTCAGAGCCCTGTCCTGTGTTCCATGGACTGACCTTTGATCTGCAATTACTTCAGAGATGCCTGAGATCTTCTGGCTAGGACTAGTTAGCGATCACTGTGGGGTAAAAAACATGGACGTACAGGATTACCACTCAAATAGGACTTTCTGCAGGAGCACCCCAAGCACACATCATTTCCTTTCTGAAATGCATTTTTTACTGTTAGTCATAGCATCAATTTACCACTACATTAGACTGCATGAGTCAAAAAGAGGGCTGTGAAAATATTTACAGACCCTTCACATCCTGGACATAAACTGTTTCAATGTCTACCCTCAAAACGACGCTATAGAGCACTGCACACCACAACAACTAGACATGAGAACAGTTTTTCCCCGAACGCCATCACTCTGCTAAACAAATAATTCCCTCAACACTGTCAAGCTATTTACAAAGTCTGCACTACTATTACTGTTAATCTTCTTATCACTGCTTATCACCCATCCCCTCCCACTTGTGACTGTATGATTGTAACCTTGTCACTTGTATCCTTACGATTTATATTGCCTGTTTCCTAGTATGCTTTGATTGCTAATTATACCCTATGACTATTATTAAGTGTTGTACCTTATGATTCTTGACTCTTGATGAATGTATCTTTTCTTTTTTGTACACTGAGAGCATATGCACCAAGACAAATTCCTTGTGTGTCCAATCACACTTGGCCAATAAAGAATTCTATCTATTCTATCTCTGAAACTGTAGATCCGCTCTTGTATTCAGTACATAATAGAGCAGCTTTATCATGCTGGCGGCCCATGGGCCGGATGTGTCATGCCCAGACCACGCCCACCTCGGCTCCACAAATGCAAAAAAAGTCACAATGTCACAATACATCATCATACAATCGAGTTTAACACCCGTGTAGTAGAGGAATCACAACTATTAGAAGAAGTGCATGATGAATAATATAAAAGCTCAAGCTATGGGTCATTCATACATGTAACACAAACAACTGTGTATGAACCAGCTAAATTTCTTCAATTTTCTAATGTATATAAGGTTCTTTGGTGTATTGTAATTGTATATTTCTTGTATGTCATTTATATCCTAACTTTCCTCTCAGGGAAATTGAGGCAGTACTGGTAGTCCTTGAATTACGATCAATCATCCTTACAACCAGTCCCCAATGAAGTTCAACTCAAAATGCCTACTTGAAGGTCAGCAGAATTATTTTTTTAAAATATGGAGGAATAGTGGAGGTTAAGCATAGTTTCAAGTGTATTAATTCCATAAGATATGGGTAACACAGGAGAAGGTCTTCCTTCATGGAACACACGTATCTATTTAAATATGGGGGTTATAATTCTCTATTTCAAGTTTAATATCTGTTCAACATTCCAGACATATACCTAAGTAGGAAAATATGCAATTCACAGTGTAAATAATGAGATATTGGAATTAAATTTAATAAATTGTTCGGAAAAAATGATTGCATTTCAAGGAAAAATTGTTCTTTCTTGTAAAAAAAATAATATGGAAGTGTCCAAAGGGAAAGAAAAAACTGTAATATATGGAACAATGGTTTCCAAGAACTCTGGAAATCAATCCACAGATGGATATATTTTTCAAGTGGAAATGTCAAATTTCCATTTCAATGCCCATTTTTCAAGAAGAACAATGGACAAACATTATACAAATGAAACTTTATCATTTTAAAATACCCACACAAGATGCTCACATCTAGGAGAACTTCATTATATATCTCATATTGAAAGGTACTCCTTGGATCCAAATATATTGTTAAAAAACTGACATTCAAATTTCATTAGTTATACTTCCTCGTAACAAAATAGCTTATAGCTACAGTTTAACTTATTGGAAACCTTTGAAAATTAAAATAGACAAATTTAAATAGATTCATAAATAGTGCCAAATCCAAGGTGGAATCTTAATCTCGGCAAGACATTTTTCATCCTTGCAGACTATTATCAAAGAAAATAGCAATGCTGTAATAATATTTCTACCTAGTCAATGTAAACGGCAGAACATGAGCACTATTGGCTGGAAAAACAAGACAAAGTAGAGAAAGATAAGATAAATACTTTAGTCACTTATACAAATACAATTGATTGACAGAACTAATTATTCCCTACTTGAGAGCTACACCAGTTTGGAGAGTGCTCAGTTCATTATGAATACACCACAGAAAAGTAGCAAATACCAAATAAACAGATTTTCTCTCCAGCAATTGTACAATGAATGAACTTACACATGCCAACTTAATTCAAGAAGTAAAAGAAAACAATAGTAATTTCAGAAAGTTTATTCTATATTTCCTGTTACCATACATTCTCTTATTTATTTCTTATCCTTTTTGTTTGCTCTTGTCAGAACTTGCATTTTGTGCTATCAACTTTGGAAATTTTACTTTGATTGGCTATACCATTAATATTTTATTACCAATGGTTAAGTGCTGAGCTTTGATTGATTGCAGTGGATTAAAATCAAATCAAATTAATCAATCAACCAATTGTTAATCAATATTTCAGATGGTAGAAAAATAGAATTGTTACCAATTTCATCTATGAAAATCCAAAATAAGTATTTGATCTTCACTAGGCATGCATATTTGCACTTATATGGCTGAAATCAGCCTGAGCTAAGGAAGCAATAACTAATTTATATTTCCTTATTCCAATGTCTCTTCCTGTCTACATGGTGATCAGAGGTAGTCTTGTAATCAAAATTAAAGCATCTTCGATTGAATTCTGCTTCTACACATTAATCCCTCTATTTTTGTAAGTATTTGGCTGGGAACATTCGATGTTCTTACATAGGCTATCAAAAAGTGTTTGTTTGGGCTACAATTCCAAGAATTGTAATTCATTCACCAATCGTGTTAGCAATTTGAACAATGGTCGTAAGAACTATTTATTTAAATTACAATTAATTTCTACCTCTGCATTTTATGAAAGCAAAACATTAATGAAATCATTTTCCCCTAATGAATATTTTGCTTTTAAAAACTGAGAGGAAAATCCATCAGGGGTATATAATAAAAATGAATAAAACCAATACACCGTGACAACATTCTGCTTATGTTCTCACTGAAACACTATATTCTTCTAATTTCAAAGGTGCCAGCTAACAAGAAATTATCTGAAATTTTTATATAGTTCTTCAAATGATAATATTGATGTATATGTAAAGGCACACAAAGCCCATGCAAATAAAAACACTATTAGTACATATATTATGGAGACAATTTAATATTTATCAATCAAGTGCTTTGACTGCAAAAGCTTTTCTTTAGATATATGCATTATACAAACTGGAGACTTGAACTGTGCACTGCTTTCTTTTAGTGTGACAGACCAAAGAATAAGACAATAGGCATGATTTATTATCTAGTAATGGAATGGTGCACAAATTGTTGCCAACAGAGAGCACTGGTTTCCATGCAGGGAAACTCTGAGTTCCAAATATGTTTAAGAAAGGAATTTGAAATGAGATTAGGACATAAGACCTTTTGTAAAGTTCTTTAGCTGGCAAATGTGAAGAATAGCAAATATCATATGGACAGAAAGACTCAAGTCAAAGAATCCAGATGTTTGACTGGATCATATATAAATATTCAGAGTGGATAAACAGCATCAACTTTTGTTTGCAAGCTTTTTTATACTTTTATTCTTCATTATTTTATTTGCAAAAAGTTCTCCCCCCATACCCCTGACATATGTCTGGAGCATAAATCATAAATTATTTCTTCTGTCTCTTAGATCAACCCTTTGAAATTGAAAGAAGGTTTATTGCAAACTGAATAAATCTCTTACTTTTTAAAGAGACTTTATTTGTATTATTTTATATGACTATTGTGATAGAGTTAGGCTGTTATTTTTTGTTACATTCAATGGCAAATACTATATAAATTCTTCCTTGAAATCTTGTGATTATCAGTGTTTGGTTAGGCCAACATGATATGTTCACAGTATGAGACTGGAATCTATGCAGGCTAGTAATAAATCAAAAATATTTATCTTTCTTAAAGATAAAAGTAAAAGGACGGCTATCATCTATTAGGAAGCTAGGTTTCATCTGGGTGCCTGGTGGGGGGGTGTTTGGGTTGGAGCTATCAGAGGGAGTCTGTTTTTGCCCAGGTGTTTGCCTGGCTTGTGGCATGGAGATCTTTCTATTTGAGAGTGCAGGCTTCCAAATGATTGACAGTCTGGTGGAATCATCTCTTCTATTCATGCTGTCAGGTCTTTTTTCAATCTCTATGGCTTCTCTGATGATTCTGTGGCTGGGGTTTTCTATAGTGGCTACGGTTTTGGTGCCATTGAAGTTGATGTTGTGACCTGTGGCTTTCATGTGTTGGACTAGTGAGGAGGTGTGTTCCAGCTTTTTTACTGCATTTTTGTGTTCATCCAGGTGGGTACTTAGTCTTCTATTGGTCTGTCCAATGTATGTGGCCGGGCATGAAGCACAGGGGACTTTGTATATGCCTTGGTTTTCCAGGTCAATTTTATCTTTGGGTTATAGATGATAGCCGTCCTTTTACTCGAAGCCAAGCTGCACTGAAAGCCTCCAATACAGGAACACAATGTTGCCAGCCAATCAAAGCCACAAAACAGACAGAAGAAACCAGAAACACCAATCAAGCAAACTCTAATACCAATAAACACAGACCAAGACTCCCAACCAATCAGGATGAAGAAAAAAGCATTCTGGCTCAACAGTAGGCTAGCCTCAAATTTAAAACTAAACGACTGTGATAGCCTGACTCACAGACGAACTCAATACAGAAGCCTGATGATGGCAGATGAGATTCTGCGAAACGTTGCTACAACTTTAAAAGCACAACTCCAATGACATGGGATAATGCCTGAAGAAAGCTGAACAACATACATACATACATATACATACATACATACATATGTGTTTTTTTAAGTTTGCGCGGGTACTTACATGTATGCTGTTCAGCTTCCTTCGAGTATTATTTGTGTTCCTCAGTTCCTCTGAGGAACACAATACAGAAGCCTGATGATGGCAGATGAGATTCTGCCAAAACGTTGCTACAACTTTAAAAGCACAACTATGATGACGTGGGAAAATACCCAAACAAAGCTGAATACCATATGTATATGAATGTATGTATGTATGAATGTATGTATGTATGTATGTATATGCTGTATATATGATGGTGTATTACAAATCTAGATGAAATGTTAATATATTGCTAGTTCATATGATATGCCATACTTAAATAAATAAATTCATCTTTTTAAAAGGCATCCTGAAACAATACTGTTTTGAAGCATTGTGATATATTTAAATGGCTGGTGACTTACAGCGACCCTTCTGGCAAGGTCATACTTTTTTCCTTTTATTTAAAACTTATATGCATTCAGGGAGGCTTTCATCCTTGCTTTTGTGCATTTTTGGTTTTTTTTTTTTACATCTGTAAAAAATCATTGGTGTAGTGGTCTTTTACATATCATGCAACTCCCACCTTCTCTTTTGTTAGGTCTGTTTCCGTTTCTTCCAACATACATTCCAATTGTTGAGTTTTCATCCTGTCTTCAGACTTTTAACCAACAGCAAGGCAACATAAGAAAACACAATATATGCTATGCCTGATCTTTTGTTCAGCTGAGCTCCCTTCTATCTAGTTTTAGGTCATATGTATGCAGAAATATTGAAAATTCTAAAGAGTTCAGAAACTTTTAAGCATCACTGTACTCTTAACAAGTTTAAGATGCCTTATGTTCATACTAAAGATGGATAGACTTTAGGCCTACCTTCCACATAAGCTGGACTCTACTTCCTATCATTCCCATATATATAATCAATAACTACGAGATTTGAAAGTATACTGCTACTTGTGTAAAGGCCCTGGTGTGAGGAAAGTTGCCCAAAGTTGACATTCACTCAACTACCTATAGTATGTCGCTGCACTTCTGGTTAGAATCTCTCCTCTATTATTAGAAAAAATTAGTTGTACCATCATGGGTATTAGAAAGCTTATTTCAGAGCTTTTCTAGATAAGAACTAAAACTGTATCTATTTTGAGAGCTGAAACTACTATCATTTCTATATACAACAGCAAAACCAACAACAAAATAATCATACATTAACCTACCATACAAGAATATTTGGTCAGTTTCTGAAGCCACCTCAAAAACATTTATTAACAATAATTTTTCTGCTTTCTAGATTTGTATTCAATGTTAGCAACATAGATTAGACTACTTTAGTCAAAATGAACAGTCTTAAATTTTAAAGGGGGAAATGAACTTCAGAGAGAATTCTCCATTGTTTCTATCGATCAGAGTGAAAGACTACTGAACAAAGGCATGAAATTAAAACAACATTGTCAGATTATAAGCTTGATTTCATTCATGCATGTGAACTTGAGAGAAAGTAAATAAAATACCAGTATCAGGTAGAACTAACTACCTTTGAAAATTCAGTTGCTGACTTATAATAGAAAGGCAAAAGTAAATATAATGGTTATTTTCATACCTGACTGACCATTTACTGCAAGCACAAATTTTTAAACAAATTCAAAGAATCTTTTCTTCTGTGTGTGAAAAGGGGAAAGCTTGCCTAATAAAATAGAAGGGTAACATTCAATGCTCTTATGGAAATGTTACTATCCCTGCATTTTCACACATTATAAAAGAGTCATTTTTAATCCCAAACTTGAAAAAGAAACACACCTAGCTTTTCACCTAAACTCTGGAAAACATTTTTATTCACCAAAGATCATTGATAAATAATTCTGTAAAAATTGCTAGCACAATTAAATTGGTTTGAAAGCATATTTTTCAAACTCAATGGTAATTTAATGTGTATAGTCATTCTGCCAAATAAGTTATTTTTATCATATATCCAGTTCAAGAAATGATTTGATAAATATTCACAACAAAGCTACCTAGAACTTCAGTTTAATCCTCCAAAGATATTTTGGATCAAGCAGAACATAGTTCCAAGATCCCAATGCAATAGCATCTTTTCATAGGATCACATGACTTCCCTCCACAGATATTATATCATAACAGAAAGACAGTTAAAGATGCTGTACACGGGCTATTATCTGCACTCTCATAATGATTTCAAGACAATCTTATAAAGCTTTTGTATATCCTATATAATCCTGTACACATTTTTGATTATAGCACTGTAGTCTCATCTTAAGATAATAAGAAATATGTAGTTAATATTGTTTAAGATTCTCAGCTCTTGATTTGTTAATATGGGGATATTCCAAATCTTTATTCGAGAGTTCTTGCAACTAACTATCATTGCAACTGTTACATACACACATGCAAATAAAAAATAATTTCCAATACTGATATAGTTCAGTAGTTTTAGATATAATGCATGTGGGCCAAATTGTGGAATCAAGAAATAATTTAAACAAATATACTTCCATTTCAAAATTGTAAGTAGTTCAAAATTATAACTTTAAGCAGAATTCTGCACTTCAAAAAAAATAAAAACTACTAGAAAATGTGTGTTTACATACATCAGATTAAGTAAATTTTCATTAATGAAAGTTTATGCCAAATTAAATATGACAATCTGCAAGGTACCAAAATTAACAAATCTATTTCTTAAGTATTTTTTTGTAATGATCATTTATTATTGCTTGTATTGTTTTAAAATGTTTGTTTTGAAAAGTACATATCATTTACTACCAAAATTACATTTCCTGTTTATTCAACTGTGTTGAAGAACAAAAGAAAATGAACTTAGTAAGTTTGGCAGTTAAGATTTGTGGGCATTAATTTACAGAAAATTAACAATGCTGCAGTTTCCATAATTACAATTCAGATAATTAAGACTAAACTACTGTATTGTACACAAAGGCTGAATATCGTACACGGTTCTAACAAATGCTTTTTTATGTCACAGGTTACTTGATTTATTCATACACATCCTATTCATAAAAAACAATAAGCGATAAATTGTGACTTACAAACGACAATGGCTTGTTTCATGAGTGCCAAATTAAAATTAACCAATCTATATTATAAACTGCTTTAGCCCAATCTATGAACCCAAATGATTTGATAATAATCACTATAGTTGCAATCTGAATAAGGCTAGTGCAAATATTGTGATTCAATAACTTCAGCAGTTTAAAGTCTTATTCCTTATTTCCAGTCACAGGAGTTGGTACAGTGATAACCTCAGTCCATTCAGTCTTTTATTAGCAAAAAGTTGGTTTACAAAAATGTTTGTGCTTCAACCTTTAACTAATGTGTGAACTGTTATTTGTAGGGACTTTATTATATCTCTTAAACATTATTTAGTTCTTTATCATAATCTATTTCCCCTAGCTGGTTTTATTCCAATTGTCACTATTTCCTAAGTTACTCTTGTGTTGTAAGACTAATGTTGTGTTGCTTTGCTATACTGTTGTTATGTCATTATTCTTTTTCATCCAATGGCCTTACTTGTTGGTATTTTACTTGTTGATCTCTTCATTCTAATTCTAAGCCTTTCTCTTTTTCCTTTTTCCCACTTCCCTTTCCTAATTAGTCCCTTAAGAGGTTTTTACTTTTACTTTCCCTTAACTGACATTTTGTCCATTTGCTTTCTTGCTGGACAGACGCTTCTCAGCAACTTCATTTTTTTTGAGATACATCCATTTGATTTTCTTTGCAACAGCAACACCATAAGTTGGAGTTGTTGCAATGAAGGATGTCAGGAGAGATAGGCAAATAGTAGAGTACCCAGTCTGTTTCAAAGACTTGCCAAATTCTAACCTCTGCATTTGCATTCCTTCCGCTCGTTCTTCACAGCCACCAAATATGGTTACCAATCTGTTGATGGACACCATCAACCACTTCCTTCTCTGGAGTATTCCTAACTTCTTTCTAGATTCTTCTGGGTCTTCAGGCATCAAGGACCACTTCAGGTTCCATAAGGGATTGTAATAAATACCTGTGTTTACTTCTGTGCAGCATAAAATTGTCTAACTTTCTACTGAAATAGTTCAGAGGCTGAAAAAGATTCACATACTGGCCATCTAAATATTCCTCTTATCAGTTAAGAGATTAGTCTCCTCCTCAATTTACACAAAATTGATATTAAAAGACTAACAAGTAGAGATAAACTGGGTCAAAAACTAAACGCTATCCAGTTGCTAAAATTTCCATAAACTTATTCTTTTAATATAAAACTCTGGAAGAACCTTACTATCTGTTGAATTGAGCTACCAAAAGCTTGGTATCTACTAAGCAAGTTGCCAGACTGAATTGAAGTGAGAATTTTGATCATACATTCAGAACACATCTAATTAATCTAATTGCTCATACATTTAAAACACATCTAATTAATCTATCTTACCTTTTTTTTTTTGGAAATAAAATAGATGCATTTTACATATAGAGTTATAACCAAAGACAAAAAGTGACATCCCACTCTCAAATTGGTTGTCTTTTCTGCCCTAGACTCATCAATTGTGTTTTAAAGTGAGAAAGCTTAGAAAGGTTTGCCTTTTTAATCTATTGGAAGCTAAACCCAAGGTGGCGCAGTGGTTGGAATGCAGTATTGCAGGCTAATTCTGCTGACTGCTAGGTTGACTCAGTCTTCCATCCTTCTTAGGTCAGTTAAATGAGGACCCAGATTGGGGGGGGGGGGCAATAGGCTAATTTTTAGAGAGGGCTCTAAAGCACTGTGAAGTGGTATAGAAGTCTAAGAGGTATTGCTAAATCACTTTGTATATTGCTAATACTGCAAACCTAACATGGCAATGTTATTCGTATACAATGATAAATTTTAAAGGCATCAATTAGCTTTTCATCATTTCCCCACAAAATCAAAGTTAATCCTTTCTGTCTGCATTTGTAATTTCCTCAGTACGTATTCCAAAAAAAGCAAAAATACCTTTTGTTGTGCTAGCAAGCAAATTGGTCTAACAGATCCAACGATTTTCACAGACAGCATTTTCATTCCACACAGACACAGTACACATTGGAAAAGTAGCACTCAATTCAACAGGGCCCCTCTGCACAATACTGAGCTTCCAAAGTTTACTGCCAACAGTTTCCCCTCCCACAAAGTCAATGAAGAAGGAATCTTTCCCTCAAGTTAAACAGGTGCACATGTCACAAAAGTACTTTAATAAGAGCCCACTAGATTTAAACTTTAAAGCAAGTCATATCATTTAAACACAAACTGAACAATTTTTGGAAATTAAGAAAGGCTATGTTTAGAACTGTATTTATTCACAAATTGTGTACCATGCCAAAAAACGGACAACACATTTGGCATGTTCTAGGGGGCTGGGGGTGAAGCAATCAGTTCAATGTATTTGCTGGCTGTACTTGTTCACATTGCAAAAGTCTGCAAGTTCTTGAATCTGACGTGTTTCTACTTGCATTTTTTTTTCAAATGACATTACAGAAATTAAAACGATCTATGCTGCTTGTGGATTACATCTTGTCATACAGAGTAAGACACTGAATGAAAATATATTTGGTCTGATGCCTCTGTTATTTGAACTGATCAACAGGGACTTCAAAGAATTAAAATTTATGGTGGCTGAATGTCTCCTGTTGTTTGTAATTCAATAGCACTTTTATTTACTGACATGCTTTCAAATATCAGTTGGAAATTTCACATGACCAGAACTCTGTTTAATTGCCTATAACTCTTGGGGGTTCTGCTTTGCACAGAAAATAACAACAGAACTATTTCTATATCAATGGAGGTAAGTAAGCCTGACAAGACATTGGGCACAAATCCAAGAAAATGTTTTTTTCTTTTATACTTGCATATTTATATACAATTCATCCAGTTTCTATGAGTAAACACACAAGCAATTTAATGCGATAGCCATACAAAAAAAATCACCTTGTTATTTATTTTTTATAAAAACAAAGGAGATTAGAACAGGGTTAAAATACTTACTGAGGCTAAGAATGCCAAGACATTATTTGAAATGTTCATTAAGTTGGGAGTGTATCCAACTCTCGGATACAGAGAAGGATGAAAATTTATGTATTTAATGGTTTAATGGTAATGGAAAATTTAATGGTTCCTTAACATTTTCATTGCAACCTTGCCCAAACGTATCTACAGCATATTGCTTTAAGTAGCAAATAGAACACACAAAATAAGGTACAATTCAGAAAACTCCTAGACAGAATTTACTTTTACAGAATTAAACAGGTTTGAAATAGTCCTGCCTCTAGTGTATGGATTGTCCTGAAGAAAATCTAGACATATGGTTGCTAGAAGATGACATCGGATTGAAAGCACACAATCAATCAATTAAGAAGTACCATGATTGTGGGCTTGACTGAGAAGTAAACAATAATACAATGTAAGAAGGAAATATTTTAAAAAATCATTTCTGTATTATTGCAAGAAAACCTCTTGGATTGTTCATAAAATTGCAAGAAGTCAAGTTTAACTTGAAGAAGATTTTATATATTCTGAATTGAACCCTAATGCTTGCAATATCCATCATCCGACAAAAAATGAAGAATGAAATAAACATTAAAATATAAAAATAATAATTAAAATAATAAATAATACAGATTAAAGAGAAAACAAACTCAAAAGGTAGACTCGATGGACCTCTAGGTCTTTCTCTGCCATCAAGTTTCTATGTTTTTTTTCATTAAGGCTCCATTTAATATGAATTAAATGAATACTCGTCTTGAAATAAATGAACATGCCTAACTGTCAGTTATAGCTGAGAGAGAATAATCAATGCAAACGAGATGTTCCAAGGGGCAGAAGCAACAGCAGAGAAGGCTCTCCTTCTAGGCCCCATTGTTGTGGAGAAATGAGGAGAAAGAAGCATTAGGCATGTTTGTTGCCTTGAGTTATTATTACAAAAGTAATAAAGTTGGGATTTTAAAAAAATTTAAAATAAATACATAAATACTGCTGAAGACATCAAAAACAAATACATTAGACCCAGATTCAGATGCCTTATATGTTGCATCACATATACTATGTTTTCCCCAAAATATGAACCTGTCTTATATTTTTGCCACCAAAAAAAGGAACCAGATCTTATTTTCAGAGGATGTCATCCACTGACTAACCTCAGTTGCATGTATCACTTCCAGCCTCCTTTTCACTGTCAGAGGCCTTCAGAAACTTCTTCTTTTGCGGCCGGCAAGGCTTTCCTGAAGGCCTCAGCAGCAGATAACAGAGCTCCAGATCAATCCAGAGCTTTGTTATCAGCTACAGAGGCCTTCAGGAAAGCCTTGCCAGCGTTGCCGGCTGCAGAAGAAATGGGCAGGCAAGGCAGATGTCGGGGTGTGCGAGGCCTGCATAAAATTGCCCAAAGGTAAGTGGTAGAGCAGCTCCACTCCACAACCCCACCCTAGCTTAATTTTTACCCATCCACTCTGGAGTGGGTAGGATCTTAATGAGGGCTTATATTATGAGTAGGGCTTACATTGGGTGCACGTGTAAAAATCAAGCTGGGGCTTACTTTCAGGATAGGTCATATTTTCAGGGTTAGTAGTCGCATAATTAGTAGTAGCATAAATAGTGGTAGCATAAATAGTTAGTAGCATAATTCTGAAAAATAATTGATTTATTCAAGCATTATCCAGTGGTACGGCAAGCTCACAGAGAATAAAGCCACCTTTTATTTATTTTTTTGCCTATACATTTTAGAGAGAATAAAGAGTATTGAAGTGACAGGCAGCGAAAAATAAATAATTAAATAAAAATAAATAATTAAATAAATAATTAAATAAATAAAATGCTTCAACATAAGATACCAGTCGAAGAATGTGACAGTAACATAACTCAGAGGTAGTACTCAGAAGAATTGTAACATCACTCAGAGGTAGTACAACTGAAGGTTACCAAGCTGAGGAAGTGTGGGCCTGCTGTAAGTGTGTAACACACCCTATATTTGGCCTTTAGTGTCTCCTTATGATTATAGTTATCTAACATCGTATGTGTACATAATTATTTTCATCTTAGATTAGAAGATCAGCATGGTAGTGTTTAGTTAAATTACAGATATACATGTTTCTTTAGAGCAAAAGACACGTAAGCTTGGAAGGAGGCAGGGACACAAAATGACTTTAGGAATCAATGGAAGGAATGCAATATTGTGTGTTAAGAAAAAAAAGAGAAAGTTTTTATTCTTGCTTTCTTTTGGGGGGAGGAGAGAGAGAAAGAGAGAGAAAGTAGGAAATTAGAAAGTAGAAAAAGAAGCGATTGGACTGCCATTTGTCAGAAATGGTCTCCTATTTGGATGGGGGGGGGGGTAGGAGTAGATGACCTACAAGTCCTTTCCAACTCTGATAATCTATTAAAAATCCAACCAATATTAAAAAAGAAATCACCACACTGGATTCTGCCTGCTATATTTAAGAAGGATCCTGTAAAAATTTAGGCTACACTGTGCATACATCTTTGGAATAAACTATATTGAACTAGTTAGCACTGGTAGGGTTTCTCTTTATTTATTTTAATGACAAGCTGGTATATTTGACCACAGATTTGGGACAGACCTTTGTGGACACATTCAGAGACTGTTTCTAATCAAAAGAAATCACACTCCTGGGCCAAGGCAGAAAGCAATGCACAAATTAGTCATCTTGAACTTGGGTGGAGCCTTCTGCCAGCTAATGGAAATTTACTTGGCTCTGCTTACCCTGTGCAACTTCATTCATGTTTTTGAAATACTTTAGTGTTTCCACCATCATTTTTATTAGTAATTAGTTTAGCCTCTCTTACACTGATTGGATTCTAACTGTATCTTGCAGGGTGATAAAAGACGAGCGATCTCACTTTGTTTTCTGGAAAATGGTTTTTTTTTAAAAACTGACCCTGCTTTTCATGTCTGTACTTGTGAATAGGAAACCTCTCCCCATGCCAATCACTTGGTGAGAGGGCCCATCCTGTGCTTCTAAATTTCCAAATGTATGACTTGTCCCTGCTTTTATCATTCAGTGAACAAAGAAAAGAACTGAACACTGATTTGGGCAGAGAAAGGGAAAATAGAATAGAATAGAATAGGAATAGAATAAGAATAACAGAGTTGGAAGGGACCTTCCAGGTCTTCTAGTCCAACCAACCAAATGGCTCTCCAATCTCTTCTTAAAAACTTCCAGTGTTGGATAATTCCCAAATTCTGGAGGCAAGTTGTTCCACTGGTTATTTGTTCTAACTGTCAGGAAATTTCTCCCTAGTTCAAGGTTGCTTCTCTCCTTAATTAGTTTTCATCCATTGCTTCTTGTCCTGCCCTCAGGTGTTTTGGAGAATGAAATACTGTAATGTGCCAAGAACAGCATTAGAGCATTAGTACTATTTGCTATGATTTATAAGGATAAGCAAACATAGAAATTAAACAAAACCATTAATGTTCAGAACTGCTGCCAACCAGTTGGTATGCTGGGGCATTCTTTTCATAAGAATATTATTTTAATGAAGATTGCCAGAAAATATTCTATTTAGAAGTAGCAAACACTATAGATAGTTGTCTTCTTTGCCACCGGCAATATAGTACATGTAAGTTTTAGATACAGTGCTGTCTATATTTCACAAACTAAGCTGTAGACTTTTCCCCACTAAATGCATAGGCAGGAAAGCTGTGAGCATTTGAAAACTCAACTCCCAAGCAGTGGACTCGGGGGTAGATTGCTACCGTTTCACCCTGGTTTGTGTGAACCAGTAACTAATTTTACATTTTTAATTGGCGGGTTGGCAAACCGGTAAATCCCATCCCCAGCTGCCCCCTCCCACCCCTCCCCTCTCTGGAGTCCCCACAAGGTCCACTTTGGATGCTAGGTAAATAAGGTCTGCATGGAGACTTGGGGAGGGGAAAAAATGGGCCTCCCAGAGGCTCCAGAAGGCTGGAAATGGGCCTCCAAAGCCTGGGGAGGCTGTTTTCGCCCTCCTGGAGGCTCAAGGAAAGCCTCCGGAGCCTGGGGAGAGCAAAAACAGCCCCCTCACAGTGCTGCAGGAGGCCGACTAGGCCACACCTAGCATGGCCATGCCCACCCAGCAACCAGATGGAGAACCTGGTTGCTAACATTTTTTGAAGCCCACCCGGGGTGGACTTCACATGCAATTGACATAGAGTAGGGGTATCAAACTGGTGGCCTATGTGCCAGATGCTTTATGTGCAGGCCACACCCATCTCAGCTCCACAAAGAGGAAAAAACATCACAATAAATCACATGATGGCAACGTGATGCCGCAAATTTGACACCCGTGACATAGAAGGATTCTGGATAGTGAAATGAAATAATGACAAAGTCCACTGCATTCGAAATATGGTGGCCAGAATAAATTAACATGAGTATTTCTGCTCACTCTAAAACACCGCTTACCCTTTGAATTTGAAGTACTGTATAAAGGATTTATTTCTCTAATAAAAATGTGTCCTCATGATTTATTACTTCATGATAAAAACATTTGGTAACTTCTTATTTGGCCTGCTTTACAAAAAATCACTATAGAGAGTACGGATTATGACTATAGCAACTATAGGCAAGGAGATTATTCTTCTATTTAATTTATAACACGCAGCACCTAGGATAACATTACTACTGCATAAGTAACATTGTCATAGTTAAGTCTTTTACTTTATTCAAACTGTTGTTATGATTGGCAATTTGGGGAGCCCAATGGATAAACTGAATTTTGGGGGAGGGGCTTCTGGGTAGATAAATGTAGCTCCAGACAAATAGCCAGCAACATTTTTTTTCTAAAAACACTATGTTTTTCTGGCTCTGTACCAGTTTTTTTGGAAACAGAGAAAAACTGAACTTTAACAAATGTTGGCAACCTAAGAGCTTGAGAGTAATCTGTTTGTCTGTTGGCTGTCCTATTTTTCATTCCATTCTCAACACCTTGACATATGGAATACACAGTGCTCATTCCAACCTAATTATTAGGGAAAGAGGTCAAATAACATCAACAGGGAACCCAAACTTAACGCGATAGTTTCTAATCAATTTCATATCCCTATAAAAATTGTGCAGCTTGATAAAACAGCAAGCTCCTTATAACTATTACCTCTGGAGCCGCAGGCCTTGGCCGCTTTAGAGGTGTAAAGTATAAGCTGTTAATCTTTTAGTTACTTTTGTCTTTGTTATCCTTCTATCTTATGGAGATCAAATCTCAAATGAAGATGCTGATTGAGTGATGTGAAAAAGCCAAAGAGTTTTTTCTCTCCCTGCTTCTGGATTCAAGTAAGCCACTACATTTTCAGTGTCCCCACCTGTACCTACCCCACATAGAGGTTTTATACTACCAATTGCAACCATGGTTAGAACAACTATGAAAAGCTATACAGTAGAAACTCAGGTGATGGCTGTAATCCATTCAGAGAATTCAATTGTCACCCAATTTGGCTGTCACCGGAAGCGCATGTGTGAAAAAAAAAATGGTGTGGCATGAAAGGGCAAATCAGCATGGATGGGCAAATCACAGCTGTATTCGGTCACCACTCAATCACCCGTTCGCGACCAGAGGTAAAACATTTTGGACATCACCTGATTTGGTCGTCAATGGAAGCTACTGTAGGTTTAAAAAATGATATTGTGTTATATTTCCAGTTTATCAGAAATGTAGGATGATGTCCTCCTTGAAATTTGTACTGGTTCCATCCTTCTGATGTTCTTTTTAGGAACAGCAGTGGTGCAGTGGTTAGAATGCAGTACTGCAGGCTACTTCTGCTGATTGCCAGCTTCTTGCAATTTAGCAGTTCGAATCTCACCAGGCTCAAGGTTGACTCAGCCTTCCATCCTTCCAAGGTGGGTAAAATGAGGACCCAAATTGTTGGAGGCAATATGTTGACTCTGGAAACTGCTTACAGAGGGCTGTAAAGTGGAATGTAAGTCTAAGTGCTATTGCTATTTTCTGCAACATTTTTAATACTTGGTTGTTTAATTTGTTATTGGCTACTTTGGAGTTTGGAGTCAACTCACCCTCTTTCCTTTAACTTCTATCTATAAATTGCTGGGTAGCCTTGAAATAATAAACAAATTAACAAACAAATATCCTTTCAGTAGGGTATCTTCATCATATAACTATTTGTGTTTTTCCTTTAAAATGCCATACAAATACATTCAATTTGTTTTCCTTTTCTTCTGTATGGAGTAAATAAGAAAAGTTATCTTACTTCAGAGCAAATATTTGAGTAACATTAGTTGAACATTCCTATTGGTCAACTCATGCAAGAACAAACTCTTATAGGCCATTTGGAGGGAGATTTGTTCCTAATGTTCTCAGGCTATTCTTGCACAGAGAAAGTGAAAAAAAATTGAAGTTTGGCTTCAATGAAGCTCAGCTTCAAAGAGATTTCTATTGGGGATGGGAACTGAGTGAAAACTAGGCTACATGGTACTGCTCCAAGATTGGCTTATAGTATAGATAGCTAGATAGATAAATAGATAATAGACAGACAGACTGAATCTGCCACACTTTACTGGAAAAACAGAATTTCTTTTTGGGTTTTTTTGACTGAGATTTATTATACCAATAGCAATTGCACTTAAGACTTATATACCACTTTACAGTCCTCTCTAAGCGGTTTACCCCCAACAATCTGGGCCCTCATTTTAGCCACCTCGGAAGGATGGAAGGCTGAGTAAACCTTGAGCCTGGTGAGATTCAATCTGCCAAATTGCAGACAGCTGCCAGTCAGTAGAAGTAGCCTGCAGTACTGCACCCTGACCACTGCGCCACCACGGCTCTTAGCATAAAATACAGTAAAAATGAAGATTAAGAAAAAAGGGGCACATAATTAAAAACAAAATGTGTTGACTAATGCTGTTATGACCTGAACTTTTTACATTGCCTATAATTATTGCAAGCCAGTTCTATAACTACACAATCATTAAATCTTCAAACTAAATTCTAAATTTCATCTTTTTCTATTTCAAGCATAAAAACCAGAGTAATACCCCAAGAACAAATAGAATCTCTTTGTTTAAATCAGTTTACATTGCCATCTTAACCAAATACATTTATGCCCTATTGTGGGTGGTGACATATTTTCTATTTACACTTAATTTTTCTAAACTATTTATTTATGTATCAAACTTGTATGCTGTCCATTTTGCCAAAGGTGACATTATTGGCTTATAGACATTAAGAATCTATCATTTTACATTAACAAAAATCACTATACTCTTTCCAAGTTTTTTTAATCTTTCCATTTTTTCTTCTTTATATGTTTAATCTTTTCCCAATTTTACAAATTACCCAATTATATGTATAAAAAAGAAAGAAAAAATGACTCATTTTCAAACCCACTTTATAAGCACAAAAAAATGCATTGGAACTTTCTTTTAATATATGTCAAACCAATAGAAATTCCATCCTAAATCCAATTAAGTTACTAAAATTTAAATCATTCTCTTCAGCTTGAGCTCATAAAATAAGTTTCTTCTTCTTCTTTGGAATGCCTATTCAATAATTATAAACTATTCTTTTCTCCAGAGATTATTCAATATGATTTTTAAAACAAATATGTCAGTATCATCAATTTCCATTCATTCAAGTTTGGGATCTCTCAGGAGATCCCAAACTTGTTCTCTTGAGGATTGTAGATTTACTTGCAACTCTTCTTTTAATTGCACTGAGAGACTTACAATCAAATCTTCTTCATAACAGGCACTGTTGTTGTCAGATTTATATTCCAAAACGAGAGTTATCCTTTGCATTTTCAAATATTTGTGCAGTAGCCTTAGTGGTTTAATAACTTTCTGCACTTGTTTGCAACTCTCAGTTACTCTCATCTTTCTTCCACCTACTTTAGTAATTTGACCCTCTTGTTCCTGTTTGATGACATTTTTTGAACATAATTGATTTATAAAGTGAATTGCTTTGTTTAAATATTCCTCCAAAATACTCTTTGCAATTTCTGACTGCATATTTCTAGAACAGTCTTACCCCACTGAGCTCAGGGGAAAAAAATTAAAATGAGACAATGTCAGCTTATATAATCAAGACAAACCGGGTTTGCATTTCCAAGTTACAATCTTTAAGGGAAAAAAACATTGTTCTGGCTGTGGTCTCCAGACTGGAACATGAAAAAAGGAGAATAGCCAACAAAAAAATAGATGTTGCTGTCTGGTCTGTTTCTAAAAAGTTTGTTCTAGAATTTGGATGGTGGGGGCTGTGGTTATCTTTTCTAGATATTATTTTAACCCTGGTTACATGGTAGAGATTATTGATTTTATGTTACAAACATTTAATTTTTTCCAAACCTAGGAAAGAAGATAGGAATCAAGCTTTGTTGTCCTCCCTCCAGTAACTACACATTGCATATCAAATTTATCTGAGGGCCAACTAAGTATGCAACGAACGAGAGACAGTTCTTAGATTCATGGTATTTGATATGTTAATTATACAGAAGCCTTGATAGTTCCTATTAGAGCAAGAGGACAGCCAGTTTATATCAAACAGGAACACGTGTATTAAGGTTCTGGGTATGCAGCAAAAGTCAGACAAAGAATTTTCCATCGCTACACTTTTGATATTTGGCTCATGAATTCAAAGAGCACTCTCTGTCCTTTAAACTGATTGTTCAAGTTATAAAAACAAAAATCTCACTCGAGAAGAAAACTTTCTCTCGCTACAGAAAAAAAGAGTAGATGCTGTTCTCAGAGGCTTTTTCCACTGGTTTATCTCAGATAACCTTATACATTGCTCTTGCTGGGTTTTTTTTTGTCCCTTAGAGCTGCGAAAATCCATGCAAAATGGTCAAAGATCACATTTACAAATGCAGCCCAGTTCTCTGGTTGCCCCAGCAACAAGGGGAGTCCTGTGAAAGGCTTGGTCTTTTTGAGTTTCACACTTCTGCCAATCAGCCTGTTTATGAGTAACTAAGGGGAACAATGATATTCTCTGAATGCTTGTTCAAATTACCCCATGCCAACAAGCTAAGGGGAACAGAAAAGGAAGCAAAGAATGATGGCTGACAAATGTATATAGGAATGCAGGCAGTTTATATTATATACAAGCAGAACACCTGCTGCTTTTATAAGTAGCTTTAATGTTACTTAAAAATGAATTTGTCTGATATCTCACAGGTTGATCCTTTTAATAGGCTATGCATTATTTCTGAACATTTCTCATCTGAGCAGGGCACAAATGGAAATAGCCAGAGGTCACCACGTACTGCATGAATTTATTTATTTATTTATTTGAATTTATAAAGGATCTCACAAATAGTGGCATAAACACTACAGCATGGAAAGTCTTTTCAAAGCACTAGAGAAAAAGCAAATTGATTGTGACTTTCCACGTAAAGTCATGCAGATCTTTTTTCTACTGCCCACCTGTTGAAAATAATATTTGATGAGAAAGTTTTCGGTATTATCTGCAGAATGTCAGCTTCTCTAATCGAGTAATTGATTTTTTTCCCCTCTCTTAATAAATAACACTTGAAGTACTAATGTGGGTATACATTCATTTTCAGTTAACATTTGACAAATAAGACAAATAAGGCTGTGTTTTTAAACTACCACTTAAAAAGAAAGGGAAACTATAGCAAGGAAAGTACAGCCTGAACAATGCATTCCTCACAAACAAATAGCAACTTTCCTTAATACCAAAATGCTAGAGAAAATGAAACTTAGATCGCAAATTTAAGTGGCTCATTGCAAAGTTGGTCTAAACTGTAAAAAGAAAAAAGACATCATGATATGCTGGGCAAGATTCATCCTCTAAATACAAAGCATTAAGTGACTACAATATTTACCATGAATATATCCCATCAAGCAACCATTTAGTATTTATTTACTTAATTTATATAACTGATTGTTTACCATACTGCTTAGGGAGGTGTAAATAATCAAATAACAATAAATTCCTTAAAAACCATATAAAATACAAGCATAAAAACCATAAATAGAAATATTCCGATACATAAAGTGCTGAGAGATACCACCTCCAGTGGCTCATACTACTCTCAGACATAAAGCCTGGCAAAAGAACCAGGTATATAATGTCAGGGCCAATTGGATCTCTGGGGGAATATTGTACCTGGGTTTGTGTAATGTTGCTATGCTATTAACAATATAAAACAATTGGCAGCATCAAACCCACAAAAATCCACTATTAAGATCTACTTTCCATGTCAATAGTCCACTGGAATAAGATGACTCTTGATGAATGTATCTTTTCTGTTATGTGTACTGAGAGCATTTGCACCAAGACAAATTCATTGTGTGTCCAATCACACCTGGACAATAAAGAATTCTATTTTATTCTATGGTTTTCACTGTTTTGCAAAAAGCAAGCACTATGTTGTTTTATGGCATTTTTTGTTTCAACTTTGGTAACTTTTAAGACTTCAACTCCTAGCATTCCCACATTGGCTGGGGAATTCTGGGAGCTTAAGTCCACAGAAAGTTGCCACGTTTAGAAAAACACTGGCTCAAACAACCCTATATAACATGCACTGATTTGATATTCATTTATGATGCAATTATTTGCATGTACCACTAGGTTGCTAATAATGTTGGTCAGGATGAAATCTTTGAACGGGAATCTTTGTCTGCCCTGGAAAGAAAGCCAAGATTATTAGAGCTCCAGCTGCCTGCATTCACCAAACCTTGTGGCACATAGGATGTTGATTTGCATGTTGTGGGACCTATCCTAAGAACTGTTTCATGGAACTAATTGGAGAGCAATTCTCAACGCCCCAGATAGTGGCTGAAAGATACTCAGTGGCTGATAATGTCCACCTCAGACACTTTTTAATTAAAAGAAGCTTTCTATATTACATTGGGGAAAGATCATATAAAAATATGAACCCCAGAAAGCCAATAAGCTTTACTACAAGGGTCAGCATTATTTTCTGTAAAGGGTCTTATCCCATCCATCCCATTATGGGCTGTGAGAATAACCTAGTGCAAGGGCCTTCAAACTTGGCAAGTTTAAGACTTGTGGACTTCAATTCCCAGAATTCCTGAGCTAACGTGACTGGAGGAGGAATTCTGGGAGTTGAAGTCCACAAGTCTTAAAGCTGCGGAGTTTGAAGACCCCTGACCTTGTAGATAGATAGTAGGAGGAGCCACAGCCAAGAAGGCTGTCAGACAAGAGGTACTTCAGCCCACAGAAGCAACTGAAGTATGTGAAGAAACCTCAAAAAGGACACTCCCCTTTTCTCTGGAAAATAAAGACAAAGGAGGAGAGAAGCATGTTCAGACTGGCAAGATTCTGTTGCTGAAACTTTTACAATAAAGGTAGTGTCAGTACTCATAGTTTGGCTTCTTGTCGAGACCAACTCAGAGGACTGACACCACTTCTGCAAGCACAACTAGTAAGTCTGCAAGCCAAGGGGAGTGGCAGCCATTGGACCAGCCTGTTAGCAAAGAAGCCACTGATAGACCAATATTTCTGGCCTTGGGCATTAGCTGATGCAATATGCCACCCACTCATAGGCGAATTCTTAGCTTGAGGGCCACATAAAAACAGACAGCAAGCCAGATTTAATTTGTGGGTTGTATAGGTAGCCTTCAACATACAACCACAAGTGAGCCCAAAATTTATGTTGTGAAGTGAGAAATGTGTTAAGTAAGCTTGTCCCCATTTTACAACTTTCCTTGCCACATTTGTTCAGTGAATCACTGCAGTTGGTAAATTATTAACACGACTGTTAAGTGAACCTGGTTTCCCCACTGACTTTGCTTGTCAGAAGGTCACAAAAGGTGATCATACAACCATGGGACACTGCAACCATCATAAATCTGATTCAGTTGTCAAGCATCTGAATGTAAATCATATGACCATGGGGATGCTGCAATGGTCATAAGTCTGAAAAATGGTCATAAAGTCCCTTTTTTCAGTGCTGTTGTAACTTTGAACAGTCCATGAAGGGAACTGTTGTAAGTTGAGATTACCTATAGTTTGCTAACCTTTGAATTAGTGGTTAAGATCCTGGACTAAGAACAGAAAAATTTTGGTTCTAGTCTACTCTTGGTCATAGCTCAGTGGCGTAGTGGTTAGAGTGTAGTACTGCAAGCTACTCCTACTGCAATTTGGCAGATTGAATCCCATCAGGCTCAAGGTTGACTCAGCCTTCCATCCTTCCGAGTTGGGTAAAATGAGGACCCAAATTGTTGGGGGCAATATGTTGACTCTGTAAACTGCTTAGAGAGGGCTGTAAAGCACTATAAAGTGGTATATAAGTCAAAGTGCTATTGCTATTATCAAGTGACATTGAGGTCCGTTACTTTATCCCACCCTCACCTAACTCATCTCATTTTCTTGAAGTGAAGAAAGAGGAAAAGGGAGCATTATATACTGTTGGAAGAAATATCCTTCTGGGTTCAGTTCCAAGTGGGGAAAAATACACTGGAAACATGAAGGCTGTTTGGAAAGATGGTTTAATGATAGACAGGACCACACAGCTTGGCGCTCCAAAGTGAAAGGGAGAATCATATGCTTCAAGATGTTGGGGGAAGGAAAAAGAAGGAGCAAGATGCTGAGCGACCCTTAGTTATATACCCTCTTGATGGGCCACACCTTAATGTTTCCTGTTCCTGTGTAATGAAAATATCCCATTGGCTGTCAGACTCCCGTGGCGGGGGTCTTATAGCTTCATCTGAGTGCTGGCTGATGCAATCTTCTCAGGCCAGGTGGTGAGATGGGTAGAGGCCTTTGTTGTCTAGAATACTCTGCCCCAGGCCTTAATGGCCCACCCATTAACAAAGGTGGGGGAGTGAACTTCTGCCTCTCTGAGTTTTTACTTCCTTTTAAAGGGAAATATTCTGCCTTTTTAACATTTCCTAAAATATTTCATTTTTCTAGGAGAGGGGTGGGTGCTAAGTTCCTACAATACGCCATCATTAGCTACTGTCCAAAATTTAGGACCTGAATCTAATATAAATAGTACATATTCTCGCAGTTACAAGTCTTATGAAACGCAATGATGGAACACAATGGAGAATCCGGTGCCAATTGCAATTCTTCATGATGGCATTTCTTCAACATACAGAAAAACCAGTACAACCAGTTCACATGTCGCGGGATAGAAGCAGAAACATCCCCAGCCATTAACGGGTAGCGCTGTCACATAAATGATGGGGGAAAAGAAATCCCTTCCCAGGAGATTTCCCAAGCTGTGCTTTTCAAGCTTATCATTGCTATTCAAGGCTCTATGCTGGCTTTGAAGAGCTCTCTTCCAAGCTGCGATCTGAAGTTCGGATCCCCAGCATCTGAGGCTCGCAGAAGGACAAAAAAAGGGGCTCTCATTGTCATTAAATATTTCTGTTTGAGAAGTGATTAAAATAAGCATTGATACACAAACCATACTCTATTCTCCTGCAAGTGACAGAAATCTGCATTGGGACAATAACACGGGCTCTTCAATTTAAAGGGTCCCTTACTCTCAAAAGGCCACAACAAACATGTGCCTTTGCAGCTTACTTTTCTTGAGGGATAGCTAAGTGTAGGTTTCAGTCACCATGGCAACACTTCTTTCTCGTGCCAACGCTTTTTCTAGCCCAAACAATTCTTTCTTGAAAAGGAGAGTGTTACAAGATACTGCCAAAATGGTCTCCAGGCATCTATTAAGAGAAGCGAACCTGTGACGTTTCTCATTTGGCAAAACGCAAGTCTTGACGGCAATGTTAATGCTGAGACGGTCATCGTTGCCTGATGAAAAGTAACGGCAAAGTGGGGTTTTTTTTCTAAAGAAAAAAAGTGCAATCTCAGAAAACATGAGCAAAGGTTTCCACAAAGGATTATTTTTATCTGTAGGAAAAGATCTCAAATGTATCTGTTATTGTTGCTGCCACACGAAAAAAGACAAAACAAAATTCCTTAATCCTTAACATATATATGTTATGTACCTGGAAATGGGTTCTACTGATTAAAATGAGAATTGTTTTTGAAGAAGCTGAGGTTGCATTAGATATTGATCTGTACAATACAGCTGTATTTAATTTTTAGTTATAAACAATTTCTTTTTACCAAGCATATAAAGGTGTGATGTTTTTGAATTAGAATACAGATATAGATATTCAGAGTTGGAAGGGACCTTGTAGGTCATCTAGTCCAACCCCCCTGCCCAAGCGGAAGACCCAACACCATTTCTGACAAATGGCAGTCCAATCTCTCCTTGAAAGTCTCAAGTGATGGAGCTCCCACAACTTCTGAGGGCAATCTGTTCCATGGGTTGATTGTTCTCACTGTCAGAAAGTTTCTCCTTATTTCCAGGTTGAATCTCTCCTTGATCAGTTTCCATCCATTATTCCTTGTCTGGCCTATAGGCGCTTTAGAAAATAGCTTGACCCCTTCCTCTCTGTGGCAGCATAATTTCTATAAACCCAATATCCTTAGTATCAATGGGACTGGCAACCAGGAAGCAAATGAAAATATACACATGGTGATATCACACCAATGCTGTGACTTATGTACTTGCTTCAGCCACATATGCAAGTATGTGCACATATGCACATATCTGCCACATTGTTTACAATATATATATATCTATACAGAAGCCTGAGGATGGCAGATGAGATTCTGCTGAAACGTTGCTACAACTTTAACAGAACTACAATGACGTGGGATAATACCCGAAGGAAGCTAAACAGCACACACACACACACACACACACACATATATATATATATATATATGTATGTATGTATGTATGTGTGTATGTATCCGTATATGTATATGTATACACACACAGAGAGACTAATATAATAATATATAGTATATATTGCAATTATGGTTATAGTTCAATGTTGTTAGACAGTGTATTACTTTCTCCTTAAAAATTGACACACACATATGTATGTGTGTATTTTTAAGGAGAAAGTACTATACTGTCTAAGGGATGCAAGTGGCTCAATGGCTAAGACGCTGAGCTTGTCGATCAAAAAGGTTGGCAGTTCGGTGATTCAAATCCCTAGCACCACATAACGAAGTGAGCTCCTGTTACTTGCCCCAGCTTCTGCCAACCTAGCAGTTCAAAAGCATGTAAAAATGCAAGGAGAAAAATAGGGACCACTTTGGTGGGAAGGGAACAGCGTTCCCTGCTCCTTTGGCATTTAGTCATGCCGACCATATGACCATGGAGACGTCTTCGGACAGCACTGGCTCCTTGGCTTTGTCATGGAGATGAGCACCGCCCCCTGGAGCCGGAAACGACTAGCCCGTATGTGTGAGGGGAACCTTTACCTTTAATATACTGTCTAACAAGACATTCAACTATAACCATAATTGCAATATATGCTATATATTAGGTACTACACATCATTTAGAGAAAGAATTTAATTGTGCTAAGTAAACAAGAAGAAATAAAAATGTTGCTCTGAAAATTATTCTTACCCAGTAAGGAATGAACACAACATATTTTGTTCAGACTATGTAATAATTACACAAAATTATTTAAATTATTTAGTTTATTTATAACTAAAATTATTTAGTTTTTATATATGGCGATATCTTTTTGAAAATAATCTGCCAACTAATTAAAAAAGCAAACAATGCTCTATAAATAAAATCATATAAATTACAATTAAAAACTAGTCATGTTAAAATTGTAGAAGAGGGCCCTCTCCTATGTTTTAGAAAGTAAACCAAAGGCTTCTATTGTTCTTAACAGATTCTAAGAGAAGAGGTAACCGCCTTAGACAGGTCCTCTAAGCTATTTATGCTTTAATGGGCAATGGAAACCCTTTTAAGTTGTGTCTAGTAAAGAATAAGCGGCTATTGCAGATCTTTAGTACACACACTATATAATCCCCATATGATTAGTAATGATTAGCAGCCCAGCTGCCACATTTTGCATCAGCTTAACTTCAGGATACTTTCCATGGATAGCAGAGGTGGTATTCAGCGGGTTCTGACCAGTTCTGGAGAACCGGCAGAGGAAATATTGAGTAGTTCAGAGAACCAGCAAATACCACCTCTGACTGCCCCCCTCCCCATCTCTTCTCTGCCTCCTGACTCCCAATTGATTGGCTGGGTCTTCTTTTGTTGCCCTGCACAGGAGAATGGAGCTGGAAATCAGGTTAGTGGGGTGGGGAGGGAATGCGGATTTTGCTTCCCCTGCCACACCCACCAAGCCATGGCCACAGAACCAATAGTAAACATTTTTGAATCCTATCACTGATGGATAGACACAGATAAGAATATAGTAATCAAATTGGGATATACAGTAGCCAAGGCAAGGGCAATCACTGAGAGATGAAGATGAATTGATCTAGCAGACGTAACTGTGTAATTCTTTTGTTATAGACACCATCTATGAATTCAGTGACCGACTGGAATCACAGGTGATGACTATAACAAAGAATATTTGAGAATGCAAAGATGTTTAGGGAATATTTACATACCGACTTATAACAGTTTGTTTAGCAACCCTTCAAATTTACAATGGCACGGAAAAATGTGACTTATGACCGCTTTTCAAACTTATGACCTTTCCAGCATCCCGATGATCATATGATCAAATTTCATATGCTTAACAACTGGTTCATACTTATGACCATCACTGGGTCCCAAGATCACATGCTTCCCCTTCTGAGACCTTCTGACAAGCTAAGTCAACAGGGAAGCAAGATTCACTTAACAACTGGGTAATTAATTTATCAACTGCAATGTTTCACTTAACAAGAAAGGTCGTAAAATGAGGGGGAATTCACTTAACAAACGTCTCATCTAAGAACAAAAATTTGGGGCACAATTGTGGTCATACGTCAAGGACTACCTGTACTGGAAACCTGTTCCATCCAGAGAAAAAAAATAACCTGCCTAAAATTAGTTGAATTTGAAGTCCTGAATCTCAGTAGAACCTCGATATTGTCTGGATTTAATTTCAGTTCGTTCTCCTTCATCTAGGACACTCCTGAATTTATACAACATTCAAACAATTGCTCCTTTGTTTCACAGGAAAAACTAAATGGAGTCCTATTCTCTTCAAAACTGATATCCTCTTTAATTATCTTTGTAATTTTGTAGCATAATAAAACAATACAAAATAATATTCCCAACAACAGATTTCAGTTCTGTAATAGAGTAAGGATGTGTATTAATAAGGAAGTTTGAGCGTTTTAACGGAGCTCTTGCAAATTTAGAATTGCAATTAAAACAATTAGATTAGAATAGACCACTCTACCATTTTAAAAAAACCTAACCAACTTGCAACAGAACCAAGATTCTCTGACTGATGAAAAGTCAAGAGAAAATTATGATCAATTTCTGTTGGTACAATAGTCTGCTGAGTATTTAAAACTAAGTTCTATTATTTAAAGTGAGTTTATGCTCTCCAGTCATTCTACTTATGACTTTAACTCACATCGTATCTCTGCAAAAAGTTGGAAACAGAAATAAGTTGGGGTGAGTTATGGGGAGCTCTGAATGCTTTAACAGTCTTAGTACTGATCAAATTTTTAGCTACAAATAGATTTCTGGAATTGGAGAGAAAAATCAAATTTGAAAAGGGCACTATTGAACTGTGAAGGTGACATACAACCACGGTATTATTAGTGAAAAAAAGTAAGAATTTGTTTCTTGACTTGAGTTCTAGAGAGCTTTTGCAATGGATAGTACATATATGTAAGATCACATCTTGTTCCAGTAAACTGCTTTGGAGATGAAGACGCTTGTATAGCAGGGGTGACTAGGGAATTCTGGAAGTCCACAAGTCTTAAAAGTTGCCAAGGTTGGACAACTCTATTTTACAGTGGTAGGATTCCCTCTACAAGCTTTGCTAATTTTTTCTCATTTTGGCAGGGAAACATAAATCTTCTCCCTGTGCACATGAATAATTACCAGAAGAGCCAGTATTCAACCTCTGGAGCCTGGGGGGAAAACGGTTTTGTCCTCCGGGGGCTCGAGGGAAGCCTCAGCAGCCTTTGGAGGCCGAAAAACAGGCCCGTTTTGGTACTTCCAGTTTTTCAGCCTCCTGAGGCTGCAGAGGCTTCCCTTGAACCTCCCCCGGGCTCCAGAGGCTGAAAAAGGCATCAAATGGGCCAAAAATCAGCTGGGAGGCGCACACATGTGCAGTGCAAGGAAGGGGGGTTGTTAAACATGCATGTGCAAGTGGGGCACATTGCATTGTGGGTGCCAGCTTGCGCACGCACTATCGTGTGCATACACGCTTTAGGCACAACCACAACAAAAAGATTCGCCATCATTGGTGTAGATGCTTTGATTATCATGGGATGAATGCTTCCCCATTTACAAATAATTGTCATCACAAAACAAAATATTGGAGGGCATGCCCAAGGGAGATGTCCAAGGGCACCAAGTTAGGGGCCTCGGCTTTATTGCAAAATACATCAGATTGGCCGGATAATACCAAGAAAACATAGTTTAAAGTTTCACTTCTCACCATCTCAGTGGTGGCAGAAATTTGGTCTGCAAGTGAAGACCTGGGGGAGGAATGGATAGGATTTCTCTTTCCTGGTTATAATTCCCTCTCAAACTTGATGACTTCATCATTTTATATTGTTTGAAGATCCCAAAACATGTTTCAGTTTCCTTCACACCAGTTGTCTGAACATGTCTACTCAGATGGTAACAATGCCTGCAGGATATTAACTCCTTCAAACTACCTACCTTTCACATCATTAGGCATTCTAAAATATTTGAGAACTCCATTTTTCCATTACATATAACTGGAGAATCTTCCTCTAGTGGGAAACCTTCACCATGCTCCCCACACCGAGTAGATACAAATGTTTGGACTTCCTTTATTTCTTTCAATGCAAATTCTATTTTAAGCAGCGGATTGTCAGTTTAGCTACCCTTAGGAAGATTAGCACTTGTCAACAATTTCTTAAGCCAAACAAATAATTTCCTTGCCCTGTACCTGCCTACAGTAACTGAGCATTCTGTAAAAAGATGCAATGACTTTAAAGAATTGCCAACAGATGCAATAGAGATGCCTCCATGTACTTAGAAATGTCTTTTTGCTTTCAAATCTGAAGTTTATTATTTTATTACTTCAATTTTATGACCACCCAACTTCCTATGAAACTGCATGATCCGAATGTATCTTTGGGAAAATGAAGATTAAGAGAAGGAAAAGTTTTCATATACCAATGATTTCCTACTTGTGCTTCTGAAAATGAAGTTGTCAGATCAGGGGTCGCCAATCTTTTGAACCTCAGGGACCACCAAACTTATAATTTTAAATCGCGTGGAACAGAGACTCTGGCAAAATCCAAAAAAAAGTCTGCAGGAAAATTCCCCATCCTGTCTTCCTACTGATTGATCATTCTTTATTTGGGATTGCAGGATACTGTCTCCAGCTCATACGCGGGGGGGAGGGGAGGGAGAGAGGGAGAGAGAGAGAGAAAGACTGACTTTTGGCAAGGAAAGCAGCAGAAGCAGCAGAAGTCTGTTTTTCTCTCTCCCAAACTCGCCAGAAATTAGTCTTTACAGCCTCTTGTAGCTGGATGCCTTGTAGGGTCCCAAAGACTCATTTCTGGCCGAGTTTGGAGGAGAGAAAGAAAGACTTCTGCTGCTTTCCTTGTGTGTAGCCAAAAGCAGAAGAAGAAAGAAGCAACCTGGTGGCCAGGTGAGGCATGAGGGACGAGGGAGGCAAGTTCCCCCCCTCCACCCTTTCCCCCCTCCCCTCACTACCTCATGTGGTTCGCAATAGAAGCGACACAAGTTTTGTGTTCCCATGAGCCATGTGGGTTGTACAGCCTTGTGTTCCCGCGCAGCCTGGATTAATTGCTTTGAGGGGTGCTTTGGGGGTGACATTTATCTGCGGATCACCAAAATTTTCTCACAGACCACCAGTGTACCCCGGCCCACTGGTTGGCGACCATTGATCCAGATGAACGATTTCAAAAATCATCATCCCCAGCAGCATAATTAAGATACGGATTATATGAGATGAAGTGGATATATACAGACACCATCAAGTTAAAGGAGGTACGGTAATTCATACTAATGCTGAACCACGCCAATGAATGAGAAAGTTTTTTCATTTGATTTTATAAGTAAGCATTTAGGACTGAAAGCTTTTTTCTCCATCACAAAATTATAATGTGTCAGTGCTTGGAGGCTAATTTAATAAAATACAATTATCAATCAACTGATCTCTATACACTCATCCATATGTATACATATGTACAGTACGAGCACACACATTTTAATAATGATTTCCTGTAAAGTATTGTTAATGCATGAGTCACAATTTGTGTCATTACAGCTTTTATTACTTTTGCCTTTAAAAATCATACTTTTGTAGACTTTCCAGTCAGACACACTTAATCAGAAAGGCAGCAGAAATCTCCACAGCCTGTTGCAACAGAAATAAGTGGACCCCAATCACAGAACATACTAAGATAGATAATTCTGTTATTTACCTATCAGCATAGCACACCCATTTCTTTTGAAAATAAAAGAAGGAAGTTTACTCATCAGCTAATATAAATACCACAAGGTGGAATGAGGTATTAACTTAAACCAGGAATTCGTAGCGCACCTGAAAATGTTTGAAAAATAAAAGTCTCCTCTAATCTCAGATAGATTTTATTATTCTCACTCTCTCCCCCATCTTTCTTCCTCAATGTGACTACCAGAGCATGACTGCCACTCCTATGTGAGAAGTGAAGTACAAAACTCCAAGAATAAAGTGGGAAGGAAATCTGTAGCACCCTTATCACATTTCAAAATCTATAGATTCTTATCACATTTGTATTGTTTCATCCACATCTTGTTACCATTTCTGGCCTCTTCCCAACTGCGATCTGTAAGTTCTAATTTAATTTCATTATTTATCTACAAACCTCCTTTCAAAGTTTGTTGTCCTCAGTGGATCCTAGAGATTCTATATACAACCTTATTTTTATTAAAATAAGTAGAATTAAAACTTCTCCATTTGTCTTTATTTTCATTATATTTAAAGTCTGAGGCAAAAGCAGAAAGCTTCTTTTCCTCTTGGTGCAATTTGACAATGGGATGTTTGGAGATGGTAACTATATAATCTAATCTATATTAAGCAATTAAAATAACCAAATGAAATAGGATAAAATTTCAGTTAAGTTTTTAAAAATGCAACATATGCCCCAAAGGGTGAAAAAAGATTGCTTTGTTCATGTCCTTCAATTATTAAGTATCTTGCTCTGCCAAAATGATTGAATTACTCTGCAGTTTTAATGAAGTAGCTACTGGGTTTAGACCTCAGATAGAGTGATCTACAACATACAAGGCTGACAAAGATTGGTTGCTGAAACAAGGCATCAAAGCCAAAAAATACATGCTCCATATATCCTCCAACCAGAGGCCCCTATCCCTGGCAGGTAGCTTAATAAATGTTCATTGCCCTACAGTACTGCAGATTTTAAAAAGCTTTGATCTTTGACCTTGCTTGAGTAGCATAGGTAGTTTTTGTTCTGAATTTGAGAGTGTGTCTGCTTTCAATTCCTTCTTGCTTTGCCCTGGAATAAGAACAGTAACAACTGGAAGCTGGGTGAGTGTCTTTCGATTTGGACTGCAAAAATCCAAGAAACTTCTCTAAGACCAGTTATTTCTCAGCCATAGCAGCTTTAAGATACATGCTAGTTAGGGAATCCTGGGAGTTGAAGTCCCCACATTTTAAAAGTTGTTGACAAAACACTGTGGTCGACACACAGCAAAGAGTTTTTTGCATCTGCCTGGATTTTTGCAGCTCAGATATCACCAGATTAAAGTTTAATAGACAAATGAACCAGTATGCTATATTCACAGTTATATTAGCAATACACTTGGCAGACAATTATTTACACATTTTATATATTGTACATCGTAACAGCTTTCAGCAATTTACAAAGGGTAGTAAAAACATTCCTGTAAATCCATTCAAATTGTAACAACATCTCATGGGACATTAGCACATCAATGCTCCAATGCAAGTCCTTCTGTTCAGATAGGGATATCCTTACCTCATCATGTTAAATTGATAAAGGTTCTCCTGAACTTCCATAGTTGTCTGACATCAGTTCTATTTCTTACTGCTGGAGGAGTTACATAATCCTATCTGGGCTTACCTCCCAAATGCTAAAAGTCTGGAGAGATTCTCAGTCATCAAAGTCATGGTTGTCCCAAAGGTGCTTTTTCAGGAGGCAACTGGACTTTCTTGTCTTTTTAAAAAAATTTTTTGAAGACATTTCGCTTCTCACCTGAAGAAGCTTCTTCAGCTCTGACAGAATAGTGGGGAACGGAAAGATTTATATTCAATTTGGGGTGAACACCCTTTGAATGGTGTGGGAGTAGGAATGGATTTCCAGGGGGAAAAATTGCAGACTACAAGAACTAGGGATACTACTTAGGTGATCCTGAGGACACAGATAAATCTCCAAGTGCTTCAACTATCCTTTAAAAGGATGCAAATGACCAGTTGTCTGCAAGAAATATAAATCCTTCCTTTTCCAACTTTCCTGCCAGAGCTTTCCTCACTCTCCTGCCAGAACTCTCATCCAAGCTTCTTAGATGAGAAGTGAAACATCTTCAAAAGAAAAAACTAGAAAGTCCAGTTGCCTCCTGAAAAAGCACTTTTGGAAACCCCAAATGTTATGATCACAATGCAAGGCATAGAACTGGGGAAACTGAATAAGCTGAAGCATACTTTTTCATTACTTGCTAATGACATTTTATCCATCTTTGTGTGAGAGGACATATTGTCCTCATTTATTATTTTCTGATGTTAACATTTTCTCACTCAATTATGGATTGATATCTTCACCTGAATTACAAACAACGCAATTTGATCCAATCATACAATTAACTTATTTCATGATTGTTAAAAATATCACACTAAGCATAACTCTGTAATATTTTTTCTCTCTGATTTCTCCGAATATCACGATATATTTTATTCATTCACTGTTACAGTTTGCACAGTCTTCTAAAATTCCAGGGAAAGAAATATTGTACACCTATTACTATTCACCAGAATAACATAATAGGGTTTTATTATAATAGGATAATGTTCACCAAAAACATCTTCTAACGTTACAAGTCATATCATTTTATAGAAAAGCTGGTTTACAGGTATTTCCAGAAATGTTTATCATATCATCACATATAATAATTAGGCCTGAGGTAAGATTTTAAAACCAGGCACAGCAGGAAATGTTGTCACTTAACTAGTCCTGGAGGCTCTAAGCTGGGACTTTCAAAAGTTATGGTCTGATCTGACAACACAGAGCAGAAACAATAAGCCAGTCATTTACACCACATCAGAAGAAGTGATGCTATCTGTAATGAAAGAATTACTACAACAAACAAAGGCATTGAGGCTAAACCATTACTGATAGTAAGATAAAATTATTCAGATGCTTTATCTTGCCTAAGAACTCCACAGTTGATCTAGGTTAAACCCTAAGGGTTAGCTTCCTAATTTTTTTTTTAAAAAAAAATTCCTCAAGAAATCCCTGAATATTTTGCCATATTACAGTAGTATCCAATAACATTACCCACAATAGCAAAGTTTCATGCTCTTGCCTTCATATGCCCAATAAATTTCATATTGCACAAAGCTAATCACAACAAGGAAGAATGCATGAGATTATATCAGATATTATGTACCGGTATATCAACATTTTAAAAATTTTGTGTATAGGTGAATAACGCAGGATATTTTGCTACAGACTTCAAAGTTTCTGTAATTCTCAAAGAAATTAAAAGATAGGGCATGGCCAATGGTGCAGGGCGGAGCTTAATCAATTAGGCAGACTCAGTCCAATCAGGGAGGAAAGGAGTCATTCCCCCCCCCCCCACTCAATGGACTCTCATAGCCACGGAAAGGAGAATATAAAGGTCCACTGAAAAATAGATTTCAATCCACTGAAATACCACTCATGCATCATCATAAAATCTCCAGAATTGTAAAGCCTACAAACTTGAAATTTGGCACATATGTTCCTCTTGGATTCTAGATGCTCACTAAGAAAGGATTTTTCGAAATGACCATCAGAGCATTAGTATTTCATATATTATTATTAACATGCTCTGATGTTTAGGAGTTCTTCTCCCTTTCCTCACCTGAAAAGAAATCTGTTCCAAATGCAAAATACAAGCAGAGAGGATTTGAGTTTCAGTTTTAGTTTCACAGCACCAAGCAGGTTTAGCACAGAACAGTTGAGCTAAACCACGCCCTGGCTACTTGCTGTCTCCTTCTTGCTCACAAAGGGGCATACATAAGTCCACAAACGTGCCTACTATCCTATTGTTTCTTTTCTTTTTCTTTTGAAAGAATTTTATTAATTTTTAAAAAACAAACATATACAAACAAAACACAAAACATAAAGAACATAAAACATCTTTTTGGAAAGCAGTTTGATCCCGGGTTACATCTTTTTATACAGACATAAATTCAAGTTCATGCTTACTTTTTACATAGCATTCCATATCTTATTTACCATTTTACATTTTCTATATGCTTCTCCCCTCTTTTCACTCTCTTAATTCTATTTTATTTATTTCTTCTCAATTTAAATCATTATACTTATATCCTTTGTCCTGTTTCAGCTGTCTATTAGCTTTTCTCATTAACACAAATTTTCTTCTGTAATCACTGATTGGAGTATGATGCCTTTATATCTTTCTCCTAGGTTTAACACTTAAAATAATACATAATTTTCATTCGGATTCTGCGTAGTACATTCTAAAGCTACACTCAATATTTTAAAATAGGAAAAAAAATTAAATATATAATACAATTAAAACAACAATCCATAGCAATTGAAATTATATCGTTAAAATTGATATTCATTTAAGTCTTAAACATTTTACACATTCCTTTCCAAATAAGTATCATGCTTCTATGGGAACACTTATAGATTTTGCTTAGTTACTTCCCCCCCCATTTCACTTATATTTTAAAATATTATGTAATGACAATGTTCCCATTCCTTTTTAGTTCAGTTCTCTCATATTTCATTTCATTTATTTTATTCAAAATAAAAAAAGAATTCGCTAAATTACATTAAATATTTTATCCCATTTCATAATCATATGTTGTTCCAATTTTCTAATATTATTTCAAATACAAATACAACAATACAGTCTTATGTACCTTTGCAGAATCTCTTTTTCAGTTATATATTTACCCATTATCTCTAAATAAATCCTGTTTCTTTACATCTTGTTTCAAACCTTTGTAGCTTCTCTTCCCTTTTTCCTCCCTTGCTTCTCCACTCTACCCTTTTTACCCCCTTGTCTCTTAATCTTCACCCTCTTCTGTATTCCTCTTTTTTGTTGCTTTCTGACGTTGTGTCCACTTTTCACCTTATTTTTCCCTTTTTTGGTTGTTTTTTTAAGTCTTAAATTCTCCATTGTCTTTTCCCCCTTTCCCCTTTCTTCCCCAGATAAAAGTTGCTTGTTCATTAAAGATGGCTTCTTCTTCATCCCAATCTTCTTGTTCTTGTCATTTCTCATACGTAGAAATCGCCATTTCTAAAAAATGAAAAACGGAGCCAAAAGAGCCCTTCCCTTCTTGTTCCTCTTCTTTATATTTTATAAATTCCATTTTCAGTTCATCCACAAGTAATGCCATTGTAAAAGATCATTAATCATTCAAAGAAGAATTTCCAAAAGTCCCAAAGTCACCAAGCAATCCAAATACACACAGTCTATTTCATTTAACACTTTCTTCTTTTTTTCACTTTCTCTTCCTGGGGTTGTAATTCAGCTACAAAGTTCCAGTTAAAATGTATCTTTTAGAAGTCTTGTTATGATTTTGTTCTAATCTTTTAAATTCCAAGCAATCTCCTCCAGCCAAATCTTAATTTTAATTCTTATCCTCTCCCTTCCCACTTACAGCATAAAAAGAGTTTTTTTCCAGCGTTCAGAAATCTTTATTTTCCCCTTGGCTTTAATTTTCCAGTTTGATTACCTGCTGATGCCAAAGTGGGTTTTTCCAATTTCTCATTCATCTGCTATCACCATAAGGAAGGAGAGTGAAAAAAAAAACTTTCCTTTTTCACTTTCATTCACTGCTTCCAGATCTTCTTAGGGAGCAATGTATCTTTTTCCAAAATTTAAATTCCAGGATATCTTGGATGTTGCTTCTCATCCCGGTCAGCCAAAACTTTCACTTCTCAGTTTCCTCCTGCACATTCTTTTCCGGATGAAAGCTTCTTTGTGGTGGCCATTTCTGACCGCCGCTCTACCGCTTTCGGAAAAAGGAGTTAGGCCAGCTGAGGGGGGTTGCGATTCCCCCAACCCCTGCAAGGTCTCCCCTGTCTTCAGCTACCTCTACGGGGTAGCTATTGCCCCGAAGCCGGTTGGCTCGGGGCACTCCAGCGGCGAGCGCAGCAGAAACCGCGCACGATCACGGATTCCTGACGCCGCCGAGCCTTGCAAACTGGAAGTTCTCTTTTATTTTTCTTATATGTATCCATGTATTCATAACTATGTTTATACTTATACCTATTATCTTGTAAGCAATTGACAAAAATAAATAATTTAAAAATTTTTTAAAAGCAAATACTGTTTCAATTTCCAAACAACCCTCAACTCTCTCACACACTGACAGGATGCTAGCCAGATGAATACTGATGGATGCTGGTAGGCAGAGGCAGAATTCCCCCCTCCCCATTTTCCTCTCCAAAAACAAAGCTCGGCCATATAGTTTCATAGTGAAGCATGGGTTGACCTAGTACCCAATAAGGCAAGCTGCTTCATTTAATATAAAATAAAAATAAGCTGCCTCATCATTAAATTCAATAATTGAACCAAAGGTAAAGCTTTCTATTCAGACACAAGATTTTAGTTATTAAACATATTATCCTGCAGGGGACAAAGACAACTTACTAGTAGCTTAACTGAGAGAAAGAGAATGAGTAACTTATGTGCTGTGCCCTATTTGTATAAAACAGGTCATCAAAGGAAAGGGATAAGCAATTCATCAATTTAATGAAGCCGTACCACTTCTGTATATTTTTAAACATTTGTGTGACCACACATTCGTCATTTGCCCCTATGATGCTTCTACTTAGTCAATATTAAATGAAATCGTCAGCATTCTTAATAAATGTGTGTTCTAAAAAAGACAAGGAGTGGAAAGCCGAACTAAGCCCAACCATTTTGACAAGGGTTAGTGCTAGAACAAAGACCTTTCTTTTCACTCTGTAACAAACTGTGAATCAAACTATGAGATTTTGTCTTTCAAATAATTGTTTATTTTTCTGCTGTAAATAGTAAACTAGACAGAAAGCCAACTCTGATGAGCCTCTGAATAACCATTATGGAGTGTGACTTCAAATGCTTTCTGTGGCCAACACTAACGCAGAGTTATTGACAACCATTCAAATTCAAAAATAAGGATCATTGTGAGGTAGACATTTAACACTTCACAGTGGCTTTAGTCAGGTTGTATAATTTGCTCTCAAAGTTTAAATTAGGATAAAAGGCAGATGGTCTTTTGTTTGCAGAAAAACCTCATAAACTAAGTGAAGCAATTTTGCTTCAATAGAGGGGAATAACTATGCTGTAAACAGCCCTGCCAACTCTCGCGGTTCTGCCGTGAGTCTCACGATTTTTTGTCATGTCTCACGGTCTCACGACAAGGCTCCTCAATCTCACGCCAAATTTAAAATGCTTTTTTTCCCCCCCAAATTTGAGGGTCGGCTTCTATGCGCATAAATCTGATTCTCACACAAATGACATGACGCCACTTCTCAGATCACGCAATATCGATATTACCATACAGTCATATATACACACAGCACATTTCTTTTTACTCTGGGCCCCTCTATTTTGCTTTTTCTACTACCGGATATAACACGCTCTGATTGGTTATTCACGTGACCGTGAATCTCACTATTTTTTATAGAATCTCCAGATTTTTTTTCATGGGTCTCCAGATTTTCCTTTATCAGGGGTTGGCAGGTCTGTGTAAAGAGGGAACCTGATGCTTTAGACCAGTAGTCCCCAACCTTTTTTGTACCAGGGACCAGTTTCACGCAGAAACATTTTTTCAAGGACTGGCAAAATCAATTCTTCCCCAATAGTAAAGGGCTTCTTTACTATATCTTTACTAAAAACATATTTTTATATATATTTTAATCACGATTATTCATTCTTTGCAGCCCGGTACAAAATGATCCACGGACCGGTCCCGCTCCGGGACCCGGTGGTTGGGGACCCCTGCTTTAGACATTTCCCATAAAAGTTCAGGCGATAAAACAATTATTAGAATAATGTGGAAATTCTATCTGCTCATGAGAAAAGATAAGTGAATAGGAAAAGACATCTGGATCACATTACTATCGATATGTATTTTATTACACACATACACACAAATATTTGGCTATTAATGTATACCATATTCTGTATATATTAACATTTTAAAACTAGTGGTTAGTCCTTCCATTGATTTGTTTCTTTCCTTTTTTCCCACTAAATTAAAAAGTTGTATCGGTTAAAAGATTAAATGGTATCAAGATATGTATGTATACATGCATGTAAACATTTATTTATCAGTGTTGGAAGGAAAATCCATCTGGTTCAGCTGGGAGAAAGACACTGGAAACATGGAGGCTGGTTGGAAAGATGGTTTAATGATGAAACAGAACCACCAGCACTTATGGTTCTGGTGCAGCTGACAAAATGGAGTTGAGAGTGGGGAGCTTTTATACCTTCTTTGGGCTTTGTATTTGAGCTTCCTGTTCCTGTGCAAGAACATGTGTTCTGTTGGCTGTTGCCAGATTCCTTTGGGGTCATGCAAAGATTATGTAGGGGTCATAGGTGGCTCGATAGGCAAAAGAGGAAATGCAAGTCCTAGATGCTTGTCTGAGCTAATCTGGTCAAGCTCTTGGCTTATTGTTTATCTGAGTTCCCAGGTGTAGTTTGGACTGCTTTGGGATGATGCAATGAAGGGGCTTGCGTTCTGAAAGGGTGTTGGGCAATTCCTATTGTGGTTTAATGGGTTTCCTCCTGTTTTGGATCTTGAGTGAAGAGCTGCTCCTAATCCTACCATTCTACCTTTGTTTAGACTTTGCTGCAGGGAGTTTCAAAATATTCTGTCTTAAATGGGCCTACATAATTTGCTTTGCTTATGAATAGAGCTATCTAGACACTTGTCTTCCTCTTTCAATAAGCTCTTTATCTCTTAAGTGTTGACATCTGCTGTGGGCTATTAAGAAAAAGTGGGATCTGCTTTCTGCCTCTAAAAAAGACATGTTTCTCCATTACTCCCTTTGAGAAAATATAATATTCTCAAATAAATTTCCAAATAAAATATAAGGTAATATTCTGCCTTTTTTAATATTTCCCAAAATATTTCATTCTTCTTGGGGAGGGGAAGGCTTCCCATATCAGATAAGTTTATAAATCTATCATTTAGTTTTCTTTTATCTTCTCAGGTTAGCAGGAATCCTTCCTGTTGTAGGCATATGTCTTCTTTAATGCTGATACAAGTATTCCTTTTCATTGGAACTGAAAGTGGTTTTATTTATGCAGCACAGGTTTCAAATGAAGCGAATGATTGACTATTTGTACATTTCTTCTGGTATCATTAGTGTCCTCCCTTTATCAAGACAACCAGCTAACAATTATGGGACTCCATTTACACAACAGATTTCATAGAACACCAAAACTACCCAGTTGGTCAGCTGTTATTCACCAACAGATGCACTTATTTCTACTGCTGAAATATTTTGGAGTTTCTCAATTGCTGCCTGCAGTTTCAAAGCGATATCAAGGTATCAGGCTTTCCCAAACAGTGCTGAAAACAGTTTGGCTCCCCATCACATGCTTTGTAGATGATAAGAGTTGTATGTTTATAATTACATATGTCAGCAGTGAGAGAGATCTCACTTTTCATGTCATTGCTATTTAGCGCTTGCCTTTTTAAATGACAAAGTACATCATTATAACCATACCATGTTAACAAGATCCTTTACACACTTCACTGTCCTTGTATAGGCAAATGGATTGTTAGCTACTCTCAGAGCAACTGAACAAATAAAACTTGAACAAGCAAAATGCTTTGAAAATAAACATTGAAATCCACTTAATTAATTAGTAGTTTAATTGAAAATGCTGGCTTGATCTGAATGTAGTTAGCTGTTTTCCTTTCTCAAATAAATTGTCAAAAAAAGGAGTGAAAATCATGATATTCTATAAAAGATTAAAAAAAAATCTTCTATAAAAAGTCCTTACAACTAAAAAACATCCAAGTTACCCAAGAGCTTGCTCTTCCTGAGATCATTATCTGTGAACTATCCTTAAATATCACATTTCGATTCTTACTATGTTACAGAGCACCTGATGATGACATCGAACATGTAAACAACCTAAATTTACTACTAACATGGGCAACATCCTGCCCACACACCTTTATCTTTCTTGGTGACTTCAATCTACATCATATTGACTGTACAACTGAAGTCATCAAACTAAATGTACCAACAACAATTCCCAAAAGACAAACACACACACACACACACACACACACACACACACACACACACACACAAACAGATTATCCATAACAATAAGGAAACTTCAATCCAAAAAGAGATCACTCTGGAGGAAAACCAAATCTGGTCACGTTGCCAATTTCAAAAGCAGATACAAAAAATTAAGCCACCAGGTAAAGACTGAATGCACCAATTATCACATTAAACAAGAGGAAAACCTTCTATGCACCAATTCCACCTATGATGGATTGTAAATTTTTCACAATTTTGTAAACAACAAACTAAAAGACTCAAGGTCCATCCCACCCCTGATAGGACCTAATGGTAAAGATTGCAATGATGACACCATTAAAGCCAACATCTTTAACACATTCTTTGGCTCAGTATTTGTAAACAGCAATGAAACATGCTCAGTATTTCCTAGCCAAACCACAAAAAACTACAATGATCTAATATATATCGATTTTACAGAAGACAATGTTGAAAAAGCACTATGAAATCTAAAACCATCTCTATCTATTGGACCACACGGAATATGTGCCTACTTCTTAAAAAAATTATCCACTGCTGGGAATTTCCAGTTTGCAAGGGTCGGCGGCGGTAGGAATCCACGATTGTGCATGGTTTCTGCTGTGCTCGCCACTGGAGTGCCCCGAGCCAACCAGCTTCGGGGCATTAGCTACCCCGTAGAGGTAGCTGAAGACAGGGGAGACCTATTAGGGGTCGGGGGGAGTCGCACCCCCTCCTCAGCTGGCTTAACTCCCTTTACTGAAAGCGGTAGAGCGGCGGTCAGAAATGGCCACCACAAAGAAGCTTTCATCCGGAAAAGAATGTGCAGGAGGAAGCTGAGAAATGAAAGTTTTGACTGACCGGGATGAGAAGCAACATCCAAGATATCCTGGAATTTAAATTTTGGAAAAAGATACATCGCTCCCTAAGAAGATCTGGAAGCAGCGAATGAAAGTGAAAAAGGAAAGTTTTTTTTTTTCACTCTCCTTCCTTATGGTGATAGCAGATGAATGAGAAATTGGAAAAACCCACTTTGGCATCAGCAGGTAATCAAACTGGAAAATTAAAGCCAAGGGGAAAATAAAGATTTCTGAACACTGGAAAAAAACTCTTTTTATGCTGTAAGTGGGAAGGGAGAGGATAAGAATTAAGATTAAGATTTGGCTGGAGGAGATTGCTTGGAATTTAAAAGACTAGAACAAAATCATAACAAGACTTTTAAAAGATACATTTTAAGGCTAGGTCGCACTGGCCGACGGATGCAAAACGTATGTAAAAAGGACACAGTGGACGAGCAAATTTTTCATCCGTTGTTATCCGCTCTCAAAAGTGCCCCAAATTTGCATAAACAGTGCAGACAACAACGGAAAGGAACGGACGTGGGGAGGATGTAGCGGGGATGTAAAGTGGATGTTCGTAGGAAGCCTAGTGGATGGAAGCGGATGACACATCCGCAGGGCTTCCGGGGGAGAAAAGCAAAGCGGACGTGTAGCGGAAGGAGCAGATGCATAGCGCATGACGCGGATGCATCACGGACGCCTATAGGATGCATAGCGGATGCGTAGCGGATACAAAGCGTTCACTGCGCATGCGGGGAGGATGAATTGCGTCAGCTCCGCGGATATAAAAGGATGCAGCTCGCAAGCAGGTCACCATTCAGAGGAAAGACCTGCTGCCAGAGACATCTTGAGAGAACACCATGGGGAAGAAAAGGAAGCCTGTGCCTACTCCAGCCAGCCCTGGCAAGAAGGACAGAACCACTATCCTACCCCCTGGCGCTGACTCTGAAGCTGCTGCTGCTGGTGCTCCTGGTGTTGCTGGTGCTTCTCCTGCTGCTGGTGCTTCTCCTGCTGGTGCTTCTCCTGCTGCTGCTGCTGTGGTGGACCAGCCCCAAGGCCCTCAAAGCCCTGCTGCTGAAGGCCCTGAAGCCCCTGCCAGAGGGAGGAAGAGGCAAGGCAAGGAGAATGGGGAGAGGAAACAGTACTCCATTTCCGAGGACCATGAGGAGGAGGTGCTGGAATGGCTGAAGGAGAACGAGTACCTCTGGAGGAAGGGCCACAGGCTCTATCGTGACACCAAGCGGAAGCAGGCAGCGTGGAGAGAGAAGGCAGAGAGCCTGGGCTACACTTCAGATGTACTCCTTGGGTGGTGGAAGCACATGCACACCTGGTATGGCAAGCTGCACCTGAAGAAATCCGGGCAGGCCGCTGTCAAGCTAACTGACCAGGAGACCTATGTCATGGCCAGGTGCAGCTTCCTGGAGGGTGAGATCCACCACCGAGGAGTACCCCTCTGTCACAATTCTCCCTCAGACAGCCCAAAGAGAACCACTCCTCTTCCAGCCAGGAGACAGCTACCATGTCCAGGCAGGTGTTTTTGGAGGGCCCCACGACAGAGACCCCCCCGACAGCTGCACTCTCCATGCCGGAGGACGTGGAGGATCCCCTGTCTCAGATGGAGCACGAAGAGGCAGCCACCAGAGACTAATCCCCAGCTCCACCTCCACAGAAAGCAGGCAGAGAGGCAGACCGGAGGGACAGAGCCACACTGTCCTCTTGGAGATCAGGAATCTCAATCAAAGCCAGCACAGATCTTCTCTCCCAGATGGTCCACTTCGACATATCATCCTCCAACCGCAAGCCCTTCATCACGGATGTGAGCCAGACCCTCATGAACATGCCCGAGACCCAGTACCAGGCGATGAAGGAGAGGATCACAGCTCTTCTGCACCAACCTCCAGGCCCAGCTGAACCTGCTCCTACCCATTCCAGGTCTTCTCCTCCACCCCAGGCGATGTCACAGCCCTTCCACGGATTTCAGAAGCCCCTCGCCTACCAAGCCTACCACTACCAGGACTTCCCACAGCAGAGGCAGTCCTTCCCAGTCCAGGCCCAGGTTCATCGGACGCCACAGACGCCTCACCTGACCCAGCTGCAGACCAGACAGCCCCACTACACTCCTCCTTCCTCCACCCCACAGCCAAGCCTTTCCTCAGAACTTCTGTCATCAGTCTTGGGCCTCACATCCCAGGTACTTGAGGAAGGGCCTCTCAACCTCACGGGACTGAGTCAGCTCTCTGAGAGCTTCCTGCACACACCATCTCCTGTTGTACTCTCGGGGCCAGGCACCCCAATGGCGCTCAGACCAGCACTCCAGCAACAGCCACCTCCACAGTCCCTGGCCCCTTTACATCTGAGACCATGGGCACGCCTCAGAGTGACTGAGAAGAGTGTCAGAGACTGAGTTGTTACCTGCTCACTTTATCTTTGCTTAAGACACTTTACTTGGGTCATTTTGCTTTTTAATAAAGTCATACAGTTTGTTATTAATAAAGGTTATCTTTGCTTCACACACTTGGTTCATTTTTTTTACTTAATAAAGTGTTGGAGAAAACTTTGAAAAAAGAGTTAAGCCTTTGCATGCTTGTGGGATTGGTAAGGATAGCTGTGGGATGGATAGCTGTGGGATGGGTAATGATAGCTGTGGGATTGGTAAGGATAGCTGTGGGATAAGGATAGTTGTGGGATGGGTAAGGATAGCTGGGGGTTGGTAAACCTCCAGTGCAGGCATAGTGGGACTGTATGGTCCACCCTCCCAGCTGCCACACATATGGCCCTTTATTATCAATAACAATTTAATTATTGATCAACACATTTCAACAGAAACAAAACTCTTTATTAATGCCCTATTCATTGTAAGGCCACTCAACATACATGGCACAATCTCATCAGTGTGATAAGACAGGCTGAAGGAAGCATCCATTAAGTATCTACCATCCTGTCTTGCCACTCCACTGCTCCAGCTGGGGAGTTGCACCAGTGTTTCAGGAGGTTGCGCTGCTTCTTCTCTTCACATGAAGCTCTGTTGGGACCTTGCACATCCACAGTGTCTTTCAGGTTTTGTCCATGCCTCCATTCACCAGGCTCCATGTCCCCATTACCTTGTTGGCGGTCCACAAGTCTGTTCTGCAACACTGGGTAGCGGGTGCGCATGAGATTGTGCAGGATGCAGCAAGCTTCCACGATGCTCCTCACAGTCCCTGGGTGATGCTGCATGGTGGTGAGAAGTACCTGGAACCTGTTGGCCAGGATGCCAAAGGCATTCTCCACCACCCGTCTTGTCCTGGACAGCCTGTAGTTGAAGATCCTCTCTTCAAGGGTGAGGTATCTGGAGGTGTAGGGCTTCATGAGGTAGGTTCTCAGGGAGAAGGCATCATCTTCCACGATGAAGTAGGGCATATCTTGTGTGTCGTTGGGTAGGGGGTCTGGATCTGGGAAACCCATGATGAGGTTGCATTCCAGCCCACCCTTGAGGTCACTGGCGTTGTATAGCTGGGCATCTGAAGCTGACCCGTTGCCTGAAGCATCAATGTACATGAACTTGTAGTCAGCATCAACCATGGCAAAGAGGATGATGCTGAAGAAGCCCTTATAGTTGAAATAATTGGACCCTGAGTTGGGTGGAGTTTTGCAGGCCACGTGCTTGCCATCTTTGGCTCCAATGGTGTGGGGGAACTTCCACCTCTGATACCACTGCTCTGCACTTTCCTCCAGCCTTCTTCAGTGTTGGGACACTGGAGGAGCTCCTCCACGTATTCTTCGATGATGGCCTGCACCACTTCTCTGAACACAATGCTGATGGTGTTGTGTGGCACCCTCCACGCATACTGCATGTTTCTGTATGTGGTCTCCGAGGCCAGGTGGCGCAGAGTCAGTGCCACCTTCAGTCCAGAGTCCAGGCTGGGATGGAAGTTGGTGCTTGGCTTGGTCAACCTGGGTCTCAGACGCTCCACAAATTCGTCAAACATGGCTGGTGGCATCCTCATGAAGTGCTGGAATGCACGAGGGTCTTCATTCCTCAGCTCCACCATCAGCTTGTCATAGAGTCCAAACTCCATTCTTCTCCCGACCCATCTTCAGACCCAGACAGCTCTTGGACGTCTCCTTCTCCTTGAGTAGAAAAGGTGAAACAGTCTTAAGAGGGCTTGGTTCTGGTGTTGAATGATGGCGCCTACCAAAAGGAGTGTGCGATGATCCATGGTGGACATCAATGGATGATGTGGAAGAGCAAGAGCAAGGCTGAAGAGGTCTGCACACCAGGGCTGCTGGACTGATAGTGAGATCCAGGCGATTTCCTCCCCCTTTTTAAAGGAAATGTCGGTTTTCCACTAGGTGTCCTTCCACATACTCAAGGCATACTCCAGACATCCTAAATATCCGAGATACGTCCCATACATGAACATTTTGTCCGTTTTAATGCTTTATATCCGAGCTGCACCCGCTTTCATCCTTTCTATGTCCATGCTACTAACGCTGTGTGGACGTTCCGCATACCTTTTGCTTCCTCCCTCTTTCTGCTTTCCACTGGAGTGGATGTGAGTTGCGCGAATGCCCAGAGGATGCCGAGAGGATACAGTGGACATTTAACGGATGACAACGGACGTAGAACGTTTGTTGCCCGTATGTGTCACAGATGTAGATCGTACGTGGCGGAAAGTTCATCTGCTCAAAAAGTTTTGTGCAGCTCAAAACTTTTTGAGCGGATGAAATAGCAGTAGACGGATGTTTTACGGATGGAGCATATGAAAGACGTACGCAGTGAGTACACAACGGATGCATCGCGTTTTCCAACTTTTTTGTCCGTTTTACATCCTCTTTGCATCTGTTGGTGCAGTGTGACATGGGCTTAAACTGGAACTTTGCAGCTGAATTACAACCCCAGGAAGAGAAAGTAAAAAAAAGAAGAAAGTGTTAAATTGCTTGGTGACTTTGGGACTTTTGGAAATTCTTATTTGAATGATTAAAATCATTTGGGTTGTATAAAAATCTTTTACAATGGCATTACTTGTGGATGAACTGAAAATGGAATTTATAAAATATAAAGAAGAGGAACAAGAAGGGAAGGGCTCTTTTGGCTCCGTTTTTCATTTTTTAGAAATGGCGATTTCTACGTATGAGAAATGACAAGAACAAGAAGATTGGGATGAAGAAAGAAGCCATCTTTAATGAACAAGCAACTTTTATCTGGGGAAGAAAGGGGAAAGGGGGGAAAGACAATGGAGAATTTAAGACTTAAAAAACAACCAAAAAAGGAAAAAATAAGGTGAAAAGTGGACACAACGTCAGAAAGCAACAAAAAAGAGGAATACAGAAGAGGGTGAAGATTAAGAGACAAGGGGTTAAAAAGGGTAGAGTGGAGAAGCAAGGGAGGAAAGAAGGGAAGAGAAGCTACAAAGGTTTGAAACAAGATGTAAAGAAACAGGATTTATTTAGAGATAATGGGTAAATATATAATTGAAAAAGAGATTCTGCAAAGGTACATAAGACTGTATTGTTGTATTTGTATTTGAAATAATATTAGAAAATTGGAACAACATATGATTATGAAATGGGATAAAATATTTAATGTAATTTAGCGAATTCTTTTTTTATTTTGAATAAAATAAATGAAATGAAATATGAGAGAACTGAACTAAAAAGGAATGGGAACATTGTCATTACATAATATTTTAAAATATAAGTGAAATGGGGGGGAAGTAACTAAGCAAAATCTATAAGTGTTCCCATAGAAGCATGATACTTATTTGGAAAGGAATGTGTAAAATGTTTAAGACTTAAATGAATATCAATTTTAACGATATAATTTCAATTGCTATGGATTGTTGTTTTAATTGTATTATATATTTAATTTTTTACCCTATTTTAAAATATTGAGTGTAGCTTTAGAATGTACTACGCAGAATCCGAATGAAAATTATGTATTATTTTAAGTGTTAAACCTAGGAGAAAGATATAAAGGCATCATACTCCAATCAGTGATTACAGAAGAAAATTTGTGTTAATGAGAAAAGCTAATAGACAGCTGAAACAGGACAAAGGATATAAGTATAATGATTTAAATTGAGAAGAAATAAATAAAATAGAATTAAGAGAGTGAAAAGAGGGGAGAAGCATATAGAAAATGTAAAATGGTAAATAAGATATGGAATGCTATGTAAAAGTAAGCATGAACTTGAATTTATGTCTGTATAAAAAGATGTAACCCGGGATCAAACTGCTTTCCAAAAAGATGTTTTATGTTCTTTATGTTTTGTGTTTTGTTTGTATATGTTTGTTTTTTAAAAATTAATAAAATTCTTTCAAAAGAAAAAGAAAAGAAACAATAGGACAGTAGGCACGTTTGTGGACTTATGTATGCCCCTTTGTGAGCAAGAAGGAGACAGCAAGTAGCCAGGGCGTGGTTTAGCTCAACTGTTCTGTGCTAAACCTGCTTGGTGCTGTGAAACTAAAACTGAAACTCAAATCCTCTCTGCTTGTATTTTGCATTTGGAACAGATTTCTTTTCAGGTGAGGAAAGGGAGAAGAACTCCTAAACATCAGAGCATGTTAATAATAATATATGAAATACTAATGCTCTGATGGTCATTTCGAAAAATCCTTTCTTAGTGAGCATCTAGAATCCAAGAGGAACATATGTGCCAAATTTCAAGTTTGTAGGCTTTACAATTCTGGAGATTTTATGATGATGCATGAGTTGTATTTCAGTGGATTGAAATCTATTTTTCAGTGGACCTTTATATTCTCCTTTCCGTGGTTATGAGAGTCCAGTGAGTGGGATTAAAAATTAATGAAATTCTTTCCAAAAAAATATTATCCACTGCCATAGCAGAACCTCTAAGCATAATCTTTGAAAAATCTTTCAGGACCAGCTCCTTGTCAAAACTGTGGTCAAAAGCCACGGTCATCCCCATCTTCAAAAAGGGAGACTCCAGTCGAGTTGAAAATTACAGACCAATCTCCTTAACCAGTAAAGTCATAGAATCAATTATTAACCAATCCATTATCCTCCACTTAGAGACAAACAACCTACTCTCTTATAAAAAATTTGGTTTCAGGAAAAAACTATCCCGTAATCTGCAACTCTTACACTGCAAAAACATATGGACTGCACAACTCGATCAGGACAAAGCAATAGACGCAATCTACATAGACTTCTGTAAAGCCTTAGATTCAGTGGTACACGGCAAACTACCCCTAAAACTAAAATCTTATGATACCTCTGGACAACTGCATAACTGGATAGAAGCATTCCTGTCAAACAGACAACAAATGGTCAAAATTGGGAGTGTCCTATTTTGTACCTGTCAACAGTGGAGTCCCCCAAGGCAGTGTTCTAAGACCAAATCTCTTCATACTCTACATAAACGACTTCTGTGATTATATTAAGAGCAACTGCGTTCTCTTCGCTGATGATGTAAAGCTGTTCAATATCACAGACAATACTGCTATCCTTCAAAAAGATCTTGACTATGTATCAGTATGATCAAACAAATGACAACTTCAAATTTCAACAAATCTGTCTTACATATTGGCAAAAAAACATTGACAGATAGAATGCTTCTATCTGTCTTATATATTGGCAAAAAAAAAACCAGAAAATAAAATACAAGCTGAATAGTCAAGATCTTGTTGAGGATCCAAGCTCTGTCAAGGACCTTGGAGTACTCATCTCTAATGATCTAAGTGCTAGAACCCACTGTAACTACATAGCCAAAAAAGGCATTAAGAATTGTTAACTGAATCCTATGTAGCTTTTTCTCTGGTAATATCACACTGCTAACTACAGCATACAAAACATTTGCAAGACCAATACTCGAATACAGCTCATCAGTCTGGAACCCACATTACGTATCTGATATTAACACAGCTGAGAAAGTCCAGAAATATTTCACAAGAAGAGTTATCCACTCCTCTACTCATTGTAGAATATCTTATGGCACCAGACTTGAAATTCTAGACCCAGAAAACCTTGAATTACACCATCTTCAGTCTGATCTAAGTATGGTATATAAAATCATAGATTGCAATGACACCTGTCAATGAATACTTCAGCTTCAACCATAACAACACAAGGGCACACAATAGATACAAACTCAAGGTTAGCCGCACCAAACTTGATTGCAGGAAATACAACTTCAGCAACAGAGTGGTCAATGTCTGGAATACTCTACCTGACTCTGTGGTTTCTTCCCCAAACCCCAAAAACTTTAACCTTAGACTGTCTACTACTGACCTCACCCCTTTCCTAAGAGGTCTGCAGAGGGCGTGCATAAGTGCACCAATGTGCCTACTGTCCCTGTCCTATTGTTTCTTTTATTTTTCTTATATGTACCCATTTCATGTATTCATAACTATGTATATACTTATATCTATTATCTTGTAAGCGATTGACAAATCAAATACATAAAAAATAAAAAAATAAATATTCTGAATATTGCATACAATTCCTTCACATGTACTTCCCCTCCCTTAGATTGTGCATATAAATATTGGAACATGCATAGTCTTAAGGAATTGTTGGCTTTTCTTTGTGGGTAAAATAGTAATTGCCTGTAAAACATTTACAGCTGCTATCCGCACTTTTATCCAGCAATGCTGAACATGCATACAAATGATAGAGTTCTCAAAATGTAAAGAGATATATAGTCAGGGCACGAACTAATACATAGATTTAATGGTGGGATGGAAGATTTGGGAATGAATCATGGGAAGAAATGTACAATTCTATTGGATATGAACTGGATTATTTTCAGAGAGACTTCAACACATGGAAACTTGAACAGATACTATATAATGCAATTAAATTAGCAACACTGAAATACATACACACACACAAACACAGCCAATTTATCAGTAACATACAAGTAACTCCAGAAAAGGCATTCATTTATCAATATCTTTTTTTAGCCAATATGAAAAGGTATACTATAACATCCTACATGACACAGGAATACCCTGAATATTCCACAATCTCCATTGCCTCTTCTGAATTAGATTTTCAACAATATCCTCAATAAATTACAATTAATTATATTGAACAATTAATTATATTGGTTTTGTAAATCAGATTATTCCCCCAGAATACACCTAAATATAGTTTTCATAATCAAGGAACCTAATGAAACATCATGGTTAAAAAGGAAACACTTGTAGACAAGAACAAGGAGACACAACAGCACATTTTCTAACACAAGAACATTATGAATTTGAAGGATTTTGAATGGAATTTTGTTCATAAAGCACAACTTTTCTCATTTCCTTTTCTCACTGTCATATTAGGAGCATACACTTGATGCTTACGAATTCTCCCTAGTAGAATTAATACATACATTCAATATGTATGCAACGCATACAATTCATTTCAGAAGAAAATATCTTCTTATATAGGCAACAGTAGTTTCCTAAGAGTTCTTATGAATCCAAGAATATGTATATGAAGTCATTCTGTAATTCAAATTATCCTTAAACTAACACGAACAGGCACTGAACCTCATCATATTTCAGAATTCATTAAATATTTACTTCTTACTGTATTTAGTATATGGCAGATGATAGATGAATGCTTCATTCTGTATGGAGGGCAATGTTATCTTACCATCATATCAAAATAAGTGATTCATAATCAGAATAAATTATATCCTGCTTTCAATAGAAAAGGACAAACAGATAATTGTCTGACCAAAAGGGATATCATGACAGCAACATTTTACATGAACGGAATTTAATTCCCTAGCGACAGAAGGGAGACTACTAAAGACAGTTCATGTCTTAATCCATCCTTTGATGGCATCTAAAGCAGCTCTTTCTTTCCTGTGCAAAAAAGGTAACAGCCAAGTCATGAAAAAAACAAAAAAAAGAATAATTCACTCTGTGTAATTCTAACAAAATTCAGCATCTCAATGAGATAGGGCAGTGACGGCGAACCTTTTTTTTGTGGTGTACTGAAAGCATGCAAGCTCACAATAGCGCATGCGCCAGCACCCACAATGCAATGCGTTGTCCCCACTGCACATGCGTGTGCAACACCCCCCTGCCCCCTTACCTGCACCGCGCATGTGCACACTTTCTAGCTGATTTTTGGCTCGTTTTGAGGCCTTTTTCACCTTCCCGGAGGCTCAAGGCAAGTCTTTGCAGCCTCGGGAGGCCAAAAAATGGGCCTTTTGGAAATACCGGAAGTGCCCATTTTCAACCTCCGGAGGACCTCTGGAGTTTGAGGGAGGGCGTTTTTGCCCTCCCAGGGGCTCGAGGGAAGCCTCTGCAGACTGTGGAGGCCAAAAGACAGGCCTCCTGAGGCTGCAGAGACTTCCCTCGAGCCTCCGGGAGGGCGAAAAAGGCCTCAAATGTGCCAAAAATCAGCTGGGAGGTGCACGCATATGCAGTGCAGGTAAATTTTGGCTGGGGCTCACGTGCCCACACAAATGTCTCTGCGTGCCACAGGATCGCCAACGCAGAGACAGGATGGCAATTGGAAAGTCTTAAATAAAGCAGGACCCCTATTAGAAAGCAAAAAATCAATACAATTATAAAATACATGAGGGCTATCCACATGTGTTTAGGGGTAACAGGAAAGCATCAAGTTTTATCTCAGTCCCTATTAATCCATTTCTGAAATGTTTACATACTTAATTAAAATGTTTCACATTACAATGGTATTCAGAAAGCAATTCACTAAGTATTTGAATTCAACCACCACTAATTTGCGTAGAAACCAGACCTCTTAAAGTATAGATTCAAGAGTGTGCTTGAATGCGAAAGTGCTTGCAGAAAACCAGTTCCACTAGAAAAGACATCAAGTTCTGAAGCCATTGTAAAATAGGATTTTGAATATCTTCTTTGGATTGACTGATGTCTACATCAATAGGCTGTGACATCAACTATGTCTGACTTTCAGCATAGACATAAATACCCAAGTATGCAAACACAATATACCTCTTTATATTTATCTTTGTGTTACATTATTTTATGGATGGTGTTGATGTATCCATCTAACCAAGTTTCAATTTCCGTTCCTATTCATAAAATGCAGTTTGAGTTTTCTACATTGGAGTGGAACAAAACAGAACAGAAGAGAATTCTTTATTGGCCAAGTGTGATTGGACACACAAGGTATTTGTCTTTGGTGCACAAGCTCTTAGTGTACATAAAAAGAAAAAAATACATTCATCAAGAATCATAAGTTAGAACACTTAGTAATAGTTATAGGTTACTAAATAAGCAATCAAATCATACTAGGAAACAAATAAAACAATATAAATCGTAAAGATACAAGCAACAAGGTTATAGTGGTAAGTGGGAGGAGATAAGTAATAGGAAGGATGAGAAGAATAATAGTAATCCAGTCTTAGTAAATAGTTTGACAGTGTTGTGGAAATTAGTTGTTTATTAGCAGAGTGATGGCATTAAACAGTAAACATTAACATTAAACAGTAGAATAAACTGTTTCTGCTGCAAGCATTAGACATCTTACTTTTTCCCATGTTTTAGTCTAATTAAAAAGAGATTACTTGTTAAATATTGTACATATATAACATTTTATTTATCACTTACAGTACCACTTTCAAAATTCTACTACAGATCCAAGAAACAGCTGTTTGGGTGTGTTTTTCCCTGCAAATAGATGAATGTCCAATGGGTTCCTCCATTAAAATCAAGAAACAAGTAAGGAAGTTAAATATTACAAGAATATTTAAAATATGATAAATGAATGTCAACTGTAATGATGAGGTCAATTAAAAAAAAAAAGCTTCCAACTTGTTTTTATCTTCAGTAACTTCTTCATAATTCGGCTACATTTTGAATTATTGCAACAATATTGTTGAAAACTCTCTTGTGATGTACGTATTTTAAACATTTCTTCATTTAAATGCTGATAAAATTTAACCTTGATGCAGCTTTTAATTCAATGGCCAAAATTTCATCCAATGCATTAGTATTATTCAGTTTCATCTCTCATATAATTAATGTTTTTCACATATAGGTAATATCCACTTTACAAGTAACTGCTGTAGTCTAAACTATTCAATATCTCACGGTTTAAAATTTCCTAATGATTTTAGCTCTTCAAGTTTATACTGAGCGTGTCTACGGATGATCTTCAACTTACAACTATTTGTTTAACCATTAATCAAAGTTATAACAGTGCTGGGAAAAAAATGTTTTACATAAAGCCCACCCACTTATGACCATTGCAATGCTCCCGTGGTCATGTGATCAAAATTCAGGTGCTTGGCAACCAACATGGATTTACAATAGTTGCAGGATACAAGTGTCATGTGATCACCATTTCCAACCTTCCCAGCGGTTTTCCAATGAGGAAAACCAAAGGGGGAAACCAGACTGGCTTAAGTGCTTCTTGATTTAATTAATGACCAGAATAATTTGCTAAATAAATCATGATAAAAAGTTATTTTTTTGCAGTGCGCAGTGGTTAGAATGCAGTACTGCAGGCTACGTCTGCTGACTGCTGGCTGACTGCAATTTGGCAGATCGAATCTCACCAAGCTAAAGGTTGACTCAACCTTCCAGCCTTCCGAGGTGGGTAAAATGAGGACTCAGATTGTTGGGGGCAATATGCTGACTCTGTAAAGCGCTTGGAGGGGGCTGTAAAAGCACTGTGAAGCGGTATATAAGTGTAAGTGCTACTGCTAATTAAATTGGGTGTGACCCACTTAACAATTGCATCACTTAGCAATGGAAGTTCCAGTCTCAGTTGTGGTCATAAGTCAAGGACTCCCTGCATTTATATCATGAAACTGAAGGATCCAGACTTGTTCCAGCCACAGTTAAAATTAAGAAGTAAAAACCAACTACAGTTAAAATTGCACAGAAGCAATAAAGCCAATATACGCTGCAATATATTTATAGTTACAGTAAAAAAAATACTTATACCACTATAAATTCCCAAACTTATACAAAATACCCCTGTAACTGTGTACAAATAATTATGTGTTGCATTTTGTTCTTTCAATTAAGGCAGTCATTATCATATTTCAAAGAGCTTTAATTTGGGTCTGAATGAAGGGGTTGTTTAGATTGACGCTTGGTTCCCCAGGGAAATCCTATAGAAACAACAGACTTCAAGACAATAAACACAGTGATATTTGAAACACTGAAAAATTCACATGTTAAATTCATTATTAGATATATTCAATCTGCTTACATCCACTGAAATCTTTAGGATTATAATAGTGAAAATCTTAACTTAAACTCCTTTCCTTCTGTGTTGAACTTTATCAACTCACGTTTGAGATTTGTTTTTATGAATTGTCCTTTATCTTTCAACATTATATATTATTATATTGTTATCAGTTGATTCAGCTTGACTATGACCATCGGCATAATCCAAAACAAGTCACTACAAGCCAAGATAATCAAGTCAACTCAGATATTATCTCTGGAAATCTCTACCTAACACAGAAGTAAGGACGATGTTAACTGCAATTAATTATTGGTAAAGATCTGAATGAAATGTTACTCAATTATCAAATGCCCTTAGTATACTGTCTTGACAGACATTGGGTTTTTTTCCATATTGTATTTGTGGAATAATTTTTTTTGTTTAAATTGCAAATCACCCAGAGTAACTGGCATCTAAATCTAACGAAATAAAGGAATAATAAGTTGAATAAAGTAATAGATTTTCATATTACCGTTGGCTAAAGGTGAGTGATAGCACTATTGCGTAAGCATGATAGAATTACTGTTGTGCTGACTTGACTTCTTCTCTCCTTGGCACTGCATTCTAATTGAGTGCTGACAGAATCAGACTAATTTGAGTAACATTTCAACACAAAGGGGGCAAGGAAAAACACCTTTCAAATTTAATACACATGCTGAAGCCATTTCACACAAAAGCAAAAAGACTATCGGGAGTGAAAAGCATCCCTAACGAGATACAGTTCACAATAAGGCTCAAAGGTCAACAAGAGCTACAGATGGTTGGAACGCTTGCAAAAAAACAAAAAACAAAACCCAGAAGAATGAAACTGGAAAAGGCTAGACTTGGCCACACTGATGATATAATTATAAAAAGCAATAGCACAGTTTGAATGACAGTCCAAATGCAAGAGCAGATTGTTCCCTACAAAATGTGCTTTATGTGCTTTTCTGGTACAACTCTGTAGTAAAACTGACTATCTATTAAGCACATAAACTATTTGAATATTTTAAAGCCATTTTAACGTAAGAAATGATTAGCAATCTCCAGTAGAATATATTAGTTTATCTTAGAAAACAAAACCTGGTACATTTAAACACATGAACTGCCTTGCTGAATAAGATCCAATGTAAATTTTGTTTAAAACTAACTATCTGATGTGCAACTAACTCTTGCAGGAAGCAACTAGATGTGTACTATAATGAATGAGATTGCTTCTACAATTCTTAATTTCCTAATATTTTTCAAAGTTGCTGACAAAATAAGAATGAAATAGTATTCAAGAGCACTTAAAGCTATTTAGTCAGACTCAATGCAGGTTTTTTAAGCTTTCTAACTAATTAAACTCTTCATGAAATCGAATGGATGGAGCCAAGTCTTGCCTATGAAAATTCATGCCAAAATAAAATTAGAAGATAAAATCCAGCCTAAATTCCTTTAATTTCAGAGGAGGGCTTATAAAACTGTTTTTACTTGTGTAACATTTGTCCATGAAAGCTACATCTGCCAGAATACTGCCTCTTAGAGCCAAAATATTGTCCCTACGTATTTTTGGAGCATCATATTAATTAGTATGTGGAAATCTTTTTTTTTTTCTGCTTTAGAGATAGTGATACATTGTTCTTGCTACACCAACAATATCAAACTAATCCTTGTTAATACTGCAAATGCATTTAGATTTATCTCGGCTAGGCAAAATGTATTATGTTAATCATCAAACAGGATGCTATGGAATTTGCCCTTAAAGTCTTCTACTCCTACTAAAATATGTCTGGAAATAATGGCAATAGATATATACAAAAGGCAGGAATCCTGCCAAATCTTCTGCTTCTGGTTTGCTTTAGGGTTATTAATTCTATTGTTGCCATCTTTTTCATTTACATTAATGAACTTTGGGCTTAAAATGTTAATCATGTTAAATTATATAAATATTCTAGATAGATACATCCGTTATAATCTCACAAGAAAGGTGTTTGTTGAGCATTTCCTCCTACAGACATATTCATTATAATTATAAGGAATCATCCAATATAGACAGTTATGATTCATCTGAACTAAGTCAAATTTCCTAATTTAACTATGCTTGGGATTAAGCTCTGAAGGTATGGGAACAGAAACTACAGCCGACTTCGAAGGATCTAGCTTATTATTGACTTATTTTTAATATATGTTCAACATTTGAATAATTTAAACTTAAGCTCACCAGCAGAAATTCATTATACCTTGATTTACCTTATATTATCCCAGTTTTTGTGGATCACAATATGACTAGCTAAATCTTCCTAAAGAGTTAGTATCAAAACAAAGCATGATTTTGTTCAACACGTTTGAAGTTCTCCTTGTCTGCTTTCAGCTTTCTTACTAAAATACATTCGTATAGAACTGTGTTTCTCAACCTCAGCCACTTTAAGATCCATGAACTAACTCCCAGAATTGCCCAGCCAGCACAGAGAATTAAAAATCAAAATGTATAAAGTTCCTATTTGCCTATGCTGTCAGTCCAATAAATAAATGGAGTGCAGCTACCATTATCTGACTTCCAAAAGAAATACACTTACCAGAAACTGATACTTTCATTATGGCCTCTAAGGGTCTGTTGTTCTCCAAATCTCGGCTGAGCTTCAGTTCTCCAGTAGCAGAATCCAACACCAGCAGGTTTAATTCATTGCCTTGGACAAAGGTATAGTCAAGCTGGTCAGATACATCAGGATCATGGGCAGGGATCTTGCCAATCACTCCAGAAGGAAAGCTATTGGATTTGTTGGTGACATAATTGTTGAATAGGATCTGAAAGTCATGCAACACAGGAGGGTTGTCATTTTGATCTAGCAGGCGTATGTGCACAGTAGCTCGGCTCACAAGTGGGGCCGAGGTAGCTTGTACCACAATGACATACTCTGTCTGGCTCTCGTAATCCAGATCCATCAGTGCTGTAAGGTCACCATTAAGAAGGTCAAGCTGGAAGACCTCAGGAATATTCCCCTCTACAATCTGATACATGATCTGCGCGTTGGTTCCTTCGTCAGGATCTACTGCACTAATCCTGGCCACGATTGAACCCACAGGGCTGTTCTCCTCAACAAAGATGTCAAATTCATCTTGTTCAAAAACAGGGGGGTTGTCGTTGATATCCAGGACAGTAACTTGGATATCGACAGAGGCATTGAGTGGTGGGCTACCCTTATCCACAGCAAAAGCACGCAAGCTGTAGACAGCCACGTTTTCACGGTCCAGCTTGCGCAACGTCCGTATCACCCCGGATGTGGTTTCAATGTAAAAATCTCCATCCCCATCATCCCCACCCAGGAAAGTATAAGTCAGGCGTCCATTGGGACCCGAGTCACGGTCTACTGCAGACACCTGCAAAACACTGGTGGACAGGGGTACATCTTCAAAAACAGAGCCCAGATACCGATCTCGAAGAAAACGAGGTACATTGTCATTGGCATCTAGAATGAGGATTTCCACATAGGTGGTATCAGACTTCTGGGGAATCCCATTGTCGTGGGCTGTGATGGCTAATGTGTAAGAAGCTTGGTCTTCGTAGTCTAATTCCATCAAGGTAGTGATGGTTCCTGTGTCCGGATCAATGCGGAACTGAGGGATGTTATCTTCCAAGATGTAAGTAATTCTTGCATTCTCTCCAGTATCTTCATCCGTGGCACTGATGGCTACAATGGATGTTCCAATGGGCTTGTCCTCACTGACACTCACGGTATAGTGTGAACTTTGGAAAATTGGTCGGTGCGTATTGGCATCTGTGACATTGATGAAGACTTGTACCGTATCAAACAGAGTTCCATCTGAAGCAGTGACAGTCAACACATACTGCCTTTCCTGCTTATAATCAAGGGGCAAGGCCAGAGTGATCAAACCACCACCACTCTGACTAGTAATGGCAAAGCGATTCCTTGTGTTGCCACTTGTGATCTGGTAGGTTACTACACTGTTGACATCTTTGTCCATTGCAGTCAGGGTCAGGACGCTGCTGCCTACTGCTGCATCCTCATTCAGCCTGAGCTGGTATACTTTTTCAGTGAAAGTAGGGCTGTTGTCGTTGACATCAAGGACAGTGATAGACACACTGGCAGAGGAAGACATGACAGGCACTCCGTGGTCTCTGGCCTCCACCCCAAAGTGGTAATTCTCTGTAGTCTCTCGGTCGAGCTGAGTTGACACTGTAATCCAACCTGTACTGTTGTTGATCTGGAATGGAAACCCTGTATTCCTCTGTATTGAGGATGCTAAGGCAGGGAGATGGGAGAGCTCGAAGATTTTGTATTCCAAGCGAGCGTTGTCCCCAGAGTCAGCATCTACTGCCTGAATGTGCAACACGGAGTATCCTATGGGGACATTTTCTAGCACTGTGGCTTGAAAGGGGGTGCTCACAAAAATAGGGGCATTGTCATTGACGTCTAACACTTGGATAGACACCATCCCACTAGAATTGATCTGCGGAGGCCTCCCTCCATCCTGTGCCTTGATCCTGAGAGTGTACTCTCGAATGGTCTCATAGTCCAGGGGATTGATCAAGTCAATAGAGCCAGAGAAAGAATGGATATAAAATTGGCCTTTCAGGTTGCCACTGACGATGCTATAATGGACCTGGGCATTGTTGCCCCGGTCTCGGTCTGTGGCTTTTACTTGTAGTACTTGACTGTTGATTGGACTATCCTCTGGTATTTGTACCAAGTAGCGTTTCTCGCTGAATTGTGGGGAATTGTCATTCTCATCTTCCACTGTGATATGCACCATAACCGTGGCGCTTCGTGGACCTGGGTCTTTCCCTTGGTCATTGGCTTCGACCACAAGATGGTATTCTGAGACTTTCTCTCTATCCACAGTGGCACAGGTTCTCACAACACCAGAATATGGGTCAATCTCAAAAATCCCTTCCCCGGAGCCTGGTGCTAGGATCCGATAGAGCAAATTAGCATTGTCCGGAGCATCCTCATCTGTGGCACGAATAGTTAGCACCTCGTAAGCCACCTCCAGGTTCTCTCTAATGGTCTCTCGATACTCCGGCTGTTCAAACACAGGATCATGGTCATTGGTATCACTGACGGTCACAGTCAGGAAGGTGACTGCTGAGCGATGCCGTGGAGCCCCGTGATCCGTCGCAGTTACCTGAAGCACATGGGTGTCTTTTGTCTCTCGATCCAGCTTACGGCTGGTGACTATTGCTCCAGTCTTAGAATCAACAGAGAAGTAATCGTTGGATCGCTTGTCAAAAAAGGCCTCCATTGAATAGGTCAGTCGGCCTGCCTCCCCTTCATCTGGGTCATGGGCTTCTAAGGTGATGACTGGGGTACCTGCAGGTTGGTTCTCAGCAATTGAAACTTGGTAATTGGGCAGTTTGAACTGAGGGGGGCTGTTCACACTCCTCATCCTCCGAGGTCCCCGAGGCCCAGAATCCCAATTGCCATCACTCTGGGTGGGGAAAATCTCTTGCCTGCTTCTATTCACCTCCAATTTATCCCCTACTGGTGGTTCCACTCCCCAGTGCCTCGGCCTTCCCAGTTCTACCAAAACACTCCGCTGGGTCCTCTTCAAGTGACAAAGAAGCTGCAGGGGGTAGCTGACTCGGGGAAGATGGCAGTCTAGTGGTCTCTCCCCAACTTCCCCCAAAGGCCGGCCGTTGGGGCAGGTGCACCTTGGGAAACTGGTCAGAGTCATGAGAGCCCAGAGCAGGGGTCCCGTTTTGGCCTCCCCAACTTTGGGAAACACCTGCTGCTGCCCAGAGGGAGGAGGGAAGCACAGCAGAGAAGCCAAACGCTGCCCGTGGGGAAGAGCTGGAGAAGCGGCCAGGCGAGGCAAGGCGGCAACGTGGGAGGTTCGGCCGGGGGAGCCCCAGCCGTGCAGGTAAACGGGCAGGCGAAGCGAGAGGAAAAGGCCGCCGGTCGGAGAAGCCAGGCGCAAATGGAGGGGCAGCGGGTTTCTCCTCAGGCCCGCGCACTTCACCGCCGCCGCCGTCGTCTTCAGCAGCCCGTCGCTCGTCGCTTCCACGGCGTCCCTCAGCTGACGGGGCGTCCGAGTCTCGTCCAGAGCGCACAGCCACTCCGGCCCCAGCGACAGGTCCAAGAGCAAACGGCCCGAGTTGCCGTTGCCGCCGCCGCCGCCGCCGCAGAGGAGATGCAGCTCCCAGCCCGCCGTCGCGAGCGCCAGCAGCCAGATCCACGACAGGCAGGCGGCCCCCGGCAAACGGAGCATCTCCGAGGCTTAGGAAGCAGGGGGGACGGCCGAAGGGCTACAAAATCCATCCACCCCCCTGAGCTGCTCATCCGGCTTCGTCCATCAGCAGCTGGGGAGCCCGGAAAAGGGTGAGGCTTCCCCCTCCCCACACGCACCCCTCCGGCACGGGGAGAGCGAAGTTTTCGCCCACCTTCAAAGTTGGCGGCGGGTGGTTCGTCGAAACGGCGCTCAAAATGGCTCCTCGCCACCCAATCTGGGCCCCGCCGCCGGCCGTTGCCAAGGCTCACCCTGGACGGGAACTGCCCAAAGCGGATCCCGGCCTCCTCGCCATGAAAGCTGCCAACGCCGCGGCTTCTTCGCGCGATTTCTCTCTCTCCCCTCTCTCTCTCTCTCCCTCAGGTGGCTGAGTTCGATGCCCCGAAGCCCCGACGTCAAGGGAAAAGAGAGATCCGGCGCGGCGCAGATCCTCCTGGACGCGCCTCTTTACCTTTTTTTCCCCCCTCAGCCAGAAGCCCGGCGCCCGGCGTCCCTTTTCTTTGCTCCGGGGCTCAAAAGTTACGGCTCGCCTTCCTCAAAAGGAGCGCAACTTTCCCGCGAGGGTTCTGATTGTTGTTCCTCCGGCTGACGCTTCTCGGTTCTCAAGCGACGTTTCGGAGGGCTGAGGAAATTTGGCCTTTTTCGCCCGTCGGGACGATCCGGGAGCGCACGCTCGGAGCGCCTGGCCTTGGGAAAGTTTTTTGCCCGGCGGGAGCTGCGTTTCACTTGCGGGCTTGTTTTTTTCCCTTCGCCTCTCGCCTCTCCCTCCGGCTCCTCCTCCTCCTCCTCCTCCTCCTTCTTGCTCTCTTCGCGTATTGTCACCAAACCTGAAAGGCTCTGGTTCCTCAAAAGTCTCTATGGAGACCCCGCAAGCTGGGTCGCCACAGCCGTCTCCCGAAAAGACCCGAGACGCAGCCGAAGTTGCCGGCCTGCCTGCTTTTGCCTTCCTGGGCAACCCAACCTGCACGCCGAACCAGGGCGGAGGGCGGAGGCGCCTGGAGGGCGGGGGCAGAGAGGTGTGTCTGGCGAGGTGGAATGGGACGGGGAGCCTTCAGGAGCGCGCAAACCGCCCGGGAGCTCCCGGTTGCCGAAAGATGGCGGGCTCCGGATGCCGCTTGAACTTTTCTGGAGATGCTTGGTCGCACAGCGCTCTCTGTTGGCCCGGGATCTGCAAGCACGGGCAGAAGTCGAGCTTTTTTTCTTTTGACTTGTTTTAATTTCATTTGATTTGTCAATATCGCTGACAAGGTCGTCGGTAGAAGCACGAACATAGTTATGAATACACGAAAGGGATACGCTGAAATCAAAGCCTTGAGACAAGTCGATGTAGATTGCGGCTAGTGCTGTGCCCCAGGGGCCGGATTCAAATTTTTAACAACCTGGGCGTGGCTTAAGTGGTGGGCATGGCATGGCGGGCTTGGGACTGGGTGGGCGTGGCTTGGTGGCCATGTTATTGGCTGGGCCTGCCCAACTCAATATCACTCACATCGAGGCACGCATCTCCTCGCCTGGCCTTTCAGGACTGTGGGGATGCTGCAACAGTTGTCAGTGTGAAAAATGGTCATAAGACACTTTTTCCAGTGCCATTGTAACTTTGAATGGTCACTCCACACAAGCAGAGTACCAGCAAAAGAGGGAAAGAAAACTCCAGAGAGGTTCCTGAGACAGGAAGTCTAGTCCTGACAAGAATGTAATAAGGGTTAACGGAGAGGCAGTTTCTGCAAGCAACACCAGAATGCTTCCTTCCTGCCTTCCTTACAGGATTAGCCCAGGAATTCCTTCTAACAACCGGTTCTCCGAACTGCATAGAATGTTATCAACCGGTTCTAGCAAATAGGTGCGAACTGGTACAATCCCACCCCTGCTTTGCCCTGATCGAGTTGTATAGTCCATATGTTTTTGCAGTGTAAGAGGTGCAGATGACAGGATAGTTTTTTTTTCCTGAAACCACATTGTTTATTAGAGTAGGTTGTTTGGTAGCTTGGTGGCAGGATGGCGATCAACTGAATGGTAATGTGGGAAGCCTCCCCCAACACTTCTCCTCCTAGAGAATGAAATATTTTGGTGGATATTAAAAAGAGGCAGAATATTATATTTCCCCAAAGGAAAAAGAAACGTGCTCTTAAAGGCAGAAAGCAGCCCCATTAGGAAAACTCAAGCTGCCTCAAACAGCAAAGTCTTTAGAGATGGATTATTGGGTGCCCAGACAGAAATGTAGGGCCTTCTGCTTGGGCAGGGGGTTGGATTAGATGACCTACAAGGTCCCTTCCAACTCTGTCAATATGTTAAATCCAGGCCAGCCTATTCATAAACAAAAATGCCTTCAGCCCAGCTCCCCCAGACTGAAGCTGATGGAATTAACATATTCATAGAGTTGGAAGGGACCTTGAAGATCATCTAGTCCAACCCCCTGCCCAAGGGGATCATCTAGTCCAACCCCCTGCCCTACATTTCTGCCTGGGCACACAGTAATCCATCTCTAAAGACTTTGGTGTTTGAGGCAGCTTGAATTTTCCTATTGAGGCTGCTTTCTGCCTTTAAGAGCATGTTTTCCTTTGGGAAAATACAATATTTTACCTATTTTAATAGCCATCAAAATATTTCATTAAGAATTTACATTCCCCCACCCAAATTCTAAGGACAGGACATGACCTTTAGGACATAATAGGAGTAACTCACCACCATTGAAATAGTAAATGACATAAGGCTCACTACATTGCACAACCCCCTGAAGCATCTCAATCACTAAATCCCAGAACTCTATAAAGATCCATCCATTCACCCAGCCATTGGTCATCCATCCCCAGAAACATGCTGTCACTGAAGTTTCTGGAAACCAAATAAACAGAAACCCTCTTTCCTTGTAGCCAGGCTCTCATTTTTATTTCCAGCTATTTTTTCCCAGGCTTGGCACCAGACTGGATTTTTCTTCCCAGAATAACAAATGCATTGAGGCAGATAAGAACTTAAAGCCTGGTTTTTAGGACTGTTTGGGGCATCGTCCCTGAAGAAACGTTGACGAAAGAGGTTTAGAGAAGCAGAACTAGGAAAGTCAAGGGACCAGAAACCATCCTGTCAACGTTCAAATCTGAGAACACTTCACAGGTGCCCTGCAAAAAAGCTGGTTTAATCAGATATGATTCTTTTGTTTACTGCCATCGGTGCTAAATGAGACTTGAAATGTTTCAGAACTAGGATTCTATGCCCCTTATTGGTGTTTGCTTTGAGGAATCTTGTCCCTGCCACTGTAAACCTTTCAACTTAGACTGGATTAGACAAGCATTTCTCTGAAATGAAACCTCCTGCCTGAGCAGGGGGTTGGACTAGAAGACCTCCAAGGTCCCTTCCAACTCTGTTATTCTATGAAAAAAGAAAAATGACATTGGAATTATTCGAACTCTCTTGATCTACAGTGTAATACAGAATCTTGAATCTGATGGAGTTTCCTTTTTGTCCTTCTAATCCCCAAGAGCAGCATTTCTCTGTGTGGGCCAAGCACTCTGAGGGGACCCACAAAACCCTCTTAGGACTCCCCCAAAATCATAATTATTCATCATCCTATGCTGAAAAATAATGCAATACTAAAACCCCATCAAACCAGAGATGGTATTCAGCTGGTTCTGACCAATTTTGGAGAACCTCTAGTGAAAATTTTGAGTAGTTCAGAGAACTGGCAAATACCACCTCTGACTGGCCCCGCCCCCATCTGCCTCCCACTGAGTCCTAACTGATTGGCTGGGTCTTCTTTTGTTGCCCTGCACGGGAGAATGGAACTGGAAAGCAGGTTAGTGGGGTTGAGTGGGAATGGGGATTTTGCAGTGACCTTCCCCTGCCACGCCCACCAAGCCATGCCCACCAAGCCACCCACAGAACCGGTAGTAAAAAAATTTGAATCCCACCACTGCATCAAACCATTGTGAAAACCAGTAGTTGCAGCAAGTGTGTCGTTTTTTACTTTAAAATAATAAATATTGATAAATATAACCTATAGAAACAAAACTTCTTTGGGGGCCCTCCTTAATTTTTAAAAGTGGGAAGAGGCCCTGAGGAAAAATAGTTTAAGGGATACTTCTCAAATAGGCCAAATTTGTGTTTCATCCTTTCCTTTCTTCTCCTTTTCAGGGCTAAGCTGATATTCTGGTATCATCTCTTCATATGTTTTTCAAAGCTATCTTTTCTGTTCCTCTACAGCAGTGAAAGCAAACCTATGACGTGTGTTACAGATGACATGATGTGCCATCTTTGGTGATCAGCCAAGCCTTTGGATCCTCACGGGAAAGCCTTGGTCTCCTCTGAGAAAATTGTACAAGCATTTTCATGCCCATATCTGAGGTGCCACAGATCCTGTTTGAGGAGAGCCCTCTCATGCAAGTTCTGGAGAATCGAGAGGAAAAGAGTCATGTGAGGAGATTCAAAGAGGCCTCCTGTGTCTGGGAAGGAGGTGTGTGACATGCCAGCATAGCCAAGGAAGGCATTTTCTGAATTTTTGACATATTGAGTGCAAAATGTTTGCCATCACTGCTCTATGGCCATTAAAACAGTATCTGTGGTACTGGACAGTAAATCTTTACTTTTCCAGTGTTTGTTTGCTAAGAGCCACGGTGTTTGTGGTATCCAAAAAGCAAATCTATCCAGTATTCCCAGGTAGTATAAGTAATCCTCATTAAATGCAAATGGTTCAGCAACCTTTTGAAGCTAAGATGGTGCTAAATTACGATGGGTCCTCCTAGATACAGTCATCATGGTATCTATGCAGTCACATGGTTGTGATTTGTGTGCCTGGCAACCAACTTGCAGTTACAACAGTGTCCCACTTCACTGTTGACTTCCAACAAGCAAAGTCATGCATAAGGTAAAGGTAAGAGTTCCCCTCGCACATATGTGCTAGTCATTTTTGGCTCTAGGGGACAGTGCTCATCTCTGTTACAAAGCTGAAGAGCCAGCGCTGTCCGACGATGTCTCCGTGATCATGTGGCCGGCATGATTAAATGCCAAGGGTGCACAGAACACTGTTACTTTCCCACCAAAGTGGGCCCCTATTTTTCTACTTGCATTTTTACATGCTTTCGAACTGCAAGGTTGGCAGAAGCTGGGACAAGTAATGGGAGCTCACTCCATTACGCAATGCTATGGATTCGAACTGCCGAGCTGCCAACCTTTCTGATTGACAAGCTCAGCGTCTTAACCACTGAGCCACCACATTCCTGATTGGTTGTGTGTAGGCTTGAATAAATCTTTCATGCTACAACTTAGCCTATAGTCCTGATCCTTTGTGCCTGACATCCTAATTACCATAGTTAGGAGAGGACTTACCTGTTACCACAAATCTCTGCCATTCATTGATGGTATAAAATCAAATTTTAATCTAAGTTAAATGTGTGGAAATGGTAAGCTTCTGTAATTTAGATCTTTATTTCTGATACAAAAATGTTATATTTTTGGTGAATAAATTAGTACTTTCTGGTTTGCAAGTCATTGCTGCTTTCAATAACTCTTTAAATTGTTCTCTCTCAAAGAAATAAAAAGTCTTTTATTATCTGAATCCTTAACTCCCAGATTCTGTTATGTGTCCCAGCACTTGCAATCATATGGTTGTTGACTCTACCTTCCTCCTTCCAGGGTCCAACCAGGTGTCAATAGAGATTAGCTGAGACCAAGAAATATCTAAGAATTATTGCTCTTCTTCCTCATGGACCACATTCGCCACCACTGAATATTTCAGAAAAGTTTTTTTTTTCCAATTTGACAGAACAGACTAAAAACTGGGCACGTGCAGGAAATTCCAGACCTCTCAAGAATCTGGACATTTAATTGTTACAAGGAGAGATGAGAGAACAGGATTATGTTAACCCTTCAAAAGGCAAAATGAAGGCAAGATGTGATTATGGTACCCCTGGGGGTTTTGATGCCACAAAGCATCAGGGCAGAATAATGTTGATGGTAAATGTTCTAAGTACTTATTAACTGATTTGAGAATAATCATTCCACAACAAGTTCACTTTTCCAGAAAATGTTACCACCTGCTATTTTCAAACAAGAATTATGGTACTCTAAAGTGTCAGTTTATCATAAGAGGAAACTAAAATTTAAAATTTCTACCCAATAAGAATCAGATCTGTCAAACCACTTTAAATACTGCAGAAAAACTGATGAAATGTCTACTATAATTAGTGGACAGAACAAATGTTTTGGTGTGGTCCCATTTTGGAACATGGGTCCTGGCATTGGTATATGCTGTATTACACAGAGAAGAGTGATATATGCCCAGATTTATTGAGAAGGTGAGTTGGCAGCCTTAATTTGACAAGATTGGGGAACTGGGCATTGCACAAGAGTCAGGATCATCTTTGGAATATTTTTCTATCAATTCATCCTTTAGTTCCCTGTACTGAGATCCCAAGTCTTTTTTCTCAGGTTCTTCTAATAATTTTGACTTAAATTCATAATTAAACAAAACATTATAAAATTCAGTGGATACCTAAAATGTTATTGCTAATGGCATAGAATTGCAATGAAACACAATAATTGTTCAGTTGAACTCGTGCAGTTGTGTCCCTCCATACAATGTATGAAAACTTTTAGGTATCTAAAGCCCCTGTCACACTGCACCAACAGATGGAAAGAGGATGTAAAACGGAGAAAAACACTTGCCATCCGTTGGTTAATGCGATGCATCCTTTCTGTACTCACTGCCTCCGTTTTGCTTCCTCTTTATCCGTCCAGCATCCGTCTATTGTCGTTTCATCCGCTCAGAGGGTTTTGAGCTGCTCAAAACTTTTGAGCGGAAAATGTATCCAATGCGTCCGTTCTGCATCCACTAGGCATACGGGGGACATCCGTTCTGCATCCGTTACGCATCCGCTATATCCGCTAGGCATCTGTTCCGCATCCGCGCAACTCACATCCGCTCGGACACAGGGAAGAAGCGGAACAGATGTGGAACGGATGCGCAGCGTTAGTAGCATGGACGGAGAAAGGATGAAAGCGGATGCAGCATGCAAAGAAAGCATTTAAAGTGGAAAAAACGTTCGCATAGGGGACCTATCTCGGATAATAAGGATGTCTAGAGGATGTCTAGAGGATGCAAAAGGACACATGGGGAAAACCTATACTGCCTATAAAAAGGGGGAGCAACTCACCTGCATCTCACTTTCAGACCAGCAGCCCTGCTGTGCAGACCTCTGCAGCCTTCATCTGACTCTTTCTCTTCCACAGCATCCAGTCATGTCCACCATGGATCGTAACAAACTCCTTTTGGTAGCCACCATCCTTCTGCAACAGTGCGAAGCCATCTACAGGCTCTGTGAACTCCACTATGGAAAGAAAAGGAGGTGGCCAAGAATCGTCTGGGTCTGAAGATGGATCGGGAGAAGAGCAGAGTACGGACTGTACAAAAAGCTGATGGTGGAGCTCAGGAACGAAGACACTCGTGCATTCCAGAACTTCATGATGATGCCTCCAGCCATGTTTGACTAATTTGTGCAGCGGCTGACACCCAGGTTGACCAAGCAGAGCACCAACCTCCGGCCCAGCCTGGACCCTGGACTCAAGGTGGCACTCACTCTGCACCACCTGGGCTCAGGGACCACCTACAGGAGCATGCAGTATGGCTGGAGGGTGCCACACAACACCATCAGCATTGTGGTCAGAGAAGTGGTGCAGGCCATCATCGAAGAATACCTGGAGGAGCTCCTCCAGTGCCCCTCCACTGAAGAAGGATGGAAGAAAGTTGCAGAGCAGTGGTATCAGAAGTGGAACTTCCCCCACACGGTTGGAGCCATAGATGGCAAGCACGTGGCCTGCAAAGTGACAGCCAAGTCGGGGTCCACTTATTTCAACTACAAGGGCTTCTTCGGCATGGTCGATGCTGACTACAAATTCATGTACATCGATGCTTCAGGCAACGGCTCATCTTCAGATGTCCAGGTATACAACGCCAGTTATCTCAAGGATGGGCTGGAACGCAACCTCATCATGGGCTTCCCAGATCCAGACCCCCTGCCCAATGACACGCAAGATGTGCCCTACTTCATCGTGGGGGATGATGCCTTCTCCCTCAGAACCTACCTCATGAAGCCCTACACTTCCAGACTCCTCACCCGTGAAGAGAGGATCTTCAACTACAGGCTGTCCAGGGCAAGGCGGGTGGTGGAGAACGCCTTTGGCATCCTGGCCAACAGGTTCCAGGTATTTCTCACCACCATGCAGCATCGCCCAGAGACCGTGAGGAGGATCGTGGAAGTTTGCTGCATCCTGCACAATCTCATGCGCACCCGCTACCCAGTCTTGCAGAACAGGCTCATGGACCTCCAGCAAGGCAATGGGGACATGGAGCCTGGGGAATGGAGGCAAGGGCAAAACCTAATAGACACCGAGGATGTACAAGGCCCCAACAGAGCCTCACATGAAGGGAAGAAGCAGCGCAACCTCCTGAAACACTGGTGCAACTCCCCAGCAGGAGCAATGGAGTGGCAAAACAGTATGATAGATGATTAATGGGTGCTTCCTTCAGCCTGTCTCATCACAAGGATGAGATTAGGCCATGTATGTTGGGTGGACCTGCAATAAACAGGACATTTAATAAAGAGTTGTGCTTATGTTGACATGTGTGGATCAATGATTACATTAGTACTGATAATGAAGGGCCATAGGTGTGGCACCTGGGAGGGTGGACCATACAGTCCCACTATGCTTGCACTGGAGGTTTATCTATCCCCACAGCTATCTCAACCCATCCCACAGCTATTACCCATCCCAAAGGTATCCCTGCCCACCCCACTGCTATCCTTACCCATCCCACAAACATGCAAAGGCTTAAACCATTTCTAAAAGTTTCCACCAAGAATTTATTTAATAAAATATATGAGGCAAGTGTGTGAAGCAAAGATAAACTTTATTAATCACAAGCTGTAAAAGAAAACTACCCAAGTCAAGTGTCCAAATAAAGACTACAGGTAGCCAGCTACCCAGTCTCTGGCACTCCTCTTGGTCACTCAGAGGTGTGCCCAGTCTCAGGGGTGAAGGGTGCAGGTGCTGTGGAGGTGGCTGGTGCTGGAGTGCTGGTCTGAAGCACCACTGGGGTGCCTGGCCCCGAGAGGACAACAGGTGATGGTGTGTTGAGGAAGCTCTTGGACAGCTGGCTCAGCCCCGTGATGTTGAGAGCTCCTTCCTCCATGCCATGTGGTGTCAGCCCCAGTACCGAGGACAGATGTACTGAGGCCGGGCTTGGCTGTGGGGTGGAGGAAGGAGCAGTGTAGTGGGGCTGTCTGGTCTGCAGCTGGGTGAGGACTGGCGTTGGTGGCATCGGTGGCGTGGAGAGAGAGGAGATCTATGCTGCTCCGGATGGTGTCCCTGATCTCCAGCAGGACAGTGTGGCTCTGCCCCTCCTGTCTGGCTCTCTGCCTTTCTGTGGAGGTGGAGCTGGGGGCGGATGCGGATAGGGCTGTGGTGGAAGTGCCGTCTCCTTTCTCCCACTGCACCAGGGAGTCCTCCACGTGCTCCACCACAGTTAAAACACCTGTCCGCGGGTTCTACGCCATGGCACGCTCCACAGAAACCTGCCTGGAGACAGGAACTGACTCTCGGCCGGAAGAGGACTGGCTCTCAGCAGGCTGCCGGAGAGAGAGGGTCGTGAGACGGGCTGCTGCTGCTGCTCCTCGGTGGCGGATCTCACCGTCCAGGAAGCTGCACCTGGCCATGACATAGGTCTCTCTGTCCGTCAGCTTAACCATGGCCTGACCAGATTTCTTGAGGTGCAGCTTCCCGTACCAGGTGTGCATATGTTTCCACCAGCCGAGGAGCACATCCGATGTGTAGCCCAGACTCTCCGCCTTCTCTCTCCAAGCAGCCTGCTTCCCTTTGGTGTCCCTGTACAGCCGGTGTCCCTTCCGCCACAGATAGTCATTCTCTCTCAGACACTCCAGCACCTCATCCTCGTGTTCCTCCTCAACGGAGTATTCCCTCCTCTACCGTTCCCACATATGCCTCTTCCTCCCTTTGCCAGGACCAGATGGGCCCTCATCAGAGGGGCTTCCAGTTTGTAGGGGCTTCTCCTCCACACCACCAGCAGCAGCAGCAGCAGCAGGATCATCATCATCATCAGCAGCAGCAGCAGCAGCATCACCAGCAGGATCATAATCAGCATCAGCATCATCAGCAGCAGCAGCACCAGCACCAGCAGGATCATCATCATCATCACCATCATCACCATTAGCAGCAGCAGCATGAGCAGGCCAGGAGCATGAGCAGGACCAGGAGCACGAGCAGGACCAGGAGCACAAGCAGGACCAGCAGGACGATCAAGACCAGGAGAACGAGCAGGACGAGCAGGACGAGCAAGTCCAGGAGCACGAGCAGGACGAGCAGGACCAGCAGGACGAGGAGCAGCTTCAGCAGAGTAAGCACCAGCAGAAGCACCACCTCCAGGAGCAGCCTCAGCAGAGTAAGCACGAGCAGAAGCACCACCGCCTTAATAAGCATCATCATCAGCTCCTCCAGAAGCAGAAGCAGCAGAAGCCCCAGCCGCAGAAGAGCGAGCCTGTGCTACAGAAGCCCCAGCAGAAGCAGAGTGAGGGCCAGGGGGCGGGAGGGTAGCCCTGTCCCTCTTGCCAGGGCTGGCAGCAGATGGCTGAGGCTTCCTCTTTTTCCCCATGTTTGTGGGGTTGCTGGCTGGCAGGGAGGCTGGCAGGAAGGCTGGCAGGGAGGCAGGCACCAAGACAGGCAGGAAGGCTGGCAGGGAGGCAGGCACCAAGGCAGGCA
>BLBF01000022.1:2560101-2585380 GCA_015471245.1 Laticauda colubrina | reverse complement strand
CAAGACAGGCAGGAAGGCTGGCAGGGAGGCAGGCACCAAGGCAGGCAGCAAGGCTGTCAGGGAGGCAGGCAGCAAGGCTTGCAGGGAGGCAGGCAGCAAGGCTGTCAGGGAGGCAGGCAGCAAGGCAGGCAGCAAGGCTGGCAGGATGGCAGGCAGCAAGGCAGGCAGGCAATGCGTCTGGCAGCAGGTCTTTCCTCAGAATGGTGACCTGCTTCCAAGCTGCTTCCCTTTATATCCATGGGGCTGACGCAATAAATCCCCCCCGCATGCGCAATTAACGGCCAGGCATCCACTAGGCTTCCGCTGTGCATCTGCTAGGCTTTCGCTCTGCATCCACTTCATCCGCTGTGCATCTGCTGTGCATCCGCTTCATCCGCTCGGCATCCGTTCTGCATCCGCAGTATCCGTTCCGTGTCCACTTTGCTGAGGTCCCCCGGAAGCCTAGCGGATGTGCCACCCGCTCCCATCCGCTTCCATCCGCTAGGCTTCCACTCTGCATCCGTTTTCCATCCACCCTGCGTCCTCCCCCCGTCCGTTCCTTTCTGTGTTATCCGCTCTGGTTATGCAAATTTTCACCCCTTTTGAGAGCGGATAACAATGGATGGAACATTTTTCTTGTCCGCTGTGTCCTTTTTACAAACGTTTTGCATCCGTTGGGCAGTGTGACAGGGCCTTAATTTTTAAATAGATTTTGAACTTGCATTTTATGCTGCATGAGTTTTAAACTGCCATAGTGACCTCCAGGGGCAAATAAGAGAATTGCTTTTTCACAAGGTATCCTGATTTAATTTTAGGGTGCATTTTGGATTGTTTTATAGCTGCAGTAATAGATAATGCTTCAATCACAGATGTTTGGCAGGCATAATCCTTAGGAAAACTGTTTGAGCATGTCTTGGACCACTTAAGATGTAAGATAAACATATTCAGGTGGCGCTTGGATTTATTTACATTAATAAAACTTTAATTCTTGTTAAAAGCAGTCAAACATAATCTCACACTTGAAGGTAAAGTTTGAATTCAATGAATGTTTATTGGAAATCAGTCACACTGAATGCATACTAGTCTCTTCTATGTAAATTTAGCAAGGAGTGAAGAAAGGCTATTGATTCCAACAGTGTGATTAAATTGCATGACCTTTTGCTGTAACAATTGTCATTCTTTTGGCTTTATATCCACTGATTTTTATTTATGTGTTAATATTTTTCCTGCCTTAGAGGGTGCCTAAAAGATATGACATATAATATATAAATTAATCACTATAAATAATTATGTAGTTATTTCATCGCTCTTTTGAGGACTGATGCCATTTTATTCTTACAGTAACACTATATTGTAAGACACAATCAATGTTATTTCTTGAAAAACCATGGGATGGACAGAGGAATATACTTTGCTTTGTGTCTGAGAAAGAATAAAGTGATCGCTATCCAAGTTTGAGAAACCATTCTCATCTTGTCTTCTCCTGGGAAATGGTTCATAAAAAAAAATCCTTGTTTGAAAGCCAGAAGGAATGTTCTCAACAGCCCTGAGCCCCTGCTTTTTGAATGAGAAGATTTGGCCTCACTTCAATCACTTTTGTTGTACCTAAAAAAGAAACAAGTTACCACACCTGAGCTGTAGATTTGATTTACCCAATAGCTTTGCTGCTGTTTTTTAAAAATAACTGGTAAATGCAACCATTGGTTGTCCTGTAATTAACTTGTTTATGCCTTTACATCCAATGACACACATTGAGAATTTATCTTCTGGAGCTTGTTTCCTCTTGAATACGCATTCCCTATGAGTTTTTCAAACTCTGAACTGAATGTCATTTCCCTCCATGACAGAAAATAGACACACACACACAAATATACTGAAAGAAAACCAGCTTTAAATATAGAGAATATGCAGTTTTGAAGCATGTGCTTAATTCTTTGCTACTGCATGAAGCATTAGTCTCTTATTGTTTTGGAAATAAACATCAGGGGAATCATGTTTAAAAATGAAGATGGCTTTGTCTGCAAGGACAACATTGGTCTTCGTTCTTTAACAGCCCGATCATTTCCTTATTTGGTGGAGACTCATAATTCCTGTTTGTTTAACGGTCTGTATCTTCTGAAAAGCTGATTTAAGTGAATAAGCATCTATTCCCTTTCTTAGCTACTTATACTTGTCAGCAAGAGACTAAATTGTGTCTCTGGGCTTGAAGCCCAGCCTCCCAAACCCTCAAATCGGTTTTGGGATGAGGGTCTCAGATCTTGATGCCTGAAAAAACAATGCAACATTTAACAATTTAACTTCTTGTGTGTGATTATGTGATTCCTATATAGGAATCCCACTGACAGCAGAAAGTCATCTTCATTATTATTTTTGGCCTGTGGTTGGATCTGTGTTGGATTCGCTTTTTGATCATCAAGGACTTTCACATGCATAATATGATAGCTTACATAGATTTTTCAATTTAATTATCCAAATCACTATTACCTGCTAAGGATAATGCCAATAAAGGATAATATTTATAGCTCAGGGTTGAAATGAGAGGTCTTTGGTGCTCTCTGGGACAGTATTTGACCTGGGATCCGCCAGAGGGAGGGAGTCTGGATCCACATTTCTCCAAGTACCATCAAGCATATTTATCTATGATAGCAGAGGAATATTATTCTGAATAATTTCAGGTGTATTTGCCCCTCATCCCTCCACACGCTAGCAGCCAATATCCCTATCCAAACCAGGGGAAGATATTCATTGCTCAGTACAGCTAGCAAAGATACAGCCTGACATTTATTTATTAAACATCAGCAAACATTAATTGGCAAAAATGAGCTGAAAGCAGGGAGGAGCAGAAGCAGCAGACAGCAATTTGCATTGTCTGTATTTGTATATCAAAAGGGAAGGAATTTTCCAAAGCAATTGGAAACAATACTAGAGATAATTTAGCAGATCTATTTAGCATGGACAATGCCAAAGGGCATCATCTTTGGTTATTCCACGCTTAACCCCTTTTTAGTACTTAATGGCAGCAAAATAGAGATGGAAGTAGGATGAAGGTAACCCCTTCTTGCTGGTCTGCACTATTAAAGAGTTTGGTGGGTGGGGATGATGGATCCAACAGGAGGTAGGTCCCCCAACTTATAGAGCAACAAAAAGTCAGACCTCGTTATGGTCAGCTGAAGAGTTTGACCAGCCATGTCTAAGGGAGATTGCAAGCAGGAGTGGGCTGCTGGGAGCTCACAGGAGTTGGGAGAACCTCTTGTTAAAGCCCCTGTCACACTTCACCAACGGATGAAAAGAGGATATAAAACGGACAAAAACACTTGTCACACGTTGGTTAACGCGATGTATCCGTTCTGTACTCACTGCCTCCGTTTTGCTTCCTCTCTATCCGTCCAGCATCCGTTTATTGATGTTTCATCTGCTCAGAAAGTTTTGAACTGCTCAAAACTTTTGAGCAGAGAATGTATCCAATGCGTCCATTCTGCATCTGCTAGGCATCCGCTAGGCATCCGTTCTGCATCTGTTATGCATCCGCTATATCCGCTAGGCATCCGCTGCGCATCCGCGCAACTCCATCTGCTCCAGCGGTAAACGGACGCAGAACGGATGCAGAACGGATGCCTAGCGGATGCAGAATGGAAACAAAGCATTTAAAACAGAAAAAACGTTCGCAGAGGGAGCCTATCTCGGATATTAAGGATGGCTAGAGGATGGCTAGAGGATGCAAAGGGACACATAGTGGAAAACCTATACTGCCTATAAAAAGGGGGAGCAACTCACCTGCATCTCACTTTCAGACCAACAGCCCTGCTGTGCAGACCTCTGCAGCCTTCATCTGACTCTTCCTCTTCCACAGCATCCAGTCATGTCCACCGTGGATCGTAACAAAGTCCTTTTGGCAGCCACCATCGTTCTGCAATAGTGCGAAGCCATCTACAGGCTCTGTGAACTCTACTACGGGAAGAAAAAGAGGCGGCCAAGAAGCATCTGGGTCCGAAGATGGATCAGGAGAAGAGCAGAGTACGGACTGTACAACAAGCTGATGGTGGAGCTCAGGAACGAAGACAAAAGGGCATTCCAGAACTTCATGATGATGCCTCCAGCCATGTTTGACAAAGTTGTGCAGCGGCTGACACCCAGGTTGACCAAGCAGAGCACCAACTTACACCCCAGCCTGGACCCTGGGCTCAAGGTGGCACTGACTCTGTGCCACCTGGCCTCAGGGACTACCTACAGGAGCATGCAGTACAGCTGGAGGGTGCCACACAACACCATCAGCATTGTGGTCAGAGAAGTGGTGCAGGCCATCATCGAAGAATACATGGAGGAGCTCCTCCAGTGCCCCTCCACTGAAGAAGGATGGAAGAAAGTTGCAGAGCAGTGGTATCAGAGGTGGAACTTCCCCCACACCGTTGGAGCCATAGATGGCAAGAACATGGCCTGCAAAGTGACAGCCAAATCGGGGTCCACTTATTTCAACTACAAGGGCTTCTTCAGCATCGTCCTCTTCGCCATGGTCGATGCTGACTACAAGTTCATGTACATCGATGCTTCAGGCAACAGCTCATGTTCAGATGCCCAGGTATACAACGCCAGTCACCTCAAGGAGGGGCTGGAACGCAACCTCATCGTGGGCTTCCCAAATCCAGACCCACTGCCCAACGACACACAAGGTGTGCCCTACTTCATCATGGGGGATGACGCCTTCTCCCTCAGAACCTACCTCATGAAGCCCTACACCTCCGGACTCCTCACCCGTGAAGAGAGGATCTTCAACTACCAGCTGTCCAGGGCAAGGCGGGTGGGGGAGAACGCCTTTGGCATTCTGGCCAATAGGTTCCAGGTACTTCTCACCACCATACAGCATCACCCACAGACCGTGAGGAGGATCGTGGAAGCTTGCTGCATCCTGCACAATCTCATGTGCACCCGCTACCCAGTCTTGCAGAACAGGCTCGTGGACCTCCAACAAGGCAATGGGGACATGGAGCCTGGGGAATGGAGGCAAGGGCAAAACCTGATAGACACTGAGGATGTGCAAGGCCCCAACAGAACCTCACATGAAGGGAAGAAGCAGCGCAACCTCCTGAAACACTGGTGCAACTCCCCAGCTGTAGCAGAGGAGTGGCAAGACAGGATGGTAGATGCTTAATGGATGCTTCCTTCAGCCTGTCTCATCACACTGATGAGATTGGGCCATGTACGTTGAGTGGCCCTACAATGATCAGGGCATTTAATAAAGAGTTGTGTTTGTGTTGACATGTGTGGATGATTATTACATTATTATTGATAATAAAGGGCCATAGGTGTGGCACCTGGGAGGGTGGACCATAAAGTCCCACCATGCTTGCACTGGAGGTTTATCTATCCCACAGCTATTACCCATCCCAAAGGTATCCCTGCTCATTCCACAGGTATCCCTGCCCACCCCACTGCTATCTTAACCCATCCCACAAGCTTGCAAAGGCTTAAACCAATTCTAAAAGTTTCCACCAAGACTTTATTAAAAAAAAGAAATGAAGCAAGTGTGTGAATCAAAGATAAACTTTATTGAACAACAAGCTGTAAAAGAAAAATGACCCAAGTCAAGTGTCCAAATAAAGTCCACAGGTAGCCAGCTACCCAGTCTCTGGCACTCCTCTTGGTCACTCGGAGGTGTGCCCAGTCTCAGGGGTGAAGGGTCCAGGTGCTGTGGAGGTGGCTGGTGCCGGAGTGCTGGTCTGAAGCACCATTGGGGTGCCTGGCCACGAGAGGACAACAGGTGACGTTGTGTTGAGAAAGCTCTCAGACAGCTGGCTCAGCCCTGTGATGTTGAGAGTTCCTTCCTCCATGCCATGGGGTGTCAGCCCTAGTACCGAGGACAGATGTACTGAGGCCGGGCTTGGCTATGGGGTGGAGGAAGGAGCAGTGTAGTGGGGCTGTCTGGTCTGCAGCTGAGTGAGGACTGGTGTTGATGGCATCAGTGTCGTGGGTGGCATTGGTGGCGTCGGTGGCATAATTGTCGTGGGTGGCATCGGTGGCATCAGTGGAGCCGGTGGCAACGGTGTCGTCTGATGATTCTGTGCCTGGACTGGGAAGGGCTGCTGCCTGTGCTGCTGGACCTCCTGGTAGCCATAGCCCTGGTAGCTGAGGGCCTGTGGAAAGCCTTGGAATGGGAGGAACATCACCTGGGGTGGAGGAGCAGGCCTGGACTGGGTGGGAGCAGTTTCCTCTGGATCTGGAGGGTTGTGAAGCAGCTCGGTGATCCAGTCCTTCACCAGCTGGTACTGGGGTTCCGCCATGTCCGTGAGGGTCTGGTTGACATAGGTAAAGGAAGGGCTTGCGGTTGGAGGATGAGGAGTTGGTGTGGACCAGCTGAGAGAGGAGATCTATGCTGGTCCGGATGGTGTCCCTGATCTCCAGTTGGACAATGTGGCTCTGCCCCTCCTGCTGTCTGGCTCTCTGCCTTTCTGTGGAGGTGGAGCTGGCGATGGATCTGAGTACGGCTGTGTGGACGCGCCGTCTCCTTTCACCCACCGCACCAGGGAGTCCTCCACGTGCTCCACCACAGTTACAATACCTGTCTGCGGGTGGCACGCCGTGGCATGCTCCATAGAAACCTGCCTGGAGACAGGAACTGACTCTCAGCCGGAAGAGGACTGGCTCTCAGCAGGCTGCTGGAGAGAGAGGGTCGTGAGATGGGCTGCTGCTGCTGCTCCTTGGTGGCGGATCTCACCCTCCAGGAAGCTGCACCTGGCCATGATGTAGGTCTCTCTGTCCGTCAGCTTAACCATGGCCTGGCCAGATTTCTTCAGGTGCAGCTTCCCATACCAGGTGTGCATGTGCTTCCACCAGCCGAGGAGCACCTCCGAAGTGTAGCCCATACTCTCCGCCTTCTCTCTCCAAGCAGCATGCTTCCTTTTGGTGTCCCTGTACAGCTGGTGTCCCTTCTGCCACAGATAGTCATTCTCTCTCAGCCACTCCAGCACCTCATTCTCGTGTTCCTCCTCAATGGAGTATTGCCTCCTCTCCCGTTGTCGCATACGCCTCTTCCTCCCTTTGGCAGGACCAGATGGGCCCTCATCAGAGGGGCTCCCAGGTAGTAGGGGCTGCTCCTCCATACCACCACCAGCAGCAGCACCAGCAGGATCATCATCATCATCATCACCAGCAGGATCATAATCATTGTCATCATCATCATTATCATCATCAGCAGCAGGATCATCATCAACATCATCATCATCATCAGCAGCAGCAGCAGCAGCACCAGCAGGACCAGGATCATCAGCAGCAGAGTAAGCACCAGCAGCGCCAGCAAGACCAGGAGCACGAGCAGGACCAGGAGCACGAGCACGAAGAGCAGGACGAGCAAGACCAGGAGCACGAGCAGGATGAGCAAGTCCAGGAGCACAAGCAGTACCAGGAGCATGAGCATGATGAGCAGGATGAGCACGACGAGGAGCAGCTTCAGCAGAGTACGCAGCAGCAGAAGCACCACCACCAGGAGCAGCTTCAGCAGAGTAAGCACGAGCAGAAGCACCACCGCCAGGAGCAGCTTCAGCAGAGTAAGCACAAGCAGAAGCACCACCGCCAGGAACAGCACCAGCAGAGTAAGCACCAGCAGAAGCACCAGCACCAGCACCAGGAGCAGCGCCAGCAGAAGCTCCAGCACCAGAAGAGCGAGCCCCAGCAGCAGAAGCCCCAGCAGAAGCAGAGTCAGGGACAGGGGGCGGGAGGGTGGCCCTGTCCCTCTTGCCAGGGATGGCGGCAGGTTGCTGAGGCTTTCGCTTCTTCCCCATGGTTGTGGGGTTGCTGGCTGGCAGGGAGGCTGGCAGGGAGGCTGGCAGGCACCAAGGCTGGCAAGAAGCCTTGCAGGCAACCAGGCACGAAGTCTGGCAGGCAGGCAGGCACCAAGGCTAGCAGGAAGATTGGCAGGAAGACTGGCGGGAAGGCTGGCAGGAAGGCTGGCAGGGAGGCTGGCCAGGAGGCTGGGAGGCAGGCTGGCAGGAAGGCTGGCAGCAAGGCTTGCAGCAAGGCTTGCAGGCAGGCATGCAGGCAGGGCAGGCAAGGACTCGATGTATCTGGCAGCAGGTCTTTCCTCCGAATGGTGACCTGCTTGGGAGCTGCTTCCCTTTATATCCGCGGGGCTTACGCAATGCATCCCCCCCGCATGCGAAATTAACGCTCGGCGTCCATTAGGCTTCCACTGTGCATCCACTAGGCTTCCGCTGTGCATCCGCTTCATCCGCTGTGCATCCGCTGTGCATCCGCTGTGCATCCGCTTCATCCGTTCCGTGTCCGCTCTGCATCCGCTGTATCCGTTCCGCGTCCGCTTTGCTGAGGTCCCCCGGAAGCCTTGCGGATGTGCCATCTGCTCCCATCCGCTTCCATCCGCTAGGCTTCCGTTCTGCATCCGCTTTCCATCTGCTCTGCGTCCTCCCCGCGTCCATTCCTTTCCATGTTGTCTGCTCTGGTTACACAAATTTTTGTCCCTTTTGAGAGCGGATAACAACGGATGGAACATTTTTCTCGTCCGTTGTGTCCTTTTTACTAACATTTTGCATCCGTTGGGCAGTGTGACAGGGCCTTAAGATTCTGCACAGTTCAAAGAACCCCCAAATCCCACTCCTGGCTGGCCCCACCTACCCCTCCCCTCCCCCCTCCCAGGAGTCCCCACATGGCCCATTTTGAATGCAGGTAAGTGCAGGGTGCACATGGAGGCTTGGGGAGGGTGAAAAACAGGCCTCCCAGAAGTTTGGGAAGGTAGGAAACTGGCCCATTTCCAGCTTCCAGAGAGCCTCTGGAGCCTGGGAAGGCCATTTTCACCCTCCTAGAGGCTCAAGGAAAACTGTTCTGACCCAAACCTTGTTCCAAGGAAACAAACACGAAACAGAGGGAACAAAAATATCTTTTAATGATTCTTTACGAATTCTGTTCCTTCCCGGCTAAAAGGTTGTTTCAAACTAATTATCTCTGATAAGAATGAGCCTTGCCAAGGTTGTGTAAGGCTGCCAAGAACACTGGATAAAGTTGCCAAGAAATATTCCAAACACAAAGAGTCTCCAAACACCAACCAAGATATTCTGAATGTCCACAAGGCTTAAGTGCAAAAAACTTCTTTGCTTCCTGCAAAGAACTCCAGTTTCTCAGCTGGCTTTTAGCTCTTAAAGGAGGGGGCATTACCTTGCAGCCTTACTCTCGAGTCACCCATGCTGCTGCAGCTGCTCTTTCCTTCGAGCAGCCCTGCACACATGCACATTGGGCATAGGCTCCTTAGGGAACTCTTCATCACTGCTGCCAGCTTCCACAATCTCCTAAGGCAGCACTCCACTTCCTGATAGTCCTGCTCCATCCCTGTATCACACACAGGCCCCTCATCTGAGTCCTCGCTCTCTGAGACCTCAGCCATCCACACCTGCTACTAGCGAACCACAACAAAAGCCTCGGGTGCCCGGGGAGGACAAAAACGCCTCCCTCCCGCCATAGTGCAAGAAGCCAACTAGGCCATGCCCACCCAGCAACCAGGCAAAGACCCCTTTGCTAAAATTTTTGAAGCCCGTTATTCCCAAGTTATCTGCAGTAGGTGGATAAGGAGCCACAGGCAAATACTGTGTCGCCCCACACGTGACCTACAGAGCTGCTTCGCTCAGAAATGGTTTCCCCGTGTTCTGCAAGGATCACCACTGTTGCTTTAGAGGCCTGTTTGCACAAGCAAACTACTGGCAAATAAGAGGACAGCTGTCACCCAGATTGCTGGACGTGAGGTGAGGTAAGGTGAGGAAGAACTGGGACTTGCAAAGGAGGCAGAGCTCTAAAGGTCGTGTCCAGCTATCCTGGTGCGCACTTCCTGGTCTTTGAGAGGTTTCAGGCTTGCTTTTGCAGTTGATGTGGAGAAAGAAATACAGGTGGTCCTCAACTTACGACCACAATTGAACCCAGGATTTATGTTGCTAAGTGAGAAATTGGTTAAGAGAGTTTTGGCCCATTTTACGACTTTTCTCACCAATTAGTAACCCGGTTGTTAAGTGAATCTGGCTTCCCCATGGACTTTGCTTGTCAGAAGGTCGCAAAAGGGAATCACATGACCCTGGGACACTGCAACCTTCGTAAATATGAACCCGTTGTCAAGCATCCAAATGTAAATCATGTGACTGTCGTAACTGTGAAACATGGTCATCAGGCGCTTTTTTCAGTGTCGCTGCAACTTCTAATGGTCACTAAATGAATTCTTGTAGGTCGAGGACTCCCTGTGGTCATACAACCCTTCTTTTCCCTCTTTCCCATCTTCCCTCAATTGCCACCATTTGGGGGACACAGTACTTAACTATCAGAGCTCCAAAGATGTGTCTTAGAGTCTAGAACAGTGATGGTGAAACTTTTTGTTGTGGTTCTTCCGAAAGCACGTGTGCCAGCCGTCACTGCAATGCTATGTGCCCTGCACCCCATGAAACACACCCACACCCTGCCACCTCCTTACCTGCACTGCGCATCTGTGCGCCTCCCAGCTGATTTCCGTTCCGTTTGAGGCCTTTTTCAGCCTCCCAGGGGCTCGAGGGAAACCCCTGCGGCCTTTGGAGGCCGAAAAACAGGCCCATATTTTGGCCTCCAAATACCGGAAGTGATGAAACGGGCCTGTTTTTTTGGCCTCCAAAAGCTGCAGAGGTTTCCCTTGAGCTTCTGGGAGGCCGAAAATCATCTGGGAAGCATGCACATGTGCAGTGCAGATAAGTTTGGCTGGGGCTCGCATGCCCGCACAAATGACTCTGCGTGCCACCTGTGGCATGCATGCCATAGGTTCGCCATCATGGGTCCAGAAAATTCTTCCACGCATGGATTCTTGGACCCTGATTGGTACCAATTACATTTTCCTTGTGTTACCTGTTTTATTCCACTTATGGAATCAAAGAGACAGTATTTGTTTCTCCCTGTGACCTAGGATGTTGTTAACATTTTTTCTTGTTACTCAGCAAACCGATTGGTTTCTTCCCAAGAAAGGTTGAGATTTAATTAATTCCAATATCTAGAATTCTACAAAGTTGCTTCATGCAAAGTCAGGCTGTCTATCCATTCTTAACTATTCTGATTAAACATTCAGAACCCATTTTTCATTCTTTTTTAATGTGAAGTGGAAAGTGCAGCAAGCATGACATCTTCTGAATATAAAACCTGGACTGCTGCAACTTCTAATCTCTATCAGTTCATCAAAATAAGTATATAATGAATGAAACACTGGGCATCTTTCTTGCATGGAGATTAAAGCACAAAGAAAGCTTATTTTGTTTGATATTATTATTTAGTAGTATCTGACCAGAATCGATGATCTGAACCCAAAATACCTGGGCTAAATAAAAAATTCCAATGGCTACCAGTACAGTAGAACCTTGGGTCACAAATGTTTCTGTTCGTGACCAAATCTGGTGGTGAACAAAAAATCCACCTGATATTTGAACTGGGTCACAATTCAAAAATCAGGTGGCGAACAAAATCGGCGGGGAAAGATTCCCTTTCCACGCCGATTTCCCCTTCTGTGCCGTTTGGGGAGGGTTGTTCATGCATGCGCAGATGGTCGTGCTTCCAGTCACAACCAAATTGGGTTGTGGCCAAAATCCTGGAACGGATTACGATCGTGACCCGAGGCTCCACTGTATTAGATAAGACCAAAGGGATATTAACTTTTTGTTGCCACCTGGTGTTAATCTGGAATTCTGCAACCCAGGAATGTAGCCCTAATATGAGCACTTTGGAATGGGCAACAATGGTGTGGAAAATAATAATAGATATGGTACGAGATAACCAGTTTCTCTTGATAATGCTTTATCCCAAAGCTCATACTCATTCTTTAAGTTTGAGGAAAGCTCTTGATAGAATAAGAGTTGGGATTGGAAGATAGCGATAGCAAAAGCAATAGCATTTAAACTTATATACCGCTTCACAGTGCTATATAGCTTACAGAGTTTACATAGTCAGCATATTGCCCCCAATAATCTGAGTCTCGTTTTACCGATTTCAGAAGGATGGAAGTCTGAGTCAACTTTGAGCGAGTGAGGATCAAACTGCTGGCAGTCAGCAGAATTAGCCTGCAATACTGCATTCTAACCACTGTGCCACCACACCAGATCAGTTCCTCCATTTCCCATTAATAAATTGAGAGTTCTACTAATTGTCAGTCATCATTCATTAGCTTGATTTAACATGGAAACCATTTTTCCCACAAGGTAGGTAGCAAAGAGAAAGAGTTCTGAACTACACTTCAAACTGCTTACTGCTTCAAACATTAACTTTTAGTATCCTGAAAAAACATTGGCCTGGGGCTTTAGGAAATGAAATGATAGATTCATATTAATAAATATATAAATATGTACAATTTAATATGTCAATAGTTTAGCAATGTTTTGAAGTTACAACAGTTTGGAAAAAAGTGATTTATGATCTCACACTTGCAATCATTGCAAGCATCTCCATGATCAAAATTTGGGCGCTTGGCAACTGGCATGTAGTTGTCAAACCTCAAATTTTATGACTGTTGCAGTGTCCTAGGGTCACATGATCACCATTTGTGACTTTCCAAAGGGGTTTCCCACAAGCAAAGTCAATAGGAGAAACTAGATTTGCTTAGTAACTGCATGATTTGCTTAAAAACAATGGTAAAAAAAATACCATAAAATCAGATGTGACTCGTTGCTTAGTGATAGAAGTTCCAGACCCAATTGTGGTCATAAGTTGAGAACTATCTTTAATTTTATTTCCTTGGAAGCTAGTACTCAAAAACTTATTTCAAAAGTCTGAAATATGTATCTATGCTGTCAGAAAGGCAGCCAGATAATGCTGCTTTATTTTTGGACACATTATTTCTGAACGTTGGTGGTCACAATTTCTTATGGCTTTTCATTGTTGACCAATATTAATTCGGAGTAATTTTTAGAGCACTTTCTTGAAAAATGCATAGATCAATTAGTCAGTTGGTTAAGGACTCACTAATGCATCGTCAGCCCATTTGTCAGTAAGTCTTATAAATATTTAAAAGCATAAAAGGAGAGGAAAAGGAGCCTTCTGAAGATGGGACTGAGCAGGGGATTATAGTGTTGCACATAAAAGATACATGTTGGATATAGGCAAATGCATATATACATGTGTGTGTGCTGAGTGCACTGCTGTACTAAAATCTCCATTACAGGCAATGGAATAAAGCACATCAACTCAGTTCAACGGCTCTTCCATTAAATGAGCAGTATGCAGCAAATACCTTCTCTCTGAGTTTATTAAAAATAATTCTACCTGGTCTCTATCTCAAAGTTTCTTATGGAATTTCTATTTTTAATTTTTTTACTGCAATATATTTACAGAAACATAAGTAAATGGAAAATGTATGCACATAAAACCCAAAGACTTAGGAAGTTGGCATATGTATAATTTACAGCCTAATTATATGCAACTTTATTCAGAAGCAGGTTTTGTGATTCCAGTGGGATTAGCAAGAATTAAAGATTCATTTGACATTATTTATCAATTTATCACACATAATTTGTCTTTTATCAGTTCTGCTTCTTCCTTAATTTACTTATAGTATAATTGCAGTAGCATTCCTACAATCATTTTTAACTCTACATTTTAAGAATAATGGGATTATTTTAACTATAGAGGCAGTCTTTGTGTGTGTGTGTGTGTGTGTGTGTGTGTGTGTGTGCGTGTGTGCATGTACCTGTATATGCATATGTATTGTTTTATGAAAGCATAGTTATCAAAATAACATATTTTCACCTAACTCAAAATTATCTGATGAAAGAAAACAATCATTATTATTCATAAATTGCTTTATCCGAGCACTAGTATATTATTATAAATTGCTATATTATTTATAAATTGTTTTTTCCAAGCATACAAACTATTAAGCAATCATATATATTTAGAAAAATCACCATCAATTCCAATGAGGCTTATTCTCAGGAAATTGAATCTAGAATTTCAGGGGCGGGGTTTGCTTTAAAGAAAGCAAAGAAGGAAAGTGCCATATTTTTCACTTTATAAGACACACCTCCCCCCCCCCAAAAAAAAAAAAAAGTTGGTGGAAATGTCTGTGCATCTTATGGAGCAAATATTGCCACTCCTTTGGTGAATATAAGACGGGCTGTGGTAGAGGGGTCCTTTTGCAGTGCTGAATCCCGCCTCTTCTGTCTTTGTCATTGCCCGCCTCTTCTGTCTCTTTTCCGCAGTGCAGGAGTCAATAGGCAGAGCTGGTGCATGAGAGGACATCTATCTGCCTCCTACCCTCGCTATACCATTTGGTTCAGAATATCTTTTTTCCCTTGTTTTCCTCCTCTAAACCTAGTTGCATCTTATGGAGCAAAAAATACGATAATATTTCCTGAAGCAAAATATATTACAGCTTTGGGTATAATTATAACAGAATATATAGTTAATTTGTTCCACATTTATTAGGCTATGTTGGATGATTGATTGACTCTAATTGTCTGTTTTGCACAAAGAATGCATTGTATGTTCAGAAGCTATAGAGATATTGTGTAGGGAAAATAGTACAGGATGCATGGTGGTGTATTGTAGTTAAATTTGAAATTAAATTCTTGTTTTTTTACATACTTCTTACTTGTGTCCTCTAGGTTAACAACAATACAATGGCAGTGCATCCAGGCAACAAATCAAGAACTTCCAGACTGGATATTCATCTCCAATAAGCATTTTCAGCCTGTCTCAGCCTTGAATTGCAACTAGAAAGTTACTCAAGGTAACTTGGCTTTCTTGTTACACAGATGTAACAGAATTATGTTGTATATATTTAAAATAGCTAGAAAAAAATGTATGCACAAAGCACAAAGGTTGCTCAAAATAAAATACTTTTAAAGTTTTAAAGCTTTATCACTGTTCCATTTTTGTTTTTATTGTTTTATTAGAAAACAAGATTCGTGCATTAAAGAACAGAAGAAGATCATTCAGCTGAATTTGCCTGCCTTCTCTACTGTTTTGGATTTTAGGAGGAGATGCTGCTTTCAGGGCCAACAGAGGAAGATCCCTTCTATTGCAGAAGTAGCTATATACAGCGTGTGTGTGTGTGTGTGTGTGTGTGTGTGTGTGTGTGTGTGTGTGTGTACAGCTTGTGTCTATCTCCTAGTTTTCTCTACTGCAAGAATATATGCATAAATTGCTGTGTATGTTATTGAGAAGCCAGAAATTTTAGCAGTTTAGTTGACAAATAATATTAGCAGCCATAAACGGTGAAAAAATTGTCACAGGATGTGAATCATTCCTATTAAAAGCCAGTTTGAAGGATGTGGAGCAGCAGGGCTCACACACTGAGGTTGAGACAGATCAGCACGGTCCAAAACCAAACATTTGCAAGAGTCGTCCTTTAAAAGAATGTGGAATGATTAGCAACTGCAAATGACTACTCCTAGGAACTGTAACTGGGAGGGGCATCTGTGGTGCAGCAAGAGGGAGCAAATGAAGATGTAGGCATTGTGGCATCATTATACAAATCAACTCACTTATGTACTTGCATCAAATTAGGCACAAGGATTCTTTGGAGACACTATGACCTACGTGTCATCAAGAGTTGTGATGTGCTGTGGTTAGGATGCAGTATTGCAGGCTGACTGCCCACTGCCAGGAGTTCAATCCTGACCCATTCAAGGTTGACTCGGCCTTCCATCCTTCTGAGGTCAGTAAAATTAGGACCCAGATTGTTGGGGGCAATATGCTAATATTTGTAAACTGCTTAGAGAGTGCTGTAAAGCACAATGAAGTGGTATACAAGTCTAAGTGCTATTGCCACTGCTATTTTGATATCATCATGATTTGTTGAAGAAACATGTGGGGAAAAGGAAAGGATGGACTGGTTCTTTGAATCCCAGACAGACAATTTTGTCTTGGAGGAAGGCATGACTAAGGGATGATATTAAAAATTAGTATTAGAGAGCAATGAGATATTGCAACATTTGGCTGCAGATCTTCCTTGCAAGAATTCAGTGAGCCTTCCGTGTCCTATCCAGCAAATAAACATTCCTTCCATCACTAGAGTAGAACAACTCATTAGCAGATAGTACATTAAACCAGCAGATCCCAACCTTTTGGACACCAGGGAATGGTTCCGTGGAGAGAGGTTTTACCATGGACTAGAGGTGGCATGGTTTCACTGTGCCTGCATCCCATGGATGGGGCTTTGCTTGTTTGAGCAACCTGGTTTCTGGCATGCCTCAGAGGTGGGATTCAGCAGGTTCTGACCACTTCTGGGAGAACCGGTAGCAGAAATTTTGAGTAGTTTGGAGAACCGGCAAATACCACTTTTGACTGGCCCCAAACCCATTTATTCTCTGCGTCCCAAGTCCCAGCTGATCAGCTGGGTCAGGAGAATGGAGAATGGAGCTGGAAATCAGGTTAGTGGAGTAGGGAAGGAATGGGGATTGTACAGTATCCTTCCCCTGCCTCGCCCAGCCAGCCATGCTCACCAAGTCACGCCCACAGAACCAGTAGTAAAAAAATTGAATCCCACCACTGCTCGTGCTGGTGACTGTCCATGGACTTGGGTTGGGGACCCCTGCATTAAACAACTTATTAACTTGTGCAGAAAATTAGTACCCACCCCTCTCCCAGAAGAATGAAATATTCTAAGAAATATTAAAAAATCAGAATATTATATTTCCCTGGATGAGAAAAGGAAAACCATGCTTTTAAAAACAAATCAGCTCTCTGCAGCTCCATGCCCCCCCCCCCCCCCAACTTTTATCTCCAGAGGAATGGGATTAAGACATGGCCCTTAGGACATGATAGGATTATCTCTCTACCCATCTCACCACATGGCACCTGAAAAGATTATGTCACCCAGCAAGATTCAATCAAGCCTGGGACTCAAGACAACTTGCAAAGTTACTCCTGCATGGCCCCATGGGAGTCTGACAAACAATCAGAATACATTTCTTGCCACAGGAACAGGAAGCAAGTTCAAAGCCCAACAGAGGGTATAAATCTCTCTCCCTCTCTATCTCACCCATGTGCTCAATTCTGCCCAGGACCTCAAACCATGTGGTCCTGTCCACCATTAAACCATCCTTCCAAGCAGTCTCCATGTTTCAAGTGTCCTTTTCCCCACTTGGAACTGAACCCAGATAGACATTTCCTCCAACACCTGCATAAATTACTAATATTATTTTAGTTTCTTATCTTGGAAAATAAAGAATTGGGAAAGTGGGGCTTTCTCAGAAAAGACAATGTTCCTGCAGCCTCTACTTACATGTGCATCGAAAATTGCCTCTAGGCATTAATTGCACCTGAAGCATCTGCAATCGATTCAATAAATGGATTATATGCATTATCACTCTGTGGTTAAATGTCTATACTTGCTATCTAAGATGCTGAGTGCCAGATCATTTAGACACCTGTATAATTTCATTAAAAGGGATCACTCAGTATGGTTTCACAAAGAGAGTGGAAATAATCCTCCCATTATAAATTATTTGAACAGGTATTGCTGAGTGGTTTTTCAAATATGCGTGCTGCAGTATATCTGTAATTATGTCATTATGGGCAATTATAATCTGGGAAATGTTCCCATTTTTGGTGTGTGTGTGTTTTAAATACAAAAATTGGCCAAAAAAAAGGAAGCTCCAAATCAGTTTTGATATATGTGCAGTTGAGGGAGGCTCAGCAAACAGTTGCCCCCACCCCAATATTTAATGTGTATTTGCTAAGCAATTTCTAGAAAGGAGGAGTGCTCTTTTCACAAAACAGGTTGAAAGGTTTAAGGGTAGATAAGTTTTTTTCCAATCTTGGCAGTTCTAAGATGGGTGAACTTCAACTCCCAAAGCCTAGCTGGGGGATTCTGGGAGTTGAAGTCCACCCTTTTTAGAGCTGCCAAGGTTGAGAAAGATTAAAGTTGAGAGGATAGTTTGACACAGAGAAGGAAACTCTGTTCTTGAAGCAGCAAACAGATGAATGTGATTTAATCTCATATGAAGATAGAAATTTATGAAAATGCCCAAGATAGACCCCTTAAAGAGGCGAGATGGCATAGTCAAATTTGAAAGTTTCTGCAGCTTATAGCCACTCTGATAAAAGTAGCTTTAGGTCAATGCAGCATTTGTTTCTTGATCTTGGTCTATCTTTTAGGTCTAATATGATATCTTTCTTTTTCTCTTTTATTCCATTTACATTGATAAAGCAAAAAACAAAAACTCAAAAATAGGTTTTCGTTCTGCTTTTTTCCTGAAAATTTAAAAGGACTCCACTAAATCTGCAAGAATTAAAAAACACAGAGCCGCTCAAGGTCATCAAATAACTATGCTACATCATGAACCTGTTTAATTAATTAGCCACAAGGGCATTAATAATAATAACCCAATATATTACATTTGGTTTCCCAATATAAATCAGTGGGAAAATAAATCACAAATGTTCACAGATCCTTTCTGTAAGTCACAAAAAAAATCAAAGAAACTAGTTCAGGAACTACATGCAGATTACCACAGAGAAAAACTCCATTGACAGGACCACTCTCCTTTTCTAATGTGTCAAAATAGTACAACTAAACCATGAATAAAGAATAGAGATGAGAAACAAAAGGATAGAGGTTCTGCATGCAATTTAAGTACTGTAGATGGGAAAGAGCCATCAGATGTTGCAGGGCTAGCTTACCATATTTTAATAATATAATAGAATGATGCACAATTGCACTCCTTTCATAAGTCAATTACATTCCAAAATCTAAGATTACTCCATTGTAATCTTTAGAGGTTTAAATCCTGGAAAATCTTAAATCCAGTTAAGATCAAGTCATACATTCCATCTATATTTCTATAGAGGAAATGCCAAGCCACTATAACTTTTCTCTTTATTCTTTGCAGTGAGCAGAAGGGTGGGCTTTTTACTTGCTATGAAAAATAGCTTTTCACTTGCTAGGGTAAATATTCTCACCGGACTTGGTAGCTAAGCTATGCCTGTATTTACACTTTTTGTGATTCCAAATTGGCAGAGTTTGCAGTTGGCACACTGGTGCTAACAACTTTTTAAAGAACAGCAAATGTGTGGGTTGTTTGTGTCCCCACAGTTCATCGGTCTGCCACTAGGTAGAAGCAGAACATCTTAGAAAATGGCTTCTGTGGCTGAAAAGCCTGAGGAAATTATATAGATGTTTGTGCACGTCAATGCAAGAAGCTGCAAGGATAAAAATACTAGATGTCTGCTTACATCTAGACCATTTTACCTGGGAGTATGTCCTTCAAAAATAAGTGAAGCTTACTTAACCACTATCTCACCATTTATCTCATTACTTAATCAATTTGTTAACAAGAGAATATTAACAAAGGCTATATATCATGCTAGTTGTCTTTTCTGCATCTAGAACATTTAAAGAAGAGGGTGCATTGATTTAGTTTTCAGACAGACATATACTATGCCCTGACACCAAGAAAAATGGGAAAAGCAATTAACTAGAAATCAGAAGTTGTCTGGTGTGATCTGCAATGTGCAGGATTCTCTGGCTGGTGTCCCAGGTATGTTGAATTACAACTCTCACTACTGGAATCCAGACAGTCTACACAGCTGCCTGGAATATTTCATTGAACAGAAAGGTTGGACATAAACCAAATAAATTAAATTGACTAAAAATGAATAGCCATATTGGCTCTGGATAAAGTGAACTACTGTTGCGTTGTGGGGAAAGGAGACACGAGACCCAGTTGATTTTTTTCTTTTTATTTTCTCTACAGGAACTGAACTTGCGGAGCGGTTGCAGCCTTTCTATAGCTGGCTGCTTGCGGCTTTTGGCCAATGCTCGTCAAATTTCCCGCTGTCCAGATCAGCCTATCTGAGGTGAGTATGCAAATATATAATACCCCTCCCCATGTGATCCAGTCCAACCAATCAGGTCTCACCTAAATAGGTGGGGCTTTTATGGGTTCGACTGGACCTGTGCAATTCAGTCGTGCGTTCGTCTCCGGACTGTTCGGATGGGATAGCTACTTCTCCCGTCCTCTTCTGTGGAGCCTCCTGGAAGGTAGAGTCGGCCATGCCGCTCCCGCCAGGCCTTTCCTGGCTGGTTGAGTCGGCTCAGCTGCTCCCGCCAGGAGTGGCTTCTTGATGGTTCTCTGAAGCCTGCTCCAATCTCCCCACGTTGTCTTCTTCGACTCTGGCTTCAGGTATGTGTTTGCGAATTCCGATCGGGGCTAGTATTAGTATTGGTTGTTGTATCGTTGTTAGGGTTTGTTTAGTTACTTCTCTTATTTGAGGAGGGTTTCCCCCTCCCCTCTCTTTTTATGATTGAGGGGTCTCCCCCCTCTCTGGCTTGGCTATTTTTGTCTAATATTGGAGGTGATTCTTGAGTTTGTGTAAGTTCCTTCCTTTCCTCCCCCTGATGGTTAGTATTTCTCAGTGTAGTCCTTGATCTGTTTTGGTCTATGTGTCTCCTCCAGCTCTTTCCGTCTTCCATCTCTACTCCATATGACCTGGGCCCCGTTATTTGAGTTATTGTTGCCGGTATCCACAATGGTTCCCTTGTGAGGTTTTTTGCATAGACGACGTCCCCTATGTTGAATGTGTGGCACTTACTGGATGAGTCTGTTGGTTTTTCAGGGCTATATGTGGGATGTAGTCTGTCTAGGTTTGATCTTAGTTTTCTGCCCATTAATAGTTCTGCTGGACTTTTATTTGTTGTGGTGTTTGGTGTAATGTGTTGTATACTTAACAGCTTATATATCTTTTCCTGTATATCTCCCGTTTCCAATTTGTGTAGTGTTTTTTAAGTAAAACGGACCATGCGTTCCTCCCATCCGTTCGTAGCTGGCTGGCCTGGCGCTGTTAGCGCGTGCCTTATCCCTTATACCCAAATGTAATTGCCGTGAATTGCGGTCCGTTGTCAGATACAATTAAATCCGGCAAGCCATGTATTGTAAAAAGCTTCCTTAGTTGTCTAATAACAGCTGCTGTTGTACTTGAGTCTCGACTTGTAGTGTTGATGTGGTTGGTGCAGGATCATCTTCTAAATCAGGTAGGGGGGAATGGCTCAGGGCGTCAGCCTGTGTTATGTTCTTTCCTGGTGGGTAGATCAAGTTGTAGTTATAGGCAGTGAGGAATTTGGACCACCTCGTCATCCGCGGTGACAGTATGTTGAGTGTAGCTTTGTTTCCTGTGAGAATTCCAAAAAGAGGTTTATGATCTGTGACAAGTGAGAAATTTCTGCCATAAATATACTTGTGGAACCATTTTACTCCTGTTATTGTGGCCAATGCCTCTCCATCTAGTTGGCTGTAATTTCGCTCCATTTTTGATAGGGTTTTTGAGTAGAATGCGATGGGTGCTTCTTTTCCATCTGGTAATACGTGCCTGAGTATGGCACCGATGCCGAATGGTGACGCATCATATGTTAATGTTAGTGGAAGGGTTTCGCTGTATTGTATTAGCACACAGTCTGATGTAAGTAAGTCTTTAATTCCCTGGAATGCTGTTTCTTCTCATCGTCCCCAGATTCAGGCAGCTTTCTTATCAAGCAACCTGTGCAGTGGTTCCACTATCGTTGCTTTCTGTGGCAAAAATACATTCTAAAAGTTAATAAGGCCCCAAAAGGCTTGTAATTCTGTTTTATTTTCAGGTCTGGGAGCTTTCTTGATTGCTCTGATTTTGTTTTCAGTGGGATGGATCCCTTCTTTGTCTATGAGGTATCCCAAGAATTCAACTTAGTCGGTGGCTAATTTGCATTTCTCTTTTTTAACTTTAAATCCTGCCTCCTTAAATTTTTTTAAAACCTCCCTTAGGCGGTCTTCCAGTTGTTCTTTGTCCTTAGCTGATACTAATACATCGTCAAAGTATGGTACTACCCCTTTTATTCCTTGTAATAGGCGTTCCATTAAGTTCTGGAAAACCCCTGGGGCCACGCTAACTCCAAATTGCAGTCTGTTGCATTTGAATGCCCCCTGTGGGTCACAATTTTTTGTGCATCTGCTGTGTCTGGGTCAACCAGTAATTGTTGGTAGGCTTGCGCAAGGTCCAATTTCGCGAAGATTCTACCTCCCCCAGAGAATGTAATAGGTGTTGTACCACTGGAACTTGGTAGGTGCTTTGTTGTAGCGCATGGTTGAGTGTTGCCTTTTAGTCTCTGCAGATGCACACGGACCTATCTGGTTTAATAGGAGTAACAATTGGGGTTTCCCACCTCACGTGGTCCATTGGTTTTAATACCCCCTGTGCGATAAGTTTATCTAATTGTTTATCAATTTTTGGTTTTAACGCAAAAGGAACTCGCCTCGCCTTTAGCCTTATTGGGGCTATTTTTGGATTCAAATTAAATGAGATAGGGGACCCTTGGTACTTGCCCAGTTCTCCGTTGAAGACGTCCTGGAATTCTTTCATCAGGTTCTCTTCCCAGTCTGTCTCAGCGATGTTATTTATTCCAGTTACTCCGATTCCTAATGGTGCAAACCATTCAAGTCCCAGTAGGCTGGGGCGATCCCGGTCGACTATGGTTAACAGGAGGACTTTAATGTGTTTTTTGAATCCAACTTTGAAATGTCCTGTTCCTACTTCCAGAATTCTGTTTCCCTGGTAGTTTTTTAGTGTGAGTTTTTGTATTTCTAGCTCTCTCTTTCTTATGTTAGGTATTAGTCTTTTTATGGTATTCCACGACACCATTGATAAGTACGAGCCTGAGTCCACCTCCATCTCACATGATTGACCTTCTATGGTGACTTGCACATGTACCTTTTTTGCATTGATTGAGTTTGAGTGCCCAATAGTTATTGTTTGATGTGTTTCCTCTTTTCTATTGGCTTCTCTCCACTGCTTGTTTCTGTTTTCTTGATTCCAACGGTTCTCTGTTTCCTTTTCCCTCTCTCTGGGAGGAGTATTCCATCTTTGTCTAGGGCTATCGTTATTTCTGTTCCGGCATGCCCTAGCTATGTGTCCCCGCCGTTCACAATACCTGCAAATAGCATCGAAAAAATGGCATTCGGAATGTGGATGGTCTCCTCCACACCTGGCACAATGGAATTCTGACTTCCTTTCCGCTCCCATCTTTTTTCCGACCAGAGTTGATTTACCTCTTATTCTTCCTCTTCGTCTTCTGAGAGGGGTTCGATTTCCTCGTGGTGTGTTGTGGTGGTATGTTTTTGAGTTTCCTCTGATGTCTTATTGTGTGTTTGATTAGTGTCTTTTGGGGTTTCCTTTCTTGCTTTATTCATTTGTCGCATGGTGTCTGTCAATTTTTTTGTTGCTTCCACTGCGGTGGCTTCTTTGATTGCCTCTGTTAATGTTATTTTAGGTTTTATTAGCAGTCAACCCTGTAATGTAAGGTACTTTAGTCCGAGGACCATGCCTCATTGCCTCATCCAGGTTTAGGAATTCGCAGGCTCCGCTAATGTCTCTTTGTGCTGCGACAAAATCTCCGATGCTCTCGTCTTCCTTCTGGTCGCGCTTATAGAATTCATGTCTTTTGATGAGGCATGAAACAGTCGGTGCATAATGGGCTCGCAGTAATTTCTCTAAGTCCGTCCACGCCATTTTTTTCACATCGTGGGGTGATGCCAATGCCTTTGCCATTCTGAATGCCATTCTGCCATTCTTTCCCCCCCACTGTGAGACTGCAGTGGGTGAGGAAGACAGCTCTCTTCCTATGTTCGGAGATTCCTTGGAGATCGCTCCCTTCTAGAAACATGAGGAATCGGTTGATGTATGATTCCCAGTCTTCAGTTGCTGGGTTGAATGGTTTGGGTGGCGAGTTGTTCCCAGCCATTTCATCTTGCTCGGTCCTCGTTGCCACGTGCACAACTGGGGTCTCAGTATCTCACCTTCATCGCCAGTGTTGCATTGTGGGGAAAGGAGACATGAGACCCAGTTGATTTTTCTCTTTTTATTTTCTCTACAGGAACTGAACTCGCGGAGCTGCAGCAGCCTTTCTAAAGCTGGCTGCTTGTGGCCAATGACGGCTCATCAAATTTCCCGCCATCCGGACCAGCCTATCTGAGGTGAGCATGCAAATATATAACAACTACTGTCTAGTATTTTCTGGAGGTTATCGGCTAGGGAAATCAATCAATCAATCAGAATAGAGCTGGAAGGGACCTTGGAGATATTCTAGTCCAATCCACTTCTCAAAGAGGAGAACCTATACCTTTTCAGACAAGTGGCTGTCCAGTCTTTTCTTAAACCCTCCAGTGATGAAGCATCTACAACTTCTCCAGGCCACCAGGAAAAGTTAAGTTAACTTTTTATTCCTAAACAGGGCATTAAAACTAGAGAAATAATTTGGTTGCTTTCCTTCAGTTGTACAGATAGACCCAATGCAACTAATAGAGGAAATTGCTCATAACACGTAATTTAAAAGATTGCTTTGTGGGGGTTTGTTTGTTTTTCTGCTTTTCATTTATTAACTGACTCAGTCAAGGCATATGCACAACACTTTTCTATTTGCTAAATAGAAATATGTATCTGTGATTTCGGTATCCAAGCAATATCTGTATCCAACACCTCATCTGTATGCATGACAGAGCAATATTAGCTTTTTATTTCAGGTGCAAAAATATTCAAGAAATTGTTGGCATTGTGTGAGTTAGCAACAGGAATTGACAGTGATCTAAGATATGCCTTCCCAGGCAACAGTCAGGAGTCTGGCAGCACCTTCCCAGAATAACACATTTTATTAAAAGTAACCATCTTGGAAATAAAGAAACTTTGCCAGCATAATCGAGTAAGGGATTGCTGACACAAATACATCAAGCAATTTTGAGCTATCTGCCAGTCTCCACAAATACAATGGATTTGTGGAACAAGTTAACACATTAACAACTTTTAATTAATAAGGTATTTGTACTGGGTCTCACATGTAACTTAACTAACTTGTTTTCCCATGTGTCTTTCCCCATCTTTCAGTACAGATTAAATCTACCTTAGTTTAGCCACACCTTTGCATCTGATGAAGTAAGTGCAACTCAGAAAAGCTTGTGCCTTTCAATAGTATTTCCTAGTCTGACTGCATGCCTGCTAAGAAATTCTGGGAGCTGAAGTCCACACATCCTAAAGTTGCCAAGAAACACTGCCATAAACTAACATGGCTGTTCCAATAGCGTTCTCCAAACAAAGGAAATTATAAATACACCGCTATGCAAATCTTTATGAGGTTGGTTGTATAATGTCCAGAATAATTTTGGCAGTGGAAATAATAAGAACCAGATAGAGCAAAAGCTGGAACCCAAAACCAGACTTGTTACTTTTAGAAAAATTGTGTTCCAATAGATTCTATTGAAAGAAAGAAGGAAGGAAGGAAGGAAGAAAGGAAGGAAGGAAGGAAGGAAAGAAAGAAAGAAAGAAAGAAAGAAAGAAAGAAAGAAAGAAAGAA
>BLBF01000022.1:2535435-2560091 GCA_015471245.1 Laticauda colubrina | reverse complement strand
GAAAGAAAGAAAGAAAGAAAGAAAGAAAGAAAGAAAGAAAGAAAGAAAGAAAGAAAGAAAGAAAGAAAGAGTGTATCGACTAATTTAGTCAAGAAATGTACAGCATTGCTGTCTATCATAGTTAACATTGATGTCTGTATCTGTTAGGATTAATGTTATTATTTCAGCTTCATACTTACAGATAATGGTGAAATGTTGAGGAATCTTATGACAGAAATAGATTTGGAGAAAATTTTAAATATTTCTCTTGGTCTATAAAATTAAGAAAACTGCTCAAGATCCCACCCCTTTGCCTTTCTCTCCCATTGTCTCTCCATCTCGAAAGATAAAGCAAAATTGAATGGCATTTTAGCTGAGTCCAGGGGTCGCCAACCTTTTGGACCTCAGGGACCACCAAACTCATAATTTTAGATCCCAGGGACCACTAACTGGTTCTGTGGGTGTGGCCCAATTTGTGGGTGTGGCTTGATGGTCATGTGACTGGCTGGACATGGCTTGTATGTAAATATAATGTAAATATTTATAAATATTCAATATAAATATTAAGTTTTTATAAAAAAGAACAACTTTTACCCAAAATCAGACAAAGCAGGCAGGCAGATTGAATTGTTCATAGAATCACAGATTCACTTTGAGATCTGTGTATCTGCCATTGGCTAGCTCAGTCTGTCACATAAAATTTGCTTGCAAGCAAACTCAAAATTTGCTAGCAAACTCACAACACACCATGTATGTAAATATTGAAATTTTTATTTAAAAAAAGAGCAAAGTTTACCCAAAATCAGACAAAGCAGGCAGATTGAGTTGCTCACAGAATCGTTCAGTGATCTATCTGCCATCAGCTAGCTCAGTCTCTCCAATTTGCTTGCTGTGAGTCTGCAATGAATTTGCTTGCAAGCAAACGTTCAGTCCTGAGGGAGGTTGCTTTGCTAGAAAGCAAGAAATCCAACCATTTCCTGCTTCCTAGCTAATCTAAATCTCCCGGCACAGCAGAATTGATGATGGTCGGAAAAAGGAAAAATAGCAATTTAGCAGGCAAGTTTGCCGGGTAAGGAGTGAGTGGGCGGGGAGGGTTCCCGCGGGCCATATGAGCTGAGCGGCCTTGTGTTTCTGAGCAGCCTGGATTAATTGCTTTGGGGGGGTGCTCTAGAGGTAAGATTTCTCTGCGGCCCACCAAAATTTTCTCATGGGCCACCAGTGGGCCGCAGCCTACTGGATGGCAACTGCTGGTCTAGTCTGTCCTTAAAAACCATTGAAATTAAGTATTTTAGGAATGTACACAACACATTCATTTTTATTGCTCCAGGGGATAAGACCTGAACTAATAGGGATGTGACATAGAGGATTTTGATTTTCCTGTTGTAAAAGCTGTTCATTCATGTAACATGTTGGATCAGAAGGTGTTAGATTATTTGTGGTAGGTCACTGTGTAGTTTGACTAGGATAATTTATTGCAGGATAATGGGAGATGTGAAATGGATTAATTCTGCAAAAAAAGGTGTCAAGAGCTGGAATTCTTCTTTCCAGATATGGTTTCCTATTGACTGGAAAACAGAGGCTATAAAAGTTCATCTGGAAAGATGGGGCTTAAAAAGTAAAATAATTCAGAAGGTTGTGAATTATGATTCAAGAACAACCTTGTCATCAAATGGCTATTATGTAAGAGTACAAAATGCCCAGCATGGAGAAAAAAAAGTGTAAAATCTCCCCAATGAATTGCTAATGTAGTTAAAACCCTTGCACAGTAGATGGCATTTTAATGCAAATTTCATCCCCTCCAGCATTATTGCTGATCTTTGTCTTTTCAGTGGAAAACTTCTCTGCCCAGATATGAAGTGATCCAGTTACAATCTCCATGCCTGGCCTTCTGCCCAGGATACTGTTCAACAATGTAGATCTTTCAGGATTTCCTCCCTGTTAAGGTCCTTACACTTCCCTTCCCACTCCAGCTTACTGGCTATGAAAAAGAAAAGTTTCTTTCTCATTAAACTTTCTCTGTTTCCCAGGGGTACAGAACAAGGGTGGAGGGGAGGGGAGGTGGGGGGAGGGGAGGGAACTACACAGCACTATTGGCTTGGTGTCAACATTAATATTGAGTCAGAATTTCCTGTTGTGAAAGGCCCTCAAAAAAGCAGAAACGTAAGTATTGAGATTGTAGCTCCAATGAGTTTCATCTCTGGCAACAAAGAAATATATATAATGTCCCCTGTGCATCATGCCCTACCACATACATGGGACAGACCAACAGAAGGATAAGTACCCGCCTGGATGAACACAAAAATGCAGTAAAAAAGCTGCAACACACTTCCTCACTAGTCCAACACATGAAAGCCACAGGTCATAACATCAACTTCAATGACACCAAAACCCTAGCCGCTATAGAAAACCTCAGCCACAGAATCATCAGAGAAGCCATAGAGATTGAAAAAAGACCTGAAAGCATGAATAGAAGAGATGATTCCAGCAGACTGTCAATCATTTGGAAGCCTGCACTCTCAAATAGAAAGATTTCCACATCACAAGCCAGGCAAACACCTGGGCACAAACAGACTCCCCCTGATTACCTCCAGCTCAAACACACTCCAACCAGGCACCCAGATGAAACCTAGCTTCCTAAAGCCCCTGTCCCACTGCACTAACGGATGCAAAGAGGATGTAAAATGTTAAAAAAAGATTGCCCTCCATTGGAAAATGCTATGCATCCGTTGTGTACTCACTGCATACGTGTTTCATACACTCTATCCCTCGAGCATCCGTCCACTGAGATTTCATCCACGCAAGAAGTTTTGAGCTGCACAAAACTTTGTGAGCGGATGAACTTTCCGCCGCGTACAATGTACATCCGCGGCATATACGGGCAACAAACGTTCTATGTCCGTTATCATCCATTAAACGTCCGCTGTATGCTCTCTGCATCCTCTGGCCATCCCCTCAACTCACATTCGCTGCAGCTGAAAACAGAAAGAGGGAGGAAACGAAAGGTACACGGAACGTCTACACAGTGTTAGTAGCATGGAAATAGAAAGGATGTAAGCATAGGCATCTCGTATATAAAGGATTAAAATGGACAAAACGTTTGTATCTGGGATGTATCTCAGATATTTAGGATGTCTGCAGTATGTCTAGAGTATGTAGAAGGACACCTAGCGGACAACCGATATTTCCTATAAAAAGGGGGAGGAAATCATCATGATCTCAGTATGAGTCCAGCAGCCATGGTGTACAGACCTCTTCACCCTTGGTCTTGGTCTTTCACATCATCAATTGTTCTCAACCATGGATCATGACACAGTCCATATGGTAGCTGCGATCATTCATCACCAGAACCAAAACCTGTTCAGACTGTTTCACCTTTTATTCAGAAGGAGAAGAAGGAGACGTCCAAGAGCTGGGTCCGAGGATGGATCGTGAGAAGAATGGAGTTTGGACTGTATGACCAGTTGATGGTGGAGCTGAGGAATGAAGACCCTCGTGCATTCCATCACTTCATGAGGATGCCACCAGCCATGTTTGACGAAGTTGTAGAGCGTCTGAGAGGATCTTCAACAACAGGCTGTTCAGGGCAAGACGGGTGGTGGAGAATGCCTTTGGCATCCTGGCCAACAGGTTCCAAATACTTCTCACCACCATGCAGCATGAGCCACAGACTGTGAGGAGCATCGTGGAAGCTTGCTGCATCCTGCACAATCTCATGCGCACCCACTACCCAGTGCTGCAGAACAGACTTGTGGACCGTCAATAAGGGAATGGGGGCATGGAGCCTGGTGAATGGAGGCAAGGACGAAACCTGATAGACACTGTGGATGTACAAGGCCCCAACAGAGCTTCTCGTGAAGGGAAGAAGCAGCGCAACCTACTGAGACACTGGAGCAACTCCCCAGCTGGAGTAGTGGAGTGGCAAGACAGGATGGTAGATGCTTAATGGATGCTTCCTTGAGCCTGTCTCATCACACTGATGAGATTGTGCATGTATGTTGAGTGGTCCTATCATGAATAGGGCATTAATAAAGAGCTTTGTTTCTTTTGAAATGTGTTGATCAATGAATAAATTGTTATTGATCAAAAAGGTCCATATGTGTGGCAGCTGGGAGGGTGGACCATACAGTCCCACTATGCTTGCACTGGAGGATTATCTATCCCACAACTATCCTTATCTATCCCACAAGCATGCAAAGGCTTAACCATTTGTTAAAAGTTTTCACCAACACTTCACTAAGGTAAAAAAACGAACCAAGTGTCTTAAGCAAAGATAACCTTTATTAACTTTCTTAGGTAACATTTATGACTTTATTAAATAAGCAAAATGAACCAAGTAAACTGAATTAAGTGTGTTAAGCAAAGATAACCTTGATTAACTTTCTTAAGTAAACTGTATGACTTTATTAAATAAGCAAAATGAACCAAGTAAAGTGTCTTAAGCAAAGATAAACTGAACAAGTAAACAACTCAGTCTCTGGCACTATTCTCAGTCACTCTGAGTCATGCCCATGGTCTCAGCTGTTAAGTGGGCAGGGACTGTGGAGGTGGCTGTGGCTTGAGTGCTGGTCTGAGGCGCCATTGGGGTGCCTGGCCCTGAGAGTACAACAGGGGATGGTGTGTTCAGGAAGCTCTCAGAGAGCTGACTCAGTCCCATGAGGTTGAGAGGCCCTTCCTCAGGTACCTGAGATGTGAGGCACAAGACTGATGACAGATTGTCCATTGACAGGCTTGGCTGTGGGGTGGAGGAAGGAGGAGTGTAGTGGGGCTGTCTGGTCTGCAGCTGGGTAAGGTGTGGCGTCTGTGGCGTGCGATGAACCTGGGCCTGGACTGGGGAGGTCTGTTTTTGCTGTGGGAAGTCCTGGTAGTGGTAGCCTTGGTAGGTGAGAGGCTGTTGAATACTTTAAAAGTATATATCACGCGAAGCCAAGCTGCACTGAAAGCCTCCAATACAGGAACACAGTGTTGCCAGCCAATCAAAGCCACAAAACAGACAGAAGAAACCAGAAACACCAATCAAACAAACTCCAAATCCAATAAACACAGACCAAGACTCCCAACCAATCAGGATGTAGAAAAAAACATCCTGGCACAGCAATAGGCTAGCCTCAAATTTAAAACCAACAGCTGTAAGAGCCTGACCCACATACAAACTCAATACAGAAGCCTGATGATGGCAGATGAGATTCTGCTGAAACGTTGCTACAACTTTAAAAGCACTACAATGACGTGGGATAATACCCAAAGGAAGCTGAACAGCACACATGTAAGTACCCGCGAAAACTTAAAAAAACAAATGTATATATCTATATCTATATCTACAGATATATAGATATAGATATAGATATATAGATAGATAGATAGATATAGATAGATAGATATAGATAGATAGAGATAGATAGATGGATAGATAGATAGATAGATAGATAGATAGATATTTTAAAGAATCAATTTTTAATGAATTTCTTTTGTTCCAATTCCTTTTATTAACTGTAACTATGATTCTATATTCTGTAGCTGTCCTGGAAGGCTTACTTTATTTCTGTATGGGTCAGGGATGGGATTCAAATTTCTTAACAACCGGTTCTGTGGGCATGACTTAATTTGTGGGTGTGGCTTGGTGGTCATGTGACTGGGTGGATGTGGCTTGCTAGCTGGGCGTGACTTGGTGTTCACATGACTGGGAAGACATGGACAATTCTTAGTCATTTGCATGGGAGGTGCCTGTATGGGCCAGGAGGAAAGAAAGATCTTAAGGCCCTGTCACACTGCCCAATGGATGCAAAACGGACACAACGGACGAGAAAAATGTTCCATCCGTTGTTATCCGCTCTCAGAAGGGGCAAAAATTTGCATAACCGGAGCGGATAACACGGACGCGGGGAGGACGCAGGGCGGATGGAAAGTGGATGCAGAACGGAAGTCCAGTGGATGGAAGCAGATGGGAGCGGATGGCACATCCGCAAGGCTTCCGGGGGACCTCAGCAAAGCGGATGCGGAACGGATACAGGGGATGCAGAGCGGATGCACAGCGGATGAAGCGCATGCAGAGCGGAAGCCTAGCGGATGCCGAGCGTTAATTGCGCATGCGGGGAGGATGCATTGCGTCAGCCCCGCAGATATAACGGAAGCAGCTCGGAAGCAGGTCACCATTCAGAGGAAAGACCTGCTTCCAGACACATCGACTGCCTTGCCTGTCCTGCCTGCATGTCTGCCTGCAAGCCTTGCTGCCAGCCTTGCTGCCAGCCTCCCTGCCAGCCTTGCTGTCTGCCTGCCTGCCAGCCTTGCTGCCAGCCTCCCTGCCAGCCTTGCTGCCAGCCAGTCTGCCTGCCAGCCTTGGTGCCTGCCTGCCTGCCAGCCTTGGTTCATGCCTGCCTGCCAGCCTTGCTGCCTGCCTGCCTGCCAGCCTTCCTGCCAGCCTTGGTGCCTGCCTCCCTGCAGCCTCCCTGCCAGCCTTGGTACCAGCCTTCCTGCCAGCCTTGGTGCCTGCATGCCTGCCAGCCTTCCTGCCAGCCTTCCTGCCAGCCTTGGTACCTGCCTCCCTGCCAGCCTTGCTGCCAGCCTTGGTTCCTGCCAGCCAGCAACCCCACAACCATGTGGAAGCACAGCAAGCCTCAACCATCTGCTGCCAGCCCTTGCAAGAGGGACAGGGCTACCTTCCCGCCCCCTGGCCCTCACTCTGGTTCTGCTGGGGCTTCTGCAGCACGGGCTCACTCTTCTGGGGCTGGGGCTTCTGCTGCTTCTGCTTCTGGAGGAGCTGATGACAAGCACTCCAACATCAGCCACCTCCACAGCACCTGCACCCTTCACCCCTGAGACTGAGCGACCAAGAGGAGTCAGGGAAAGGGAAGCAGCTCGCACGTGGCCAGCATTCCGAGGAAAGACCTGCTGCTGGACACTTCGAGTTCCTTGCCTGCCCTGCCTGCATGCCTGCCTGACAGCCTTGCTGCCAGCCTGCCTGCCTGCCTTCCTGCCAGCCTTCAGCCAGCCTACCTGCCAGGCTTCCTGCCAGCCTACCTGCCAGCCTTGGTGCCAGGCTTCCTGCCAGCCTACCTGCCAGCCTTCGTGCCTGCCTGCCAGCCTTGGTGCAAGCCTTCCTGCAAGCCTTGGTGCCTGCCAGCCTCCCTACCAGCCAGCAAACCCACAACCATGGGGAGGAAGCGAAAGCCTCAGCAGACTGCCGCCATCCCTGGCAAGAGAGACAGGGCCAACCTCCCGCCCCCTGCCCCTGATTCTGCTTCTGCTGAGGCTTCTGCTGAAGCTGCTCCTGGCGGTGGTGCTTCTGCTGGTGCTTACTCTGTTGAAGCTGCTCCTAGTCCTGCTCGTCCTGCTCATGCTCCTGGAACTTGCTCGTCCTGCTCGTGCTCCTGGTCTTGCTTGTCCTGCTCGTGCTCCTGGTCTTGCTCGTCCTGCTCGTGTTCCTGGTCCTGCTCGTGCTCCTGGACTTGCTGGCCCTGCTGGTGCTTACTCTACTGCTGCTGATCCTGGTCCTGCTGCTGATGATCCTGCTGCCGCTGCTGCTGCTGCTGCTGCTGCTGATTATGACCTTGCTGGTGAGGATGATGATGATGAGGATGATGATGATGATGATTCTGCTGGTGCTGCTGCTGCTGCTGGTGGTGTGGAGGAGCAGCCCTTACAACCTGGAAGCCCCTCTGATGAGGGTCCATGTGGTCCTGCCAAAGGGAGGAAGAGGCATATGCGACAACGGGAGAGGAGGCAATACTATATTGTGGAGGCGCACGAGGATGAGGTGCTGGAGTGGCTGAGAGAGAACGACTATCTGTGGCGGAAGGGACACCGGCTGTACAGGGACACCAAGCGGAAGCAGGCTGCTTGAAGAGAGAGGGCAGAGAGTATGGGTTACACTTTGGAGGTGCTCCTCGGCTGGTGGAAACATATGCCCACCTGGTACGGGAAGCTGCACCTCAAGAAATCTGGCCAGGCCACTGTGAAGCTGACAGACAGAGAGACCTACGTCATGGCCAGGTGCAGCTTCCTGGAGGGTGAGGTCCGCCACCGAGGAGCACCAGCAGCCCCTCTCACTACCCTCTCTCTCCGGCAACCTACTGAGAGCCAGTCCTCTTCCGGCCAAGAGTCAGTCCCTGTCTCCAGGCAGGTTCTGTGGAGCGTGCCACGGCGGAGAACCCACGGACACATGTGGTAAGTGTGGTGGAGTGCGTAGAGGACTCCCTGGTGTGGTGGGAGAAAGGAGACATCGAGTCCAGCACAGTCCTAGCCGCATCCACCCCCCCAGCTCCGCCTCCGCAGAAAGGCAGAGAGCTGGACAGCAGGAGGGTCAGAGCCACACTGTCCTGCTGGAGATCAGGGACACCATCCGCATCAGCATAGATCTCCTCTCTCAGCTGGTCCACACCGACTCCAACTCCTCCAACCGCAAGCCCTTCCTCACCTATGTCAACCAGACCCTCAAGGAAATGGCGGATCCACAGTACCAGCTGGTGAAGGACCGGATCACCGAGCTGCTTCACAACCCTCCAGAACCAGAAGAACCTGCTCCCACCCAGTCCAGGTCTGCTCCTGCACCCCAGGTGATGTCCCTCCCATTCCAAGGCTTTCCACAGGCCCTCACCTACCAGGGCTACGGCTACCAGGAGGTTCAGCAGCACAGGCAGCAGCCCTTCCCAGGCCAGGCACAGAGTCATCGGGCGACATCGTTGCCACAGGTTCCACTGATACCACCGATGCCACCCACGACAATGATGCCAATGACGACAGTGATGCCACCCACGCCAATGATGCCACCAATGCCAGTCCTCACCCAGCTGCAGAGCAGACAGCCCCACTACACTGCTCCTTCCTCCATCCCACAGCCAAGCCCGGCCTCAGTACATCTATCATCAGTACTGGGGCTGACACCCCATGGCATGGAGGAAGGACCTCTCAGCATCACGGGGCTGAGCCAGCTGTCCAACACCTTCCTCAACACACCGTCCCCTGTTGTCCTCTCGGGGCCAGGCACTCCAGCACCACCCACCACCACAGTACCTGGACCCTTAATCCCTGAGACTGGGCACACCTCCGAGTGACCGAGAAGAGTGCCAGAGACCGGGTAGCTGGCTACCTGTGGACTGTATTTGGACACTTGACTTGGGTCATTTTTTTTTTTTACAGCTTGTTGTTCAATAAAGTTTATCCTTGATTCACACACTTGCTTCATTTCTTTTTTTTAAGAAAGTCTTGGTGGAAACTTTTAGAATTGGCTATAGCCTTTGCATGCTTGTGGGATGGGTTAAGATAGCAGTGGGGTGGGCAGGGATACCTGTGGAATGAGCAGGGATACCTTTGGGATGGCTAATAGCTGTGGGATAGATAAACCTCCAGTGCAAGCATAGTGGGACTGTATGGTCTACCCTCCCAGGTGCCACACACCTATGGCCCTTTATTATCAATAATAATCTAATCATTCATCCACACATGTCAACACAAACACAACTCTTTATTAAACGCCCTGTTCATTGAAGGCCCACCCAACATACATGGCCCAATCTCATCCGTGTGATGAGACAGGCTCAAGGAAGCATCCATTAAGCATCTACCATCCTGTCTTGCCACTCCACCGCTCCAGCTGGGGAATTGCACCAGTGTTTCAGGAGGTTGCGCTGCTTCTTCCCTTCCCGTGAGGCTCTGTTGTGGCCTTGCACATCCTGAGTGTCGATCAGGTTTCGCCCTTGCCTCCATTCCACAGGCTCCATGTCCCCATTGACTTGTTGACGGTCCACGAGCCTGTTCTTCAAGACTGGGTAGCGGGTGCGCATGAGATTGTGCAGGATGCAGCAAGCTTCCACGGTCCTCCTCACGGTTTCTGGGCAATGCTGCATGGTGGTGAGAAGTACCTGGAACCTAGTGGCCAGGATGCCAAAGGTGTTCTCCACCACCTGCCTTGCCCTGGACAGCCTGTAGTTGAAGATCCTCTCTTCACGGTTCAGGAGTCTGGAAGTGTATGGCTTCATGAGGTAGGTTCTGAGGAGAAGGCATCATCCCCCACGATGAAGTAGGGCACATTTTGCGTGTCGTTGGGCAGGGGGTCTGGATCTGGGAAGCCCACAATGAGGTTGCCTTCCAGCCCCTCCTTGAGGTGAATGGCGTTGTACACCTAGGCATCTGAAGATGAGCCGTAGCCTGAAGCATCGATGTACATGAATTTGTAGTCAGCAACGACCATGGCGAAGAGGACGATGCTGAAGAAGCCCTTGTAGTTGAAATAAGTGGACCCCGACTTGGCTGGCACTTTGCAGGCCACGTGCTTGCCATCTATGGCTCCAACTGTGTGTGGGAAGTTCCACCTCTGATACCATTGCTCTGCAACTTTCTTCCATCCTTCTTCAGTGGAGGGGCACTGGAGGAGCTCCTGCAGGTATTCTTCGATGATGGCCTGCACCACTTCTCTGACCACAATGCTGATGGTGTTGTGTGGCACCCTCCAGCCGTACTGCATGCTCCTGTAGGTGGTCCCTGAGGCCAGGTGGTGCAGAGTGAGTGCCACCTTGAGCCCAGGTTCCAGGCTGGGCCGGAAGCTGGTGTTTGCCTTGGTCAACCTGGGTGTCAGGCGCTGCACAACTTCATCAAACATGGCTGGAGGCATCCTCATGGAGTTCTGGAACGCCCGAGTGTCTTTGTTCCTGAGCTCCACCATCAGGTTGTTGTACAGTCCGTACTCTGCTCTTCTCCCGATCCATTTTCGGACCCAGACGCTTCTTGGCCGCCTCTTTTTCTTCCCGTAGTGGAGTTCACAGAGCCTGTAGATGGCTTCGTACTGTTGCAGAAGGATGGTGGCTGCCAAAAGGACTGTGGTACTGTCCATGGTGGACATGACTGGATGCTGTGGAAGAGCAAGAGTCAGATGAAGGCTGCAGAGGTCTGCACAGGTGGGCTGCTGGTCTGAAAGTGAGATCCATGTGAGTTGCTCCCCCTTTTTATAGGCAGTATAGGTGTCCCTTTGCATCCTCTAGGCATCCTCTAGGCATCCTCTAGACATCCTTTATATCCGAGATAGTTTTTTCCATTTTAAACGCTTCCGTTTCTGCGAACGTTTCTTCCGTTTTAAACGCTTTGTTTCCGTGCTCCATCCGTTCTGCATCCGTTCTGCATCTGTTCCGCGTCCGTTCCACTTCCTCCCTGCGTCCTAGCGGCTATAGCGGATGCGTAACTGATGCGTAGCAGACGCGTAGCGGATGCAGAACGGACGAACTGGATACATTTTCCACGCAAAAGTTTTGGGCAGCCTGAAACTTTTGGAGCGGATGAAACGTCAATAAACGGATGCTGGACGGATAGAGAGGAAGCAAAATGGAGGCAGTGAGTACATCGCGTTTTCGAACGGATGGCAAGGTTTTTTGTCCGTTTTACATCCTCTTTGCATCCATTGGCTCAGTGTGACATGGGCTTTAATTTCGTTCACAGGTACAGGAAGCAAGTTCAAAGCCCAAGAGAGAGTATAAATCTCTCTCTCTCTCTCTTACCCAGGTGCTCGATTGCCCAGGACCTCCAACCATGTGGCCCTGTCCACCATTAAACCATCTTTCCAAATAGCCTCCATGTTTCCAGTGTCTTTCTCCCCACTTGAACCCAGAATGACATTTATTTTCAAAAAGACATTACTAAATTGGATGGGGAATTTCTAGTGAACCACTATTATTACAGTCAGAAGATCTCAGCAGACTTGGAGACAGCATGAAACAAGCAATAAATTCTTTGCAAATACCTTAAATCAGGAGGCTTACATGCTTCCGCTGATGAGAAAAGATTATTTTTTTTTCAACTAAAGTTATTTTGATGCTCCAAATGCTCCAACATGCTTCTCTCCCATTGGGGCTCTTTGATGTAATCGCTAATTAACAATCACGATGAATTGGTAGGGGACGGCTACCATGAGACTGTTATTATCTTGGTGAGGCACGTTCTGAGTAACCACTGTATGAACAAACATGGGTAATTCCTACCTTTTACAATCTGTAGCGCATTGGCTGTCATGGCAACCATATGAAAGAGATTGCTGAATAGATGCTGGTGACTTGCCAAAGGGTTTTTTTTTTTAATTTTTTGACATGGATTCATGTCAAGGCTGCAATCAAGGCTTCTTTCATTATGAACTTGGCATTTGGCATTCAATTAGTATTACATTAAAGGCTCATATCGTTGTAGGTACAGAGTTATTTTTATTGCAACTACTTTTTCCTTCTTGCGAAAGCAGACTCTAGAGCTAGCTAAACATTTCTATTTGGAAGAATCAACTCCTGTATGAGAAATTCCCAATGGCAAGCTTTCTCAGCCTTTGGCCGTCCAAAATGTGTGAGAAATGCAACTCCAGCTGGCAATTCTGAAAGGCTTAACCTCGACACTTATTGGTGACAATATCAGATGGTGGAAACCTACTTGGGTGGGTGGCACGTTCTGTTAAAACAGGGTTTAACTATGGCTTGCTGAAAATAAAGCACAATTGGCTGCATTAGACAAACATGCCACTGAATTGCTTGACTTCATGGACACACTGATGATTTGGTAGCAATACAGAGATAATATCTCAATGCTGTGTTATAAGTTTTGAGGATTTTTTTACTTTCCACATTACTGTATAATTCTGGGATTTCCTGAAGATGTTCCAACCAAGTATTGAACAGTTTCAACCCTGCTTAGTTTAGTTTTCTGAAACTAAACCAGTTTGGTCTGAAGAAATGGCTGGGTTTACTCAAACCTCTAAACAAACCCCAAAAACACAGTACATTATGGCTTAGTGCAGTAGTTGCAAACCAGTGGGCTGGGAGCCACTGGTGGTCCATGGGAAAATGTGGGTGGTCAATAGAGAAATGTCACCCTGAAAGCAATTAATCCAGGCTGCACGGGAACACAAGGCTGCGCCACCTACATGGCCTGTGGGAACATAGGCTTGTGTCACTTGCATTGCAAACAACATGAGGTAGTGAGGGAAGGGGGGAAAGGACAGAATGGGAGAACTTGCCCCACTTGCCCCACCCACCTTGCCTGGCCACTGGGCTGCTTCTTTCCACTTCTTCCTTCTTCTGCTTTTGGCTGCACACAAGGAAAACAGCAAAAGTCTTTCTTTCTCTCCTCCAAATTCCACCAGAAATGAACCTTTGGGACCCTGTAAGGCATCCTGTTCCAACAGGCTGCACTGGCATGACAAGTCTCACAAAGACTCACTTCTGGTGGAGTTTGGGGGAGAGAAAGAAAGACTTCTGCTGCTTCTGCTGCTTTCCTTGCATGAAGCCAAAAGTCTCTCTCTCTCTCTTTCTCCCCCTGAGAATGGAGCTGGAGACGGTATCCTGCGATCCCAAAAAAAGAATGATCAATTGGTAGGAAAATGGGGTGGAGAATTTTTCTGCAGCCTTTTTTTGGGATTTTCCCAGGGTGTCTGGTTTGTGGGATTTAAAATTATGAGTTTGGTGGTCCCTGAGGTCTAAAAGGTTGGCGACCCCTGGCTTAGTGCACAGATATATCACACATGTATATTGGCTTTATTTTGTATAGGATTTCTTACTTCCTGAAACAATTCTGAATATTGGAACTTGACTGGTGATTGTCTTGAAATTAGATTTCAGCCCTAACAATAACAACAATAACAAACATAATTCCTTGGGAAGAACAGAAGATTTAATTTACTTAAGTCAAGAGTATATAGAGAAATCACACCTTATGCTTGCAGCTGGACAATGTATTTTACAAGAAAACAAAATAGATTAGCATATTCAATATTGATACCAAGGATTAAATAGAAAATAATTGGGAAAGCAGATCAGATTAATTCAGAGAGTTGTTGAAATCTAGTGGTAGACTCAGAAACATTTTGTACTAACTGGGCACATTTTGTACTAACCGTATGTATTAGCTGTCTTCAAGCAGAGATTTGGGAAATTCCAAAGACATTTCTTTGTGAAGTTCCAGACCCTCTTACACAACAGTGTGCTCTGAAGTCATTGTTTATAGAAAGATTAGGATTAGAAAAACTAATTTGTGTTGTTCCATGATTCCTCAGACATCAATGCTTTTTACCATGTGGCCTGGCAATTTTTTGGATTTGCAAGTTAATGCATTTTGAAGGATCAAAATTAGGGAAAACTCTTAAGAATGTTGATGAAGAAGACCACTATTGATGCTGTTTTCAAGGGTCATATGAACTGAAGATTAGTAACGATTTTTTGAAAACCCACTGTACATTGTACGCTGTACAAGGACCTTGGAGTACTCATCTCAAATGATTTAAGTGTTAGAGCCCACTGTAACTACATAGTCAAAAAGGCATTAAGAGTTGTTAATCTAATCCTACGTAGCTTCTTCTCTGGTAATATCACACTACTAGTTAGAGCATACAAAACATATGCTAGACCTATACTTTAATACAGCTCATCAGTCTGGAACCCATATCATGTATCTGATATGAACACAATTGAAAAAGTCCAGAAACATTTCACAAGAAGAGTTCTCCACTCCTCTACTCATTGCAGAATACCTTATGCCACCAGACTTGAAATTCTAGACTTAGAAAACCTAGAACTACACCGCCTCTGGTCTGATCTAAATATAGAATATAAAATCATACATTACAATGTCCTACCTGCAAATGAATACTTCAGCTTTAATCATAACAATACAAGAGCACACAATAGATACAAACTCAAGGTTAACCGCACCAAACTTGACTGTAGGAAATACGACTTCATCAATTGAGTGGTCAATGTCTGGCCACCTGACTCTGGTTTCTTCCCCAAACCCCAAAAACTTTAACCTTAGACTGTCTACTATTGACTTCATCCCTTTCCTAAGAGGCCTGTAGCGGGCATGCATAAGTGCACCAACATGCCTACCGTTCCTATCCTATTGATTCTTTTTATTTTTCTTATAAGTATCTATCTCATGTATTCAAAACTATATTTATTCTTATACTTGTATCTTGTAAGCAATTGACAAATCAAATAATACTAAATACTATTGGAAATGCATATTTTCCGAAGCACAACATGAAAAAAAATAAAAAATAAAAAGCTAAACACAGCCAGATGTGGTTAGTACTTGAGTGGTAGGCTATCCAAGAAATACTAAGTCTGTAAGCTTTCTTTTAAGTTTTCTTCAGGAAGAAGACAATATCAGGAAAACAAGCAGTGCCTTGCTGGATTGAACTCCTGGTTCATCTCGTCCAGCAATTTGTTTTCAGACTGGCTAACCAGCTGCACAAAGAAGTCCATTATTTCCCAGCAGAGGGCTTCAGAGCAATTCCACTGTCATCAGTGCTAATAGCCAAATCATTTCTGCAATGATCTACCCCATAGACACGTCCATGAAGCCATCAGGAGTCAAATCAGATCTGCATATTTTACTTTTCAAACTATTTGGCTAATGAAGTTGATCACTCTTTCTTTTTGCCTCCCTGCCTTGTAAAGCTGCATTTCTTTAAATGATTTAGCACTTCTGTCATCAGCCCCCTTATTTTTTCATACAGTCAGTAGCCTGATTGCATGTGACATGCAATTACATTACAGAAATTAAATGTGGATTTGTGCACAATATTCTTCATAATGAACTCTGCCTTTATAATTCCATCAAGGGTTATCAGGAAATGTGCTGTGCCCCTAGCCTAGGTGATCTCTGATCAGCAAGACTACATTATTCTGTACCACAAAGAAAGGAAAAAAATATCGACAGTTAAACCACCACCACCCCCCGGATTAGCTGCTCTTGAGGCTACAAAACAAACCTGTTTTACAGCTTAACAAGTAAGACCTCAGCCAAAATCTAATGGATACATAAAAAGCAAGATAAATACTTGCATAAGCTTTGCCTTACTTTGACAGTAGGGGAGGATATCATACATATAATTGCAAAGTTTTCTTTCTCTAGTACGGAGAAATAGTTTTTATTGGCTCAGTTGTTCTACAACCAAATCCATCTGAGAACTGGTTCCTCCCGAAGAAACTGATCTGATCTCAAATTGCAATGCAGATCAGATATTCTAGTTTCTTTGCAGAAATGTTTGGCTGGTATAGATTAGAGGGAAGCCGTGTTAGGGAGGGAGGGAAGGGGGACCTTCAGAAAATGTGAATGGCAGCTACTAATGTATCAGCAGTTGTCGCCACTAACTCTAGGTCAGTAATAAATTGGAGCAGATTGCAAGCTGGATTATAGGTGATACGAGTCAACACCTTGGAATTCCCTTAAGCCTTTTCTTACACAGTGAATGTTTTCTACCAACAGATGCTGGACATTAACCTTTATTTAACATCCAAATAGGAGCTGTCAATAAATTCTATTTGCAATTGAATTTCTAAGCCATTGCAGGAGGGTTACCAGCTGTAGAAGATGCACTTTTAATTGGAGGCTGTGGTCCTATGCAAATTGATTTGGCCATCAGGCTGAATGAACTCCCTTCATAATTCACCAATGCTAAGCAGTCACGACAAGTATTGTGTCTCAAACATTGTGATCTCTAAACCGTGGTTTATAGTTTAATGTGGAGGAAGGAGAATTTAACCATCTGGTTAAATTCCAAGCCCGGAGAAAGATGCTGGAAGCATCATAGAGGCTGGAGGCTGATTGGAAAGAAGGTCCATTTATTGATGAACAGAACCACCAGGGTTTGTGGTTCTGGGGTAGCTGACCCAATGGTTGAATGAGTGGATGAATCTTTATAGGTTTCTGTGACTTTGAAGTTTGAACTGTTCTGGGGGTTGTGCAATGAAGGGGCTTGTGAGCAATTCCCATTGTGACTGATGGCTTTTATCCTGTGTTGGATCTTGGGTGAGGGACTGCTTGTTCTAATCCTACCATTCTGCCTTTGTTAGCCGTCAAACTTTGCTGCAAGGAATTTCAAAATGTCTTGTCTTAAATGGGCTTCTGTGGGAAGTATTTGCTTTGCTTATGAATGGAGCCATCTAGATAGTTTGCTTCATCTTTCAGGAAGCTCTTTATCTCCTTAAGTGCTGGCATCTGCTGTGGGCTATTAAAAAACACTTGGGGGCCTCTAAAACATGTTTCTCCATTTCTTCTTTAGGGAAATATAACATTCTGCATTTTTAATATTTCACAAATTATTTCATTATTCTGGGGTGGGGGCTTCCCACAATTGGATTAAGACGCATGCCACTAGGGAATACTGGGTTGTAATCTCACCTCATATAGAAGAGGCTAAGAATGAGGTACACAATGTGGTCCCTTAGTAAAGGCACGTAAGGTACAAATATTACAGAATTTATAGAATTACATCATACTTTTGTTTGGGAGTTTGCCGATTATTCCCCACAAAAACAACCCTGTGAGGTAAGTGGCCTAAAGTTACCCAGGGAGTTTTCATGAGTGAGGGAGACAAGAATCTGAATCTCTATTCCTAATACTATACTAGGTTTCCCTCCTCCCACCTGTTGTGATAATGTGATAAAGATGTAGTGTTTGGGTATTATATTACTGAAACAGTTCAGTAATCCTTCAAAGTGATAAGTATATGTAAGCATATTGCAAAACATATGTACAAGTAAGATGGCATGATTTAAAAGTATATGCATAACATGCTGACAGATCAAAGCTGCAAAAATCCAGACAGTCACTGGACAATAAGTAAGAGACATCAAAAATAAGATTTGGTTTACATACAAGTCAAATATAGATTCTTGAATGATTGGACCTTCTCAGTATCTTTCCTATCTTCAGCTATATTTCTTTTAAAAAAACTATTCAGCCTTTTCCCCACAAGGAGATATCTATCCCATTCTTCTACTGGGACAATCTTGAACTATGCACTATTGATGTCACCCCATTCCTAAGAGGTCTGTAAGGGACCTGCATAAGTGCCTACTGTCCCTGTCCCATTGTCCCCATTTATTCGTATCTATTTCCTGTATTCTTACTCATGTTTAGACTTATACCTATTATCTTCTAAGTGATTGACAAATCAAATCAATAAAATATATAAAACACAATGCTGATCTTTCTTCACACATCTTTTTCAGAAAAGGCGGAGCCATTAAATAACAAGTTTAAACTTTGAAGAAAAATAGTGCATGTTCTCTTTTCCTCAAGCCAAACTAAATTTTATCCAGCCTTAAAATGATAGAGGAATCTGTGACCATTCAGATATTGTTGAACTCAAATTCTTATTTGCCCAGCCAGAGATAACAAAAAATATTATCTACAGATGTTGTAGATATCCACAAGTTTCCCGCCTTGACCAAAACTACAATTTTTATTTCCAGTTCATTATATAATGCTAGCCGAAGATGCTACAGGCGGAGTAGGCTCCAGCAGTGACACCCCCTGAGAAGAGTTGATGGTAGAGGCCTTTAAATTGTGTTTAATTTTGTGTTTTGCAGCTGTGCCTTCTGTAGCCTATATAATGATTATATCAATCTCATAAATGTGACTTTGGGCAATATAAAAAGGCAGCTAGTCCTTGACGTATGACTGTTTATTTAATGATGGTGTAGAATTAAAATAGGCTTGGAAAAGGTTCTTTACAGCCAGGAAACCACTTCCCTCCCTCCATCGCCAAATGTTGCACTACCACCCCTATGGTCATCGGATCAAGACTGGGGTTCAATTATATGATTGCCATTTGCAATCTTCTCCATTGCCTTCCTCAGAAAATGGGGAAAGAAGCTGCAGGGAAGTTTGCACAGCTGCTGCTGCTGCCTGCCGAAAAGACTCCCTCTTGTCTCTGGGGGCTGGCTGAAAGAGCTGCCTACCCAAGGGAGTTGAACTCCTTTGGCAGGGTGCAGAAATGGAGCTGAAATTCTGAAAATTTGAGCTCTTTTCCTGCACCCCCTTTTCCTGCAACACCTAAAGTTCTCTTCTGTGCACCTTCCCTCCCCACCTCTCCTCCATTTCCCCTCCCCCCCCTATGCTGTTAACAACCCACAAGATTGTTAACAACCCAACTGAGAGTGTCAGGATGGTGGCCATTACCAAAGCAGACAGGAGGGCAATCTCATGACAGCACACTCAACAACTGCTTCACTTGACTGAGATTCCAGTTCCAATTGTGGTTGCAAATCCGAGAACTACATCTGGTGAAAATTCAGCAAGCATGCATAATAAAATATATGAGCAAACAAGCCCAACTCCAATCATTAAAAAAAGGAAACACACATAGGTGGGCTCACCTAACTGCAAGGCTTAGGGGCAAGGAATCAAATGTGCAAGATTTTGTTATGAAAGTCAGTCTCAATAAAACTAGGTGTAGCCTACTTCTGTGGAGTTGCTTTCCTGGTCTGGTCGACTTAGGGAAGCTGATTAATGACTGCATCTGAAATTTAACCCAAAATGGATCTGAGGTTTATATGCTGCAAATCTCACTGTGTTGTACTCCACTTCTTCCACCTTCTTCTGATTCAGCCAATTGGGGAGATGTCTGTTTGAGTCGCTTCTGAATACTGGTTAGACACCTGCAATGTTTTATTCCTTCTTGCCTTAACAATGGAGCCTGCATATCTCCTTCAAGCCTTCTTCATTGCTCTCCATCGAAGGTGATAATTTTCTTCTTCTGTTTCATTGTGTCCCATTCTTGGAGCCCGCATGGATAAGTCTCTGCTGTTTTTGTTAGTAAGGTTTTTCAGAAGTGGTTCTGGGGTCCTTTCTAGGGCTGAGAAAAAAATGATTGGCCCAAGGTTATCCAGATGGCTTGATGTCTAAGGTGGGACTGGCCTCATGGTCTCCCGGTTTCTAGCTTGATGCCTTAACTACTTACACCATACTGGCTCTCATAAACAGAGAAGCAGATTTTGTATAAAATTGCAGGGTTCCTGGCATAATGAACCACATGTGACAATATGCAGTTGAGCATCACAATGAATCACAAAGTAACTCCCGCCATGTCATGACCTGTTTTCCTGCACTCTTGTGGGTCCATGGAGGTCAATGGGAAACCCTTATCCGGTCGTTTGGGAATGGGGCTAACTTACAGAAATCCTCACAGGAGCCCTCCGGGCATGTCTGTGGCAGAGGTGGCATTCAGCCAGTTCTGACAGGTTCTGGAGAACCAGTAGTGGAAAGTTGGAGTAGTTCAGAGAACTGGCAAATACCACCTCTGGTTGGCCCTGCCCCCATCTATTCTCTGGCTCCAGAGTCCCAGCTGATTGGCTGACTCTTCTTTTGTTGCCCTGCACAGGAGAACGGAGCTGGAAAGCAGGTTAGTGGGGTAGGGAGGGAATGGAGATTTTCCAGTATCCTTCCCCTGGAGTGAGCTAGAAATGGGAATTTTACAGTATCCTTCCCCTGCTATGCCCGTCAAGCCACACCCACCAAGCCATGCCCACAGAACCGATAGTAAAAAAAGTTGAATACCACCACTGGTCTGTGGTCCTTTGGGGAGGGCCTCATATTATGTTTAGTCCCCTCTGGTGACCTCCCAGGAGGTTAAAAATAAAAAAATAAAAGGAAGAAAAAAACAAATATCCAAAGATACTGTGGTTCGTTTTCTTAAAAGAAACTCAAACAGGTTCATGAATTGTATTTATTATTTATGAAGCTTACATCTGGCTAAGTGTATTTCAGTTTATGAACCAGAGAAGGAAAATATTGAAGTACTTATTGGGTTTTTCTTTTTTTAAAAAGAGAAGAGGGCTGCTGAATCTGGGCTGCGAAACTCCAAATGATGGTTAGAAGGCAGCAGGTTTTCTGTATCTGCTTCCATCTAGGGCAGGAGTCTCCAAACTTGACAGCTTGAAGACTTTGTGGACTTCAGCTCCCAGAATTCCTCCTCCAGTCATGTTTGCTCAGGAATTCTGGGAGTTGAAGTCCACAAGTCTGAAACTTGCCAAGTTTGAAGACGCTTGATCTAAGGATTGTTTCACTTTTGCATTCCTGAAACAGTAGCTCTAAAGGAGACACACACCTCCAGATATGCTTGTAGTATAAAAGAGATCTGGGAAGATTACCTGGAACCTGGCTAATCTGCCTAGCACAAGATATCTATTTATAGAGGTGTATGTACTAGAGGTCCCGGCATAGGTCATAGGAACTGATGATTCATACTAGTCCGTATTTAATGTTAGTTAAGAGGTCAAAAGTATGTGAGTTGTTGCCACCTTTTACAGTAATTTTTCCACGTATCTTTCCCGGTAGTTTCCCTGGCTGATCTATCATCAACGCTATATTTATTTCTTTAACAGTTAATATACTTTTGCAATAATGCATATCAAAAAGATATTATTTGTGTTCACCAGCAGGTATTTTAAGCTGTCACATACAATAAGAAGCAAACCAATTTATATGACTGCTTAATTGCACCAAGCATCAATTGACATCTATTGATAAATGTCTGAAAAAAATTGTTTAACAATACAGCAGAATCCTATTGCGCTTCCCTTACAAGTTAGTTGTGCTGTGCACTCTAAATTAACTAAAGTAGGATACAAACATTGATCATATGATCCCTTGGACATTGCAACAGTCATAAGTACGGATGAACCAATTGCCAAGCATTTGAATTTTGATCACATGATCAAGGGGATGTTGTGAAGGCTGTAACTGAAAAATTGTTATAACTTAAGTCACTTTTTTCAGTGCTATTGTAACTTTGAATGGTCACTAAATGAACTGTTGTAAGTCAAGGATTAGCCTGTACTCGTACCTTGAATGTCTTGAATCATCTAAAGCAGGGGTCGCCAATCTTTTGGACCTCAGGGACCACCAAACTCATAATTTTAAATCCCGCGGATCACTAATATGAATTTTGACTGGCAGTGGCTTGCTGACATTGGTGGGAAAGTTGGTCCCATATTCCAGAGCTTCAGTAGTCACAGGACTGGCCCTTTGATCATCCCGGAGCAGCTGCTCCTCCACCCGGGTCACCACCCTGCCATGAACTGGAGGAGGTGCTCTAGGATGACCAAAAGGCCAGTCTTGTGACTACTGCAGCTCTGGAATATGGGACCAACTTTCCCATCAACGTCAGCAAGCTACCCCGGAGCGGATTTCCCTCCCCCACCATTGGTCTAACCTTCCAGTTCCAACTTGCGTGGCTCTACTCAAGGTAAGGTTTGCGCTTGGCTGAAGGGTGGGGGCCAGCGGTTAGGTAGGCCATGTGGGTGGTGCAGCCTTATGTTCCCACACAGCCTGGATAAATTGCTTTGGGGGGGGGGATTTCTCTGTGGACCACTAAAATTTTCTCGTGGACCACCAGTGGTGCCCGGCCCACTGGTTGGTGACCACTGATCTAAAGAAACATATTCCTACTGCAGTTACCTTACTCTATTTACTATTTGTTTAGTGTTGAGTTTATTTTTAATTTAAATGGAACTCAACCTCTGATGATTTCATGACTGTAAGAATGAATTTTTGGTAATGATAGGATTTTGCTCCTACCTTCTTCTAGGAGTCCACCCCCCTCCCAACTCTCTAGTCTAATCTTCATCTCAGAATGCCCTGGTAATCTCCCAACCAAGTACGAAGCTTGTCCAATACAGCTTAGCTTTTTGAAAACAGCTAAGATGGTTAAGTTCTGGGCATTGTGGAATTTAACATTAAAGGGGCTCTTTGTTTTCTTTGTTGTGCTGATTGCTCTCTACATACATGTGTTTTACCTATGGAACAAAAGCTTAAATCTTGTCTTCATGGTATGCAATTATGCAGCATAAATTTATCGGCCCTCCCATCGTGTAATTACCAAGGATCTAAGAAGCATATTAGAAAAGGCTGATGTTTAGCTTATAATTATTCCTGTTTACCTAAAGGACATAATTGGCTTTTCAAGATAAATTTACTTTAAATGTACATGACTGACTTAAATTTAGTCTTCATTTGATCTGAAAATGAGATTGTTATAAAACTGCTGCTTTGTATTTATTGGACATCCAGCTGCAGGTATTATTTAATCGGGTTGATAACCATAATCAGATGTTTGAATTGATTTGAATTGGTTTAAGAAGAAAACAATATTTTCAAAGGTTATTTTCAGAAGTTTGAAAAGACCAAAGAATAGAATACTTGATCCATCATATTGTCATAATTTTTGGTTGGTTTCAACTGCACAAAAAAACTGCTGTGGAAAAAGTTCATTAAAGGAACGTTAATGCAAAGTGTTACCACTATCAGGGATGAAGTCCCATTGTGGCTAGCTAGGGAATTCTTGGAGTTGAAGTCCACATATCTTAAAGTCACAGTGATGTAGCTCTCTCACAATGTTGTGGAAAGAGGTAATTGCATACATTGATTTCTCTTTAAAACAAAGGTTGACATTTTCAGATGCAGACATTATTCTGAATTATATACCTATTATATGGAAAGTGATAGCTAAACAATGAAAATGAAATTTCTCTCTGTTCTTGTTACAGCCAAGAGATTTATAGTTCTTCAATATCAGACTGATAAATTTATGGCCCAATTCCCACTGGATTACTTGAAGTTATTTGCAAGAAAGATACAGATGATGTATGGAAGTTTACAATGACTATGGTAATCTTTTACTCAAACATATTATGTTACACATTAATCTATATATGCTCGAGAAACCTGTGTCTGTCTCTTTCTCTGTCTGTCTGTGTATGTGTAATATGTATGTCATATTATAACATATCATTGCATTTTTATTACTTGTTTTTTGTTGTTGTTTTGGTTAGTTAGAATTATGGAACACAATCTTAGTTGGTTTTATTTTTTTATGAGTATACTAAGACTGCCAAACTTCAGCAATAGTAATATATCCTGTACTTTTGCATTTACCACCAGCATATTCTGAAACAAATTGACTGATTTCTTCCAAAACTTCAGGGAACATATTCAGCATACTCCAGGCAGTGTCCCTTTGCTGTTCGTTTGGATTCCTGAAAGAACCTGGCCCCATCCATGTTTATAATTCTAAGTTTACGGGCCTACCTCCCCCTTTCCCCATTCTTTTATCTGATATGCCTGACCCCATAGTGCCCTGAGTTAAAAAAAATAAATCACTTTGGCACTTCTACATTGTGGACACAATCTCGAAACCTGACAAAGTCAAGAAATAAGATTGCACTGTTGGCTTTTTGCTTCCAATTCAGCTCTACCTCCAGTTACATAATGAAGTTGGAGACAGGCTAGTTGTTGACCATATTTTGACTATACAGTAGCAAATTCAGTCTGTTCATGCATAGTGCTACGTAATAATCTTGTTAGCACTCCACCAATTCAGTCATTGTGGTATTTATTCAGTAATACATGATTAAAGAAAGCATGGCTTGATGTAATTTATGAACTTGGTGATAGTCAGGAGCTGATGTTTGAAGGTCAAATCATCTTGTGCTATGGAGTTGCTTTCATACCAATTACTGTAAACCTGTTGATTGTTCATCCCTAGCCTTTAGAGTAGAGTCATCTGTGACAGATGGAGTTGAAATGGAGGTTGTAGTATTGCAACAGAAACTCTCTCTCTTTCATATTCATGCTGTATACTCACTACAAAACAGGCAGGCCCTGTATCACAACACCACATCTCTACTACTTTTCTAATTCTGGCCTATTTTGTGAACACTGCTTCTTATCATGTAAAATAAGCTCCCAGTTCATCAGGAGGTGTCAAAAAGTCAAGCAGGCACTGACATTGTGTAACAAAGCCCAAATGTCAACTACACATTCATAAGCGACAAGTGGAAGCTGATGGAACCTGGATGTAAAGGAGACATTTCCTGACAGAACAATTAATCAATGGAATGGCTTGTCTCCTGGAGTTGTGGGTGCTCAATCCA